>SWKW01000099.1:0-120186 GCA_011058865.1 Didymella keratinophila | reverse complement strand
CCTTTCCGTCAGATAACCAAAAAGACCAGCGGGGGTAGAGAGCCCCCAGGGGGGGGTGGGCACACCCCCCCCCCCCCCCCCCCAAAGGCACCTTCCAGCTCTTGCTGCGCATTGCACATACCGCGACCAAAGCGACCACCGAAAGCCCTCACACTTTTCCTGGTGGCACTGTTACATCCATTGAACTCCTCAAGACATCTCGACTGCTCCGCTCGATAAAGCATTTCAACCTGGTGGATCCAGCCGAGCCTTGTCTGTTCATAACAAAGCGACCTGGAACCGCAATGATACTGGCCGATCCAACCTAGATGAAAGGTCATGGCGTACCCATCGACGCCCATGGAGACGTCATCTAAGTTGTACTCAAGCCGACTGCGAGGTCGCAACATCCGTATACTTCGTCTTGCGCCTAGTCCACGTGAGTCAGGCATCGAGTGCTCTCTTATCGAGGCATCTCTCGACGATCCACCTCCGTTTGAGGCTCTTTCGTACGTCTGGGGCGATCCTAAGGTTACCGAACCCATTGTTTGTAACGGACATGAGGTGCAAGTCACCGTCAACTTGGCACGAGCTCTGAGAAGGATCCGAGCAGGTATGTCCATACCCACAGCGAGACGAACAGAACGTCCTCCCGGGAACCATCCACTAACCACAATTGCGGACATGCCTTGGTCTCTGAAGCTCTTATGGATTGATGCGCTTTGTATCGATCAAGACAACATACTATAGCGTAACCATCAAGTCAAACTGATGAGAGAGGTATACTCCTCGGCGATAAGAGTGATTGCATGGCTTGGAGATGCGGTCATTTCGGAGGAGCATACCTTGACCGCAGTCATTCTCATGGATGTTGTCACCGCCACATATGGGGAGCTACGAATGACAGAATCCACTTGCGAGGACGCCAGCGATCAAGTGACCGTTCTCCATGTCGAATCGCTCCTGCGAGATTGGGGCCATCCGGAGATCTGACCAGCAGTAGCTGCGATCTTCTCAAGCGCATGGTTCAGACGTGCATGGTGTGTGCAGGAAGCCAAGCTCTCTGCCAAAATCATGATGCTTTACGAGCATGCAGAAATAAACAAGGTCCCAATGAACATGGTCTGCGAGTGGGCTATATCGTGCCAACGTCTAGAAAGGTTGTATGCCTTTCTTGGAAAGGATTATCACAACCAAGCAATCTAGGCATCTACAGCTGCATGCGAGGATTCGGGAAGGACGACATGTATGTTGACAATCTGGAAATCGTGAAGCGCTTCACGGGGCTGTCAGCCACAGATCCACGCGATAAAATCTACGGTCTGTTGGGACTTCTGGAGCAAGAAGAGATTTTCGTAGTTGATTAAAAGAGCACGGTGTTTGAAATGCTCTCTAGACGCATGCTTCAGCTTCTTAAGCTCGATTCCCGATTCCTGATAGAAGTCTATCACATAAGAGAGTTCGACAAGGATGAGGAAATGCCATCATGGATCCCAAGATGGCACCAGGTCGGAGGTAAGGGGATAATCAATCGTCATGTATCTTCTCTTGATCGCGAGAGAGTTCTGAACTTCTCGAAGGAACAGACGAGGCTCTTCAAAGTGGGTACCCTCCGCCTGGAAGACTAACTTTGTGGGTCCGTGGACCGGTCCATCTACGCAGAAGGCAAGAACTTCGTTCCTTTATGATAAAATCTCAGAGTCAAGATCAGATATAATGAACGAGAGTTCTGACTTTCGCACGAATTTTCGCATCCCTGTGTGGATGTGCCCGCCATGGCTGCAATTGCAACAGGCATAAATGGAGGTGATATCGGAGCGAGCGAAGTTTATGATCCTGCCAATCTGGATTCCGGGCAGAGTGGTGCGACTTTCTGACCCACTTCGAGTCTTTCGTCAAATCTTGTCGCATCTTAGGGGCTCGAGATCGAGTTTGGCGGAGGACGAGCTACAGCGCGCCCAAGATTTCAGCAAATTGGACCGTTCCCACTGGAAAAGCTTTTTCCTTACCAAAAATGGTTGGATCGGACTTGGGCCCCCTTGTTTGCGAGACAGAGACGTAGTGGTTGTGTTTGATGGGGTTCTAGGGTCATACATTCTCCGCCCCGCACAGAACGGCAAGGGCCTATACTATTTCATGGGCTACTGTTGGATGTACGATCTCGAGTTTGGGCGAGCTTACAGTAAGAAGGAAACATATGGTTTTGAAGAGAAGGCCTTCGACATGATATAAGAGGGTGTAAAGAACAAGCAAGGAAATCCCGACAAGGTGCCTGACCATAAGTAAGGCTGTATTAGCTACCGTTGTTCAACTATCCGAACTTGACCAACACCAATGTTCTGGTTCCTTCCTCAACACCATGTTGGCGAAGTCTATGATTTGCTTCCTTTCATTCGGCAACATCTGGAAGTCCCCTGGTCCTTGAACTAACTGCAACATTTGGAGCATAGTTAGGACAAACTGTACCGTTCTTGCCAGATTGATGATATTGTCTCCCTCAACTGGTGCCGTACGGTTAAGGCACTTGAGCTCCATCGCTGCATCGTGTAGAAAGCGCGCTGCGGACCACCTCCCAGGAGCTGTTGCGGAGATCCCTTGTAGTTGAGACTCGATCATGATCAGGTTGAATACATGGCGAATGGTGATGCAACCGTTGTTCTTCGCAATAATTAGCCTTGAGCACAATACAGGGTACAAATGTACTACAGGTACATACACGAAAATCCCACGCCACTCTGGCGGCATCTCGAAAGGTCTCGCACGCGAAGGCGCTGTAGAGATCTTGTCCATCCGTACGATAGAGCTCGTGCATCATGGTATAGACTAGGTGGGATTGCTTGTTGATCGATTCGCTGCGGAGGGGTAATGGGCCATCGATTGTACCATCGCAGAACGGATCGTGAGCGCGACTCAGTAGATCATGCTCTGATCCGCCTGAACTGTGAAGCAAGCTCAGAGCATACCGATGCCTATATGTCAAAGCAAAGATGCGGTACACATCGAAGGCGTAAGGATGGAGATGTTGATATATCGGACTTCTGCGACCATGCTGTCTCATGTGTCGACGCAACTATAGATCGTCAATGACCTGCGAAAAGTGGCATGAAATCCCGACGCCAGATATTTCAGTGGCTTGCTTCGCGCTTGTGCAGGAGTACGGACCTCAGAAAATTCCTTCTCACGACCTGTATGAAAGTTGAATGGGAGTTGATAGCAATAGCAGGCGAAAATCAACCTCTCAGGTGGTCTTTCGAGTGCAGGGGCCAAAGTACGTGGTCGGTTCTCATGGTTATCTGCCACCTCCGTCTTTCGCTGCTTGCCTCCTCGTCTCTGTTTGAAATAAGTCAGTGGACTGTACAGCATACTCACAAGTCTTTTCGGTAATTGCGTCTCAGTGCTGAGTGGATGCCGGAAGGATCTTTCATGGAGATTGAATAGCTCTTCATACTGGGGAAAAGAATTTCGCCCAGAGTATTGAAAGTCATCAAATCCAAAGGTGATTTCCTTAGGCATTGACATCAGGAGCAGATGTCCCGCTTTGTTGCAGCAGAGGAGTTCAGGAGCTCGAAAATCGACTGAATCTTGAGGAAAGTAGATGAATGATTGAATCTGCTGAAATATTTCCAGGTCATGGACTGGCTTTATACAATGAGGCAGGCTAAATGTGGCGTTTCACGACCAATGAACAGTGAGCTTCAAACGCCCAATGACCGATGAGCTTCATACGTTCAATGAAAGACGACCTTCAACACAGCTGCGTTATTTTGGTAACCATCAGGCGCAGACGTGACCACGTTTCTGATATGCAAAGGATGCAGTAAGCAGTCCAATCGTTATCACGCTTCAAAAGTCTGATCAGAGATGCAAGCGGTCTTCGAGGAACATTCTGACCGCCCTGGCCAGCTGGTCAAGGAGTTGCAAGGTCCATTCTCTTGAGAAAGTGAGGTCTGGAAAGGCAGGCGCCGTATGAATAGCGCATGCGGTTGCGGTCGGCTCCATCGCCAGGTTCAGAAACAACGATGTCCCTAAAGTTGCTGCTCGAACGGTCAGGTGGGGCACGTCACGGTTTGAGCCAACGAGATCGCTCTTTCAAACCATCCTTGTAAGGTTCGACTCCGAGAATGAGTTATAGGCCTACTTCCGTTCCTCAGTGGTTGTTGCTGTTCGCTCCGACCTGCGCCACTAACAGATAGCCAATGAGCAGAGGTCTTCAAACTGAATTCAAGAAACGAAATGTATGAGAGTGATCATAGATGAGGGAAGAAGTAGGGCGTGACAATGTGCGAAGTGGAAGTATAATATGTGAGCCATCTTTCTCTCCAAGTCAACATTGTTTTTCCGGATTCAAGACCATCTCGTTCTTTCCTCGACGCACCATCTCGTAGCCAACTCGAACCAAGCAATATGAGCAAAGCTCAAGCAACCAAGCCTCGTAGCCTCCTCCCTACTGCTGAGCACGTAAACTCGACTGGCTCAAACGACACCTCGACTTCTGCGACAGATACCACGAATGCTGATGGATTCTATACCGAGCTGATCGCCTGCAACGGTATGCTTGCCCAGGAGCATCCATCATCTCTGACGATGCTGACCAGCAGCAGGATCCTTCGACATACCTCTGAGCTCAGCCAGAATGGCTCGCCGCTCCAGCTCGATGGAAGTGCTTGTCGGTTCAGACACCGAGGACATGCATGAAGCCCTCCAAAAATAGTAGTAGTGCGGTGGGACGTTGAGGCCATCGATTTGTATCCTTTCAAGGTCGCATGCAGCATGCTGAACTTCTTCTGCGTCATGACCAATACAAGCCTTTCATCCTACGCAACACCTACATACATGTGGAAGAAGTCTATTCTTGCATCTAGCACCACCGATAAACATGTCATACACCACTCTCTTCTATCCTTCAAACACTCCATGGTTGAGTTCAACACCGAAGTCCTTCGCCATCGTCTTCATCTGCTCTTCCAGGATATCTTCAAGACCCCTCTCCGCACCAAAGGCCTGCTTAACCCTCGCCCACAAGAAAACGCCGTCGCTGAGCAACAGCACAATTTTGAACCTCAAATGCTTGACCCAATTCTTCCACCTCTCGCCAGTGCTCAACTCCTTGCTCTCCGCCAGCGCTCTTGACGCCCACATGCCTGTAATCTTGACCCTGTTAACAGGACTGCCCAGGAATTGGTTGTTCCCCTGCACGATTCTTAGGTTGCGGCCAATGAAGATCAACTCCTGAGGCCACTTCTTGTCATCTCCGAGAATGCTCTTAATGGCGTCACGGCCCTTGACTTGCATGTCGTATGCACGCTCCGCGGCATCTTTGCCGTGCACACCCTTCTTGATCTCCTCGATAACCTTCTTGTCGCCGCCCTGGTACGGGCGCATCAGCGTCGCGCTGGCGAAGATGTCAGGATTGTTGACGCCCCAGGAGGTAACGATGTCGGCGATGGTGCTGTTGTCGAACGCGAGAAGAGACTTCCAGAATAGCGCGTACTGATGTCTGAACTGAGGGTTCATACGGATGTACAACCCGTGATCGATAAGTACCACCTCTGGCTGACCAGAAGGCAGGCGGCGGATGAAAATGTTGCCCGGATGCGGATCGCAGTGTACCAGTCCCCATAGGAACATCTGTGCGCTGAACAGGTCGACGATGGTGTTCATTGTTGTCTTGAGACTGACCCCCAGCCCGCCCTTGCCGTCTTTGCCCTTCCACGACTTACGGCTGGGCTTTATGATCTCGTTCTTGGGTGCGTCGTTGGGTACGTCGGGGTCGTAGGATGCATTCGTGGGGATGGGTGGGAGTTGAACACCGCCTGCGCCAGGAGAGCCGCGACACCAGCCTCCGCGCCATTTGTTTGTAATGCCTTCCTTGTCCCAGAGACGTACGCCTTCAATCCATTCGGCGGTCATGACACGCTTGGAGGAGAGCTCGCGGTAGACCTGGGGGATGTAGACGCGACCGTTGAGTCGTGGCTCGCCCGCCACAAGACGGCGCATTTCCTCGCCGTTGTCTGCCTCGTTCTCGAAGTCGGTCTCGAGCATCAGCCGCTCGGAGATGTAGGGTACAAGGGTGTAGACCGGAATTCCAAACCACCATGTGTAGGCTTTGGCGACGACTTTGAAAGCCCACAGATCCCAGCCAACCTGTGATGCAATCTCGCGCTTCTGGATCTTGATAGCGACTTCTCGCCCGTCTGCGAGGCGCGCCCAATGAACTTGCGCAACACTGGCACTTGCTCGCGCAGTCTTCTCCATAACTCCCTTGCCTGGTGTCTGGTCGTGCGAGAAGCTCACGCCGAATACTTCCTCAACGCTCTTGCCAAAATCCTCTCTGACCACCTTCTCGACCTCCCACCATTCGTTCTGCGGTGCGTCGTCGAACATCTTTGCGAACATCTTCTGGAATGACGGCGGCAGAATGGCGCTCTGCATGGCAATCGCCTGGCCAATCTTCAAGTAGAGACCGCCATTGTACCGCAGCAGGTTGAAGATGCGCTCAGCATTGCGGTTGTGCACATCTTCGATGCTGTTCGCGAACGGAGGGTGGGCGCGAAAGTTGATCTTGTAGTCAAAACCAATGACGAGACCAGTCTTGAAGGTGCGCAGCGATCTTGTCAAAGATGAGGCATAGAACTGCCTATCGATGGCGTAGCCAACACCCACAAGCGCGGTGACGGCAGCGAGGCAGCGCACCCATCTTCGTTTTGTGAAGGGTGGCTTGACTTTGCGAATGCGAGGTTTAGGCAAGTCGGCGGGGTTTGGAGGGCGAAGAGGCTCCCATGCTTGCGATTGTATGCGGCGCACGAGGGCAGATTGTGGTGGTCGCGCTGAGGCGAAAGGCGAGCGTGCTAGCTGCGAGGCAACATTGTGGGCGGGTGCTCGTCGCAGAGTGAGCAAGCCATATATCATGGCTGTCGCAGAGATGTGGCAGGCGGAGAATGCAGAAAAGAATGATCTGGCAAGAGCATGTTGGAGTCTTGAGGCAACTATCGTTCTTTCGTTATCCGGAGTCATGACGGCATACTGAGCAGGGTCTCTGGTCTGTGCGTTTTCTGCCGGCTCCCGACTGCCGCCGGCGCGGAGGGATCTGTGACCACCGCGCCGACTGACAGAAAGCAAGTACCCGCCGACTGTACCCATAACTCATCCTCTTCATGTGTCTCGAAGCGCCGACAAGTGGAGAGACTATACTTCCCCTCTCCGGGCTTGGGGGAGCTGCTTGATTGTGGTGTCCAGAGAGGATCATTCTGTCGTGGAGCAGGAATCTGCCCTGGCGTAGTGGAGAGATCAAATATCCTCTCCGCCAGGCTTGAATGTAGATGCCGCGTCGCGAGCTTGAGCGTAGGCCGTTGCGTTGTGGGCAATGCTCTTCCAGCTTCAACGATGTTGCGTGGCTGATCGATATACCCCAGTGCGTGCTGCGCACTCCGCATCGAGTGATGGAAGGCGTCCCTTGGTCCCTCATGACTGCTCTTCCTCCTTCGTGCTCATCGTTTCTACGGCCTTGAGGTCTACGCTCCAGCGCTGGGCCAGCTCGTCGACTTTGTCATCCCACTTCTTCACGACCGGATGCTGCGCAGCAACTTCTCGAAATGTAGCGTCGCCATCTACGCCCACGACTTCCCACTTCCAAATCCCCTCTTCATCGACCCACATCTGACCGAGCAGCTGTTCAATCGCGAGATCCTTCTGAGCTTCTTCGTACAGCCTCAAGACCTCGCTGTAGGCGTCTTGACCATGGCGTTTCCAGGCACCTACAAACCCCCTCAGCACTCCCAAGATGTAACCAACGCGCAACCCTATGTCGGCGCCCAGTGCATAGCCTTCGTCGAAGCCTTCTTGTACATACTGTCCTTTGGCAGAAGCTAGGCCTTCGCGGTAGGCATCAGCGTCGAGTGCGCGCTGACGAGAGGGGAGATCGGAAAGCATCTCATGGGCGCGACCTGAAGGCTGCGCATCAAGAAATGGCGAGTTCGGCGTGGAGCCGTAGATGTCGTCGAGGGCGGATTCATGCGGTGGTGTTGGAGGCGCGTGCCCAGCTGCGAGCTGTGTGGGCCCCAGAGGAGGGGTGATATCGCCGGCTGTGTTCATTGTGGTGACCTTGAAGCAGTAGGTGTGACGAGTGGAGATGCAATGTCGTTCTCGCCGCTGTAACTTTTTGGTAGTGGGGTCGAATTACATAGACAAGGGTGCCTAGGTGGGGCATCGGCGAACTCGGGGGTTCGAGCTCGTTTGAGTGGATGATCAACTCATCGACATCTCGAAGTTGGGATGGATGCTGTAAGGATCCCTAATCACCAAGCAATCAAGGCAAGGACTTTTCGAATGTGTGGTTGTAGCACGACCCATGAGCAACTTCCTGGTCGATCATTATGGATATTTTGGTCAACTTGATCAGCTTACGAGTGTGTAAGCATGTGGTTTCTGGCGAAGAGATAAGCTCCACCATAGGAGGCGTTTTTCGAGCTGAAGATGCAAACGTTTCGCAAGCCGAGAAGCGCGGGGAAATCTCCGTGGGGTGGTAGAGCCTCTGACGTCTGACTTGTGGGGATCTCTGGAGCTCTAGTAAGCAACTGATGTACAACACAACGCGACACATCATGTGCGCCGCTCCTTTGAGGTGACACGACACCACGCACTCGTCTCGGGCGCCGATGCTGCTAAGTCTGCTCATAGTGACGCCCCAACGGCGTTCTAACGTCGATGGAGATGTCCCGCGGGAGACCGAACGCGCCGGATGTCCAGATTGGGAAATTCCGTTCGCAGGAGCTTTCCCCGCTCTCGAGCTCTCAGTAACCCGCCATGCAATCGTGGCTTGTGCTGGGTGGAAAGCCGTGGCCTGGCCTGGACAATAGCCGCCTGGTGAACTTGGGACCGGGTCAAGCGTGGCAGGCTTTAAAAAGTCGGGTGCTCCTCGCGTCATTGGGCTGTTAACATTTCCGTGACTTTTTGGAGAGATTGACGCGCTCTGGCATATTCGACGCTCTTACCTACCAATTGAACACCTCTGCGCAGCTGTCGGTATTCGAAAGCAAGATGATCAACCCCAACCTTGCTCCTGGGTTGCCAGAGTTCAGCCTGAAGAACAAAGTCGTCCTTGTGTCTGGTGCGGCTCGTGGGCTTGGTCTGACACAAGCAGAGGCATTGCTGGAAGCAGGTGCCATAGGTACGTACCGATTGAAGTGATCTTGAAGAGGTGCACTGATTGATTGGATCGCAGTGTACGCTTTGGACAGGCTACCTGAACCGCATCCGGATTTCCACACTGTCGCAGAAAGAGCAAAGAGCGAGTTCAACTCAAAGTTCGAATACCGACAGATCGATGTAAGAGATGTCGATGGGCTCCACAAGGTCGTTGAAGACATTGCAAGTGTTGAAGGAAGGATGGACGGTTTGGTGGCAGCTGCCGGTATCCAGCAAGAAACACCAGCGCTTGAGTACAAGGCCGAGGATGCCAATCGAATGTTCGAGGTGAACATTACTGGTGTCTTCATGACTGCCCAGGCAGTTGCGAAGCAGATGATCAAGTTTGGCAATGGTGGGAGCATGGCGTTCATTGCCAGCATGTCTGGCACAGTCGCCAACAGGGTACGTCTTCTTCGAGCCTCATCGAGGAATCGTCACTGACAGTAGGCTAGGGCTTGATCTGCGCCGCATACAACTCGTCTAAGGCAGGTGTCATCCAGCTCGCTCGAAACCTGGCGTCCGAATGGGGTCAGCACAACATTCGCGTCAACACCATCTCTCCCGGATATATCGTAACGCAAATGGTGGAGGAGTTGTTTGTCAAGTACCCTGAGCGCAAGGAGACCTGGCCGACGCAGAACATGCTGGGCAGGCTGTCCGCACCCAAGGAGTATCGTGGTGCAGCCGTGTTTCTGATTAGCGATGCAAGCTCGTTCATGACAGGGTCTGATTTGAGGATAGACGGCGGCCACTCTGCATGGTAGTCTTATGAGAGGGTAAAATAAAGATGATTTACATTGCTTCGTAAGAATGTGTGATGAACGAGTAACGCAGATGTGATTGCGCCAATGAAAGTCGAAGGAGGTCCGGCTTGGCGAGAGTCTCACCAAAGAAGCAGCAGCCCGCATCTCACCGTTTGAACACCTGCACGCGCATACCAAAGCCAGACATGTCAAACAGGTAGTCGCGGTGCTGGAGCATACGCTCATTCCAGCACCGAACTGTGCTCAGCCAGCTGTTGTTCCAATACAGAGTACAGATAATAGAGTACAGATACTCAGAACACAGATACTCATTGAAGGTTTATCCGCCAACAAGCTCCGTCTCCTCCAATGTCGAGCTCGACTCCGATCGCCGTGACACGCTATCGCCCTGCTGTACTTGTGTTCACCGGAGCGGCGGCCGCTTATGCTCTTTATCTCTTATATGGCAGCCTCCAGGCTCCATCCAGCCAGGGTCTGCATCGCAGCAATGCCGTTCGGCGAGGCAATCCACAACGGCGACTGTCACGAACAACGCGCATAATCTCTCGCCTGGAGAGCGAAGTCGACAACTTGGGCGACCACACCATCCTTGGCCTCGTGGTGCCGCTCGACCCACAGAACCTCATATCGCCAAACGAGCTCCGCGACCTGCTCGTGCCCATGGTTCCAGATGCCAGTGCAGATACTATCGAAGACGAGACAACGCGGCTGTACGACATATTCCTCGACCGACTGCTAGACTCAGGTTTCTCGAGGCGACCCCTCGCCCCCGCCGAGATCGAAGCCGTCACCAGATGGGTTGGCTCCAGGCTGCCGAATACAGCTGCCATTGCTCGTGCCGTGGAAAGACGGACACAACGGCTGAACGACGCTAGACCTGAAGATGCAGATGGCGCCGAGAGTGTTGCGGGTACGGACATCTCATTCACGAGCGACGACGATACGGATATCGAAGGTATGGATCCTGAGGGGCAAACACTCCAGCGCACGTTGTACCACATTGCAGAAGAGCGCGCAAGGCAGGAAGGGGTCATACATCGAGGTATCACATGCAATGGGTGCGACGAAAAGCCCATACGCGGCACCAGGTGGCATTGTGCCAACTGTGTCGACTTCGACTTGTGCTCCTCCTGTGAAGCTACGAACTCCCACACCCGGACCCATGTCTTTTACAAGATACGAGTACCAGCACCATACTTGTCCCTGGCCAAGCAAGAACCTCTCTACCCAGGAAGGCCGCACATGATGCATCACTCGGTCAACTCAGCACTGAAGAGGCGTCTAGTCTCGGAGACCAGGATGGAGGTTGAAGAAATTGAGGCGCTGTGGGATCAATTCACCTGCCTCGCAAGCACTGAATGGAGGAACGATCCTGTCAAGGTCGGGTGGGCGCTCGATCGACGGGCCTTCAACCACGCTTTCGTGCCTCGATACAACGGTTTTGTTTCTGCGCCGAATCTCATCTACGACCGTATCTTTCAGTACTATGACAGCGACAAGAATGGCCTTATCGGCTTCGAAGAGTGGATCAAGGGTATCGACAAAATGCATTCTTCCGACACGAAAGTCAAGGCCAGGATCATCTTCGACGGCTACGATATCGATGGTGATGGTTACATCTCGCGTCGAGACGTGCTGAGAGTGTTCCGAGCTTACTACGCAATCGAGAAGGAAGCAACTCGTAACTTTGTCGCTGAGTTAACAGAGGAGATGTCTGTACGTAATAGCATGGATACCGTTCGATCTAGCCAGCCTTTGGGCTCCGCGTTTCCTCCCAACAGTCTTCCAACTTCGAATCCATTGCACCCCGACATCGCGCTGAAACAGAACGGGACCTTCGATGAATCGTCTCACGTCATCCTTGATACCGATTTCGAATCTGCAAGCCGCGAGGAGGTCATTAGGGCCAACGAAATCAGCCAGCTGCTTACAAGCTCACCACAAAAAGAGGCCGGGGAGCGAGTTGTGCGAGATGCTTGGGCGAGGCGCGAGTTCACTCTGGACGAAGAAGAGGGTCTGTTGAGACCTACCGATGCGGATGTCACAGACGAAGAAGAGGAGGCCGAGGCTCCTGAAACAGTTCTTGCCGCTGCTGATCTTGAGTCGGAACGCACCGTGTCTCAACGGTCCTCCAGAGTACATTCCCAGGACGAAGTCAATCGCAAAGACTGGCCCAATAAGTCATCCTCCAAAAAGCCAGTCAACGAGCAAAGGGCCGGCTATGAGATCCCTGAGTATGAACAAGATCTAGGAAAGGAAGTCTTGTATCAAATTACACAGCAAGCGTTTAATGAACTGCTTGATCCTCTCTTCCGCGCTCGAGAAGACATGGCATTGGATGCTCGTAGCTTGCGTTCCGAGCGTCGTAAGAATACCGAGCAGATTGAGGTACTGCTTGAACGAGAGAAGGGCTGGGGAACGTGGAACCCAATCATCTTCCATTTTGGCGTCTTTCGGTATGCCAAGAGCGTCGTCGACATTTTTAGTCAACATCTAAGTAAAGGTGCTTTGGAAGCTTTGAAAGCCTATTCATACAAAGACCGGGAAAACGCCACACTATGTGCTGGCAAGATCCGGAGAGCGATCGCAGCTGCCGAGGGACCAATTCTCGCATATCTCAGAAGTCGCTATGAGAAGATGCCTTCCAACGACATTGCCGAGTGGAATGCTGAGCTCATCAGAGAACAGCTCTATGAGGAACTCATCCAGGCAACGTTTTGGTTGATCGATCCATCAGGCCCTATGAAGCCAAAAGTTGTAGAGCCTGTAAAACCGGCAACATTGCCGAAAGAGCCAACTTACGATCCGACCATGCCACAATTTCGTCCCAATTCGACAATGGACATAAGCGCCGGCACTGGTCGCTGGCTCACCGCCATAGCCGAGTCCTTCCCCGAGGCGCAAGACGGAGAAGCTGCAGGAGGCTCGCATCAGTCCATGACGGCGTCAGAGCAGGAAGAAAAGTTTGAAGAGCTCATGGACCCTGAGGGACGCATCTGCATAGGCCCAGACGGGCCTTTCTTCGTCTACGTCCGCACCCCGGACCAAATCCAAGTCCACGACGACGAAACGGTCACGCAGATGAGCTTTGCACCGTTCCGCGAAGGGGAGAACGATCAAAGCGAGTCGCCCAACGAACCACTTCCCACCAGCGCAGACGCCACAGATCCGCCTGACTCCGTTCCATCCGCTCCACGGTCCAGCCGCGATTTCTCCCAAGACGACCAAGGCGTCACAGCATCCCCGACTCGTCCGACTGACCCCATCGCAGACTGCCCCCTCGACATTGTCATCCCACACGTCTACACCGACACGCCTTGGCTGCAACACTTCACCCTTGTCACCACCCCAGCGGGGCAACAAATCGTCCAGGCCGGTCGCAGACACATCGTGCACACAACGAATCTATACGCGATTCAACCTGAGCCCGATCAGACCGGCGCACTTATAACGAACCTGCGTCGCAACGCAAAAAACCCCGACTCGCCTCTGTACACGCGTTTGCTGGCGAGTTGCGAGGCAGTGGAGCAGGAGAGTCGGTGCAGGAAGGGGGATGGGCTGCTGAGCTTCGAGGAGTTTGAGGAGGTGCTTGAGGATGGGAGGCTGAGATTTTTGGAAAGCTGGATGGATTGGGTGAGTTTGTGATGTATCATGGATGACGAAATGTGCTTGGACAGCATGAGCGAACAGGATGCAGTCGAGTTTGTAATAAATGATATTGCCATTGCAGTCATTCTCATATCTACATAAAACGTATAATTCTCATCAGGGTATCTTGAGAGTCGCAGTCCCTTTGTTTGTCCATTACCAGCATGTCGAACTCAATCGGGAAGATTACATAATGTTGTCATGATGATGCCAGGCTTACGCCAGTGAGCTGTAGTGATGCTGTACAATGCCATGCAATCGCTATGCAACGAGGGTATAAGAAAACAAAAAACAACGCTTGAACGCAGTAGAACTCCAAAGGATCAAAACAAAGCCCATTACAAAGATGTGTTGTCAAGATCTGTCTCCGGGACAATGGAGCGCAGCTCGTGTGGAAAGAGTAATAGAAGGATTAGACGCTGACGTGGCGTCTGAGGCTGACCTCCGGTTTTTGCGCGTAGCCGATGAGCATGCGGAAAGTAGTGCCCATCTCCTCGCATTCGCTGATGAGCTTGCTGTCGCGCCAGATACTGTTTTTAAGCAGATCGCTTGACAGTGCAGCGTCTGGTCCTTCGCCATCAGGCAGCACGATGCTCTCGTAGCAGCGAGAGTACCACCAGCGGCCGACACGTGCGACCTTATCTGCGATACCCTTGTCCGTGGACTCCGAAGGGTTGGAGGTTTTGAGGAGGTCGGAGAACGATGGTTCGAACTTTGGCAACGTGGTAGGGTTGAGATCGCTGTCAGCGCGTTTGCGGGAGCTGGCTGTGCTGTTCTTCCTCATTGGGTGATTGGCGTCGGTAAGGCTGGGCAAGTTGCCAGCGACCGGAACACCGACGACACAGGACTTGCACTCGACAAAGCGCTTGCGACCGAGGCCTGCAATGATCTCATCGCTGATGTTGCGGAGCGAGATACTGTCATCCACGCGGTGGATGTCCATTTTTAGTTGCCGCACAGCGCGCCGGGCGCAGTTGCCCATGTTGACAAGATCCAGGTCGAGCACGCTGAATTCCAAGTATCCACCAGGACGAAGGACACGTTTGGCCTCGGAGAGGAGGAAGTTGTGGGTGGACGAAGGCTGTGCGGAGGGGAAGCGGAGAACGACGCATGCGAAGAAGTTCTGCGGGTATGGCAGTGGATCGGTGAGTGAGGTGTGGCGGATGTGGCGGTGGTTGGGCAGCGCAGACTTCCTGTCACTCGCAGGAGGTGTTGATGGAGCAGGACCAAGGTCGTAAACGGCAGCTTTCTCATACGTGAGAGCGCAGTAGAATGACCAATCTTTGCCTGTGCCATCGATGACAAGCACGCGGTCTTCGTTGACGTCCTTTAGCTGGAAGTGCACAGGGCTGAAGAGCACGCGACCGAACGAAAGCCACTTGCTTGTCATCAGAGCACCAAAGCGGAGGTCAGCCATAGAAGCATGCCCGAACGCTTGCGCCTCAGCAAAGTCCATGTGACGTGTATCTCGGTAGCGGGGCGCGCTGATGCTGTTACGGTCTTTGTCTGATCGCGAGGAGACGGTGGCCTTCGACAGCCTGTCGCCAGCGGACACGGAAGTAGGCAGACTGGTGCGAGTGGAAGGTCTCTGAGCTGAGACGGTCGACAGACTGGGACTCAGTGGCAGACTCAGACGACCAGTAGTAGAGTCGACGATACTCAATTTGCGGTCACCGTATTCGTTGATGACATCGGACAAAGCCATGGAAGATGTTGGAGACTGAGAGGCATATAGAGCCGCAAGCAGGCGAGAGCGGCGGATGTGAACGGAGGGCACCGAGGCTCCCATCTCTGAGGTTCCAGAGAGCACAGATACACACGATGACTTGTGGTTAAGAGGCGGTGGCTGAAGAGAAGGGTCCAACCGACGAGATGGCACTTTCCTAATCGTACCACCAGGAGAGACAACTTGGTCAAGAAGATCGTCGTATTCGTTCCAGAGTTCGTCATCTGATAAGGGAGCATCCGCAGTGGGTATGATCGCGGTGCCAGCGACAGGAGCAAAGCTCCAAACACCTGAACTGCTCGAATACGAAACCTCAGAGTCCTTGCGGGGTGGGAACTTGAAGAATTCGCTCTGTCTAGACTCATCGAAGGATGGAGTAATGGTAGCGATCGCCGACCCATGTGAAAGCGCACCAAGTCCTTGCAAGATCGGGAATGATTCGACAGGGCCAGCAGTCGCTACTACTGAGCCGATAGAGTCGAAGGAGGTACGCGGCAGTGCTGTCGGACGAGGCTGGGGCTGGTCTGTGACGAACGGCCGTGAAAAGGATCGAGACGAAGGTTTACGTGGCTTTCCACGGCTGGAGATGACTTGAGGGATGCGACCGACTTGTGGCAAGCGACTCGGTCGAGGAGGAGGACTCGTGGGTGCGGCAGCTGTAGGAGACATGTCCTTGGCAGGGACGCTTGCTTGCTGCTGCAGCTCGAAGGCAACAGCGGCTGGTGCGAGCTCCGGAGCAGCCTCATCGTGCGCAGCAGGCTGCATAACAGGTGACGATGGCGGCGAGAGGTCGAAAATTGTGCCAGCTTGCGAATGCCTTGGTGAGGACTCAGGCGCAGGCTGCACATCGGTATCAACCGTAGGGCCGACATACCGCTGCGGCGACTGGTCTGACCGCAGAACAACTTTGGGAGAAGCAGGACGGGCAGGCGGGGCGAAAGCCGGCAAGATCGGCTTAGGTGGCAGGAGCATTGACTGCATACGCTCCTTCCGCATGGAGTCGTTGTCAGAAAGAACGCTCTCGGTGTCGGTGTTGCCTGCCGCTTCCTTCATCAATTGCTCAATATCGTCCATGTTGAGGCTGGACTGTGGGTCCATGTACGCATAGTGCGCAACAGACCGTGAGCCAGGCCCAGGGCTCGTGGTTTTGGCTTCCTGCATGGCGGGCGTCTCCACTCTTGGTGCTGCATGCGCGCGGGAGAAGAAGTTCCACTTCGACGGCTTGGGTCGCTCCTTCTTGTTGTCGGCCCTGCTCTTCTTCGATGACCGAAGCCAGCTGCCCTCATCATTTGCAGAGTCCTTGCGTGTTTCCGAAATGCTGCGACTTCTTGTGCGACTGAGCGAGCCTTCTGAGGGCTTGACCGTGCGTGAGGTGCGCCTTGATGCCAATGTGGGTAGGAACGACTTCTTCGAGTCATCGTCACTCTCGGATGGTCTGCTTAGGACCTTCTTTACCGGTGATGCACTGCGCGCGGTGTTTGGCATTGCTGAGGGTAAGAGCCTGGATCGAGTCTTGCCGTTGGCAGGCTCAGCCGTAACACTTGTCGTGTTTCCCATAGGTTGCTTGATACGGCGTGGGATGTCGAGACTAGTACTGCTGCTCATCGGTTCCGGACTGCGTGTCAATTCTGAACTACTGCCGGCTCCTCGCAATATCACGGGATTGAGTCTGTTGAGGAAGAAATCATCCATCTCCCCACTAGTTGTGCTGGTCATGCTGCTTTTGCGAGTCGAAGGAGTCTGGGTCAAGCTCTCAGATGTCGTGCCTGCGCTGGCTGAACGTCCGATGCTCGCACCGATTGAGCTGCTGCTCCTGCCTCGAGTTGCATGTCGTCCATAGCCTTCGTGGCCTGTACCTGCTGCTGGACCCTTGCGAACGAGCTTACTTTCTGATTTGCTAGGGTGCGGCGCTGGGTCCGTCTTGGTGCGTCGGGAGAAGATGCCGAATCGTTTACTCGGACTTGGAGCTGGGGCTGGAGCTGGCAACGTACTCGAGCGCCGTGTATCGCCTTGCTTTTGACCGTCCGGTGTCGTTCCCCGCCTCAGCGCGCTGGATGTGGTAGGGATGCTGGATGTAGGTACAGGAGAAGGATTGCGCGACGACGGCTTGACCGGAACAGCCATCCGAGATCTTGCAGACAAAGACGCAAACCTCGACTCGGCAGAGCTTGTGCGTCTGTGGTGAGTAGGGAAACTAGTCATGTTGCTCTGGATGATGGGCGATGGGTCGCGAAGTCCATGGATCTCGGGCGTTCCATCTCTGCTTGGCCTCGATGGTCGTCTTGAGCTCAGTGGAGACACAGGAGAAGGGTCAGCTAGGTGGGCAAGCTCCGGAACAGGCTGTATGCGAGGTTTTGTCTGCACTGTTGGAGCGGGTCTTAGCACTGGCGGACTTTGTGGTACTGCAGGCAGTTGCTTCTTGACTTCTGCTTTGCCCGTCTCCGCCACGACGGTGGATGTTGATGAAGAAGACGTGGACGACTCACGGACTGTCGACAAACCATGCGTCGAACGGATGTTGGGCTCCTCAGGCGCCCGATGCCTGCTGACTGGCGGACGACTCTCCAAAGGACTGACTTGTCTGACCCTGTAGACGGATTTCGAGATGGCAGTCGCCGGGGAATACGATGTCATAGATGTTGCAGTCGATGAGATACTGAAAGCGCCCGGAGACTCCGCATAACGCGTCGAGGGTGTTGCCGTGGTAGCATGGTGCGGTGTTGGAACAGGATATATGTCCAAGGGCCCAATGTCATCGTACAAGCCATGTTGCGGCGACTCAAGCTCTGGATTTGAGGGTGCCAGAATGTTAGAGGATGGCGGAAGGGAAATACCGAAGACAGCATCGGTGACGAACGGATCTTTGAACTTCGCGGCGTTGCCATCGGCTTGCGAGCCACCTTCTTGAGAGGACATCGAATCGTCTCGGATACGTAGGGCGTGTCGACTACCTGTGACCCCTACACTAGGTTGCTTCCTCCTGAGGACATTCGCACGCGGGCTCTCAATCGTCGACGCAGATGATCCAGAAACTAGAGACGGTGTCCGAGTGTTCGCAGGCACTTCAAGTTTTGGTAATCGAGATGAGGCGCTGGTCGACCTTGTCTTATTAAACGCGAAACCTGGAGCTGGAATGGTGGAAGGTCCGGTTGCGCTAGGTGGCTGGCGTGTGCTGACTTTCCGTGCAGGCTCTCTCTGATCCGACAATGATCTCTCTGACTGCGCTGGCTCATCGCGCGAAGGCCTTCTCTTTTGCAGCTTGGACTGACTGCTGGTAGTGGGTACCTGAGATGTGATGGTGGTGGGTGTGGTCGATCGTTTTGGTAACCGGGTCGTAGGTGTGTTGTTCTCTATTCTCCTTGGAGGTCCATACTGTGACTTATAGGAAGCCATGTCGGGTAGGCTTGTGTGACCCGACTACGTGTATTGCGAAACCTTGTGTACTGTGGGTACCTCATGAAGGCATGTGCTTGTCAGGCTGTGAAACTCTTGGATGAAGGGTCCAACGACGCAGCGGGATCGAATATTTCGAGTTGCCGGGACGATCGAAGCTTCGGGACCGTCAGCAATATTCAGCTCGGGTTTCTTCTGTCGGACGGTTGATGAGCGGATGACGGCGGGGAGTCTACTCTGCCGGGACGGAAGTGGCGAAGTCGTTATTGTCCAGGGTATTTAGAACGGAAGTCAAACGATATAAGTCATCCAGCAAGAATGTACAACGCAGCGATCGCTTGTTCCAAGTTGGTTTTGGTGGATTCTTGCTGCTCTTCGGCGCCACCGAAGGTGTGGCGCTGCTTCGGCAAAGCCCGATCAAGACGGGGCTGTGCAAGGGTATCGTGGGTTTCGAACGAAAATCGACAGCGAAACGTACGAGCAGCGGCGAGGATAGCGACTGATATTATATCCGTATCCTTGCACGGGCTCACGCGTCCCGTCTGGTGCTTCAGGGTCTGCCGTCCAGGTGTGGGGATTCAATTCACCGTCGCCGCAGTGGGGCGTGCACGAGTCGGCCCTCTTTAACGTTCAAGGCCAGTCTGGCTGCTTATCCCAAGGAATCTCTCGTTTTTACGAAGGAGATGTCGATAGATGGTAAGCTTGTTTATCAGGATTCGTTGGGTCTCAGCCTTTCGAGGATATCCTTTCGCGACAAGCGCACGCGCAAGGCATCCCCCAACGATGGCATGGCTGCTCATGGCTCTATGCACTTGTGCTGACCCCGGCCCGGAAAGCATTTTTGGTTCAATTACGGGCGCTTGCGCTTGAGAAGCGGGTGGAGGCTTGAGGACAAAGCACAGCCAGTCGCCCGTTCGGAGCCTGATGGTGGGTGACGATTCGCAGCGAGTCCTTGCGCGGCGGCTGTAAGTGCAAAGCCCAATTGGCTCCTCGGCTGACCCTACCCTTCGTTTACGCCCACCATCAATGCCGTTGCAAAGCCAACAACAGCCCAAGTGAAGCCTTCTGTGTTATGAGCTCATTGTTGAAGATGCTTCATGTGGAGGCGGTTCTAGTCAGGAGCTGAGACAAGAAACCTAGCGAGCGAAATACTTGGGTGGGTCGACTACCTGCGTAAACCTCGTTTCCTGCCCAAACAACTTCACTTTTCAGCTTGCATTGTACTTTGGACCCATTGGCCGATGTGCGATGATCGGATCGCTCGCCTGAATGCATCTTGCGGCAGGAGCAATATACACCACGAACGGATCGATGCAGCCCATTCGGACAGTTAATAGACCAGACCGGACCAGTTGAGAGCCCTACACTGTCGAGGTCTTCGAAGACTCCTTACGGCATGGCAAGTCTAACGGATCAATCAGGCCGCATAGCGTGAGAGGCGGCTTGTTTCTCTTGCAGAAGAGTCATAGGCCTTGTATGGAGCCCGTGGAGCGATAACGACGCCTTTGCATAATGCCGGCTGCTATTCTCGTAACCGTTGCGACGCATTACCACGAGATGCAGGAGAAAAAGTAGTCGCCATCTTTGTTGTACGTCGAGCCGGAGCGACCGTCCATGGTAGCTGGAAGTGTGGCTAGGTGCAGGTGTAAAACTCTTAGCTGCAGGAGAATGAGGCTGAGCACTGATCTACGCTTCGCCACTTGACAACACATCAAAGGCGTCGCAAGCCCACGATCGAACTCGCACTGAATACTTGCCTTCGTGAGAGCTGGAAAGGAGAAGGTCTATCTGTTTTGCCTCAACAGTTTCAGTAGTCTATCGGGGGGAGGACGGCGATCTTGACGAGTGTGTCCCACCATCCAGGTTGCGCACAAGCCACCGGTCTCTCTGCCCCAGTCTTTGCACGATCATTCGTCCTCACCAGTGTGCCGTTTCCTCCACCTCCCGCATACCATTTCAGTCATGTGATCAAACCATGCCTGATCAGGGCAGTCTGGATCACGTCCTCTGCCAATAGGCATCCAGTATTGACTTGCACTGCGATCACTGGCCAGGATCAGAAATGGGGTCAAAGAGACTTGCAGGAGACTCGAGAATCTTTCTCAGCCATGCAAGTAGACATTATTGTCGCTATCAGATCCTGCTGTAGGTGCTGTGCTGGTGAGATGGGAAAGTGCGGAAGGCGTTGCGAGGTGCATGCACAGACTGTAATGCACCAACTTTGTGTGTGTACGCGTTCGTGTACGTACAAACCCGAAGCAACGACTGTGTGATATGGCTGCACAAGTAACCGTTTCTGCTATGGCGCAAGCTGCAGGTCCTGTCTCTGTAACATGTTGCAGCTTGGTGTTGCACATGACAATCTCCACGGCGGGGTCCTTCACCGCGCGCGATACTTCGGCTCTGGCCAGCAGCCAAGCAGAACTTTGCAATAACCGCGAAGCGGTGAAGAGTAGATGAGCAAATTTAGGCTTTCATCTCGTGTTTACTAGAAGGGTAATCCTAGTGTGGATTTATAAAGTTTGGTCCTCACCGTTTGGTACGGAGTGGGAGGACGGCACGGCGCGTGGAAAGTGCCTACGAATCAACTGTTCTGCAGTGAAGAACTTAAAATCCACAGTGGATCTGACCGCAGATCATTCAACCCTTGGGCAGTTCGTGTCGACATGATGGTTTCGTCTGGTTCGCAAGCTGTGATTAAACCCTGTGGACGCTATGACGTGAAGCTCGATCTGTGATTGAGCTGCGAGCCGCTGAGAATGTAGACGCTCTGAATGGTGACATTTGAGCCGGTGCTACCGTGTTAGCTTTCAACTAGGGATCGCAGGCTTTGCTGCAACGAGAGAGTCGTGAAAGTCCACAGTGACAAACACCAATCGGTCATGATCTGAGTGTGATCTAGATCGATGGCGACAATCACCGGCATCGAAAGTGAGGCGTCATCGGTTTGGCGCAAATTATCAGGACAACTGATTGTCTCGTGCCGTCGCAGTTCACTGCAACAGATATGAAGCGTGTACGATGCAGACAAGAGAAACGAGGGCTGAAGCTGTAGGAAGCATAGTCCGCTACTGCTGTGCGGAATCATGATGAACCATGATCGTGCCATACAGATAGTGTAACAGTCTTGTGGTCTTCCGTTGTCTAGACTGGACAACGTTTTTCCTGCCCCGTAGCATGTACAGATGGGTCGCGAGGGCTGGTGTGTCGAGGAAAAGGTGAGGCGAGTAGCAAACGCTGTCGTAGTTGATGTGCAAGGCTGGAGGTCAACATCCGTGGCCCGTGACCTCAATATACCTCTTTAATACTCTGATGCAAGATGGTATCTGCAACTCTCAGGCGTCTCTGACAAAGTCTCTTTCCCCTGGTGATCATTCCAAGGTTTATTTGAGTACACACCAGCGCGGTGACACTCCCCGAAGGATTCACATTCATCTCGCGGTTTTTTGACGGGCGCTCGAGAGCCAAGTATAATCGCCGTGCTTTTTGTCGCGTAAGAAGGGAATCCTTTGCAAGTTGTCAGGACCATGATGAGAGTCAAATTAGTCTTGCAGTGGCAAAGACATCGTTTTGCCAACTCTGAAACACTACAAGACCATATTACACCCAGGAATTTCATCGTAGCTACACGTAGATACTCCATAGTGCAAAGTAGATGATGATGCCGATGAGAAGTTCGGGGCAGGGAGCTCAAGGAAATGCTTGGCAAACGCTAACCACTTATGCACGACTCTTGGGTGAGCTTCGCGGGTAGCTCTTACCTCACCACCCAGCCTCACCCATTCAACAACACCATTTGTCGCAGTCGCGCTTTTCTTATCCTTTGTTCAGCCACCGCCCACTTGCTGGGCTCGTCCTTCTTCTTCCTTTATTCCACATTTCCAGCGTCTCACTTCGAACCTTCCTCCACCGAGTCTCGCTCCTGCGCATTCTCGATTGCGCGTCAAAAGGGGTCGCGTCGCAAAGCACTATTATCGCGCACTATCATCGAAGAAACGCGCCCAACATGCCGGAATACGCTAAGATGAAGAACGCTGACCTTGAGGCTCTCCTCAAGGAGCGCGGCCTGCCGCACGCCGGCAAGAAGGCAGACATGGTCGATCGTCTTATCAAGGACGATGAGAAGAAGAGCTCTGGCGCCGCTCCTGCTGACCCCAAGCCTGCTGTCGACGCTGAAGACGAAATCGATTGGGATGACGATGAGCCTGCGAAGGCCGCGCCTGCCGCAGCTGAAGAAGTCACAACAAACAAAGAGACAGTCGAGAAGGCTGGAGGAGAGGGGCAAGCGCCAAACCCGCAAGCTGTCCCCAATCAGGTAGCTGACATCGACCCTGCAAAGACCGACGATCTTTCCGTCCAGCCACCAGCAGAGGGCACCGAAATTGCGAGCGAGGAGACGAAGGAGCCCGCTCCTAGCTACGCGCAAGGTCTTGCAGCCACAAGCATCGACGAGGAGATCGAGCGCCGCAAGAAGCGTGCGCTGAAGTTTGGTACGAAGATCGAAGACGATGAAGGACTCAAGAAGTTGGAGCGCATGAAGAAGTTTGGTGAGAAGGGCCAGGTCCAGGGTCTCGATGAGGCTCTTCCTGAGCGTGAAAGGAAGCGCGGACGCGAAGACAAAGATGACGTAGGAGCGAACAAACGCCGCGATGCAGGCAGGCCTGGTCGCGGCGGCCGTGGCGGTGGTGGCAGGCGCGACAACAGGAACGAGCGCAGCCGTCGAGACAGCAGAAGCCCTCGCCGAGAGCGCGCATCAGCCAACATGACCTACAGCGAATCTGACAGGAAGGCGGCAGAGGCACGAAAGGCCAGATTTGCGAAGCCCGCGGCTTAAAACTTTCAAGCCTTTCTTGCTACCACTTTACCGGAGCGTCAAGCATTATGCCCGAGACCGAACGATATCTGATCCGGCTCGGCGCAAGAGCAAACGCAGACCCATCGAGAATTTTGTATCACACTGTGCTTCAGGCGTCATTCGATCATATTGGCCGGTCACCATTCCTTCTACCAATATATCTATTAAGTCCAAGCCTCTACACGCACGATCGCGGTGAATCCTCTCTGGTCTCCATTCTGCTCACTACCAAGCCCTCACTGTTCACGGACACCGCGCGATCTGCGAGCAAATCCTCAACAGCTAGTCTGCCACATCGATACAGACCGCGCCATAAGGTGTGCTCCGGCTTGAGGGAAACATGCGCATTCCTGCACAAGTTGAAGCAAGCACTGCAATGACAGTACTCCTCAGGCTGTCAAGTCGCATCGAGCTCTACGAGATTTGCATCTCAGCTGATTAGGTCACTGCAATACTGACAGCAGCATTGTCATTTCACGAGATATCTCAAGCATTGGTTTTGGAGTGTTTCCTCAGGACGAAGTTGTCAACACCACATTTTGGAAGGCATTTATTGCCTCATTGAGGAAGTGGGACCCCCTTAACGACAGAGTGCATCGCACGTACGCGCATCGACGTCAACTATGTAGAAATAAGCAGCAACTCAATCAAGCTGACTACCCTTACAAGGCTCGATCACGGCTCACATCTGGCGCCTTTCCGTCTCACCATCAATTACCTCGTCTCACACCGTGCTTCCCAAACATCACTTTGATCAAGATCTCAATGGCACACAGACGCAGCTGAGGCTGCAAAGCTAGCGCTCAACTCCACGGTCCTGACCTCGGCCCGCAACTTATCCCCGCACAACGGCAATAACTTACAAATCGTCATGCAGTGCACCCCAGATTTGTGGGGATAACAAACAGCTAGGACCCTTGTCAATTATTGGCATCTTTTACGTGCTGACCAGACTTCTCTTTCACACCTTTTGATATTCGTTCATTGTGTTGCAAACTTCGAATTGCTCCGCGGACCGTTTACCCAAAGAGCCAACGGTGTTCGGAACTGGAACCGGAATAGTTGAACATCTTTAAGAACTGGACTCGCACTACGGCTTAGAACTGCAATTGCGCAACTGAAGACACATTGCACACAAAATCAAATGCTGTCGTCAAGGCATTCGAAGGACAAGCAGCCGTTCAAGAGCAATTCGGTCGAATCAAACGAGACGTCACGCCCATCTTCAGCTGAGGACGTTGTAGAAGCTGAAGGCTCGGCGCATCATGACGAAGAGAAAGGAATTGAGGTCGCGCAAGCAACAGAGAAGACGTTCGACGCACGCTCAACCAAGACAACGGAGTCTGTGATCCCTCCGCCGCCTGATGGGGGCCTTCATGCCTGGCTGAAGGTGTTTGGTGGTTTCATGATATACGTATGTATCGTGTTGTCGTCCGAGTGACTGCGTCTGATATATGTTTAGATCAACATCTGGGGCTTCACACTCAGCTACGGGGCCTTTCAAGCTTACTACAAGTCCGACCTCCTCGCCTCCGCTTCCCCCTCGGCGATCTCATGGATCGGTACCGTGCAAGCTTGGCTGCTCATCTTCTTCGGCGTACTTTCCGGTCCGTTGTTCGACTTGGGCTACTTCCGGATCATGCTCATTGCAGGCAACTTCTTAGTAGTGTTCGGTATCATGATGCTCAGCTTGAGCACCCAATACTGGCAAGTGTTCTTGAGTCAGGGAATATGCATGGGTCTTGGGGCGGGATTGTTGTATATCCCGAGTCTCGCGCTGGTGGGGATCTGGTTCGACAAGAAGCGGGCGATTGCATTGGGTATCGTCATGAGTGGGATCGCTGTCGGTAGGTGCATTGTCGAGAGGAAGTCGAGGCGATCGCTGACATGCAACAGGCGGTGTTGTATACATCATAATGTTCGACAGGCTGTTGAAGTCGTCTGGCTTCCCGTGGGCCATGCGTGCAATCGGCTTCGTTGCGCTTGCCGCTGCGCTACTGTCTATACCTGCTCTCCTCAGCGGCTCGAGTGTTCTGGCCACGAAACGGAAGGCGCGCGCCCTGTTCGACAAGACCGCGTATAGAGACAAGCTGTTTCTCATCTTCACGTGTTGCTCATTCACGACGTTCTTGGGCTACATTGTGCCGTACTTCTACATTCCAACATACGCAAGGGACAGACTTGGTTTGAGCCAAAGTATGGGCTTGTACATGCTGGTCATGGCAATTGCGGCGAGCTTCTTCGGACGATTGGTGAGTGGTGGGCTAGCTCAGTGGCTCGGACCTATTGTGACATGGGGGCTTTGCGCTTTTGCCTCCGCTGTGTTGTCGTTATGCTGGATGAGTATTGACGAAGAGTCGCACTTCATTGCATTCAGTATACTTTGGGGTATGTCGATACTTGTAGCAATGATGTTGGAGCTTTCTACTGACAACTGAAAGGTTTCTTTTCTGCCGCTCTGGTCACATTGCCCTCTGCAGCATTCGCAAACATCACGCCCGATCTTTCGCGGCTGGGCACACGTCTCGGCATGTCGTGGAGCGTATCCAGTATAGGTGAGAGGACATCTCTCCGTGGATGTACAGAAGTCAGCTAATGTTCTGTGCAGCTACTCTGATTGGCGCACCTATCGCCGGGTCTTTACTAAAGACGAACGCAGACGGTCACTTGAACTTCGTTGGCGTGCAGGTCTGGAGCGGGGTGTGTCTGATGGTGGGCACAGGATTCTTGCTTGTACTTTGGTTCGTGACGATGAAAACACAGAACAAGGGTTGGAGGATATAAGAGAAGTAACAATCGAGCCTGTCCAAATCCCGGCCATTCGCAATGCCGTAAGTGCAAAGACTTTGCTGATGTGTCAGTAACTCGAAGCCAATCTGCCGCTGCCAACATGAATTTGCAGGATTTCAGTCGTGTCGGAGTCTTCGGTGAATTATCTGGGAAATTCAAGTGCACCGAAGCTATTAACCCAGATTTTAGGTTCGTCACGGTTTCTCAGTCTCAGTATGCGCTATCGGTCTTCCTTCGGGCTTGCAACATGGTCAATTCATCAAAGGTTGGCTGAGGTGAATGTGATCATGCTCGCCGTTCCAACAATCCGGTCACACCAGTCGTTCAGGTCATAATGGAAAGAGAAAAGCGAAAGCGAGCGCCGAAGATCGATGATGTTGAGCGTTTAGTTGTTTGAGCTTGACGTTATCTAACCCTCGCTTGATGAGCCCTCTCGGCGACCTCAGCTCTAGATTATTCGCACAGGTGTAGTCTGCATAAGTGTATTGGACGCGTTGTTGATCCGTGCAACGTATACAGCCAACTGGTTTAGAGGCAGAATACGATCCTTTTTCGACGAATTGGATGAAGCCGGAGTGGAAATTCCGGTACTCTTGCTGCAGATGTGCCAAGCTCGTATCAAATGTCTGCATGAGCCCGGGTACTTTCGTCAGATACCGAGGCTGCTAATAGGGCATCGGTGGGTAATGTCATAAGCTGAGAGATTGTTGGACACCATCGAACACTTTTGAAGGAGGTTGAACCTCCTCTGGACTTGGTGCAATTAGCGCAGATGATGGATTTGCAATTCATCGACAATGAACTTGAAGCTTTCATGCATTCAACTTTCAGGCGTTCGAGCTCTTAGACATAGCTGGGTATTGCGCTCATGTCAGAGCTTGATGGCAGAACGAGATGAGTCGAGCAGCTCTTCTGTCAGAGAAAGCACTCTGATAGATCATTTCCTGGAAAAGAGCATGCCAGTGGAAGTTTTGACCGCACTAAAAGTCGACCATCAGAAGTTCAACAAACGATCAGTTGCGCAACACTGGCGGGCGTTTCGGACCTGTGCCGTAACATGCTTTGAGGCTAGTTGTCTTACCACGTTGCCGATCGAACCTGTCTGACAGCGCAGCCACTTGACCGTGCAGTATGCCCGAGCAGTTCGGCGGGGTCACTGGTCCTTGGGAACCTCTCTGCTGCGCAAAGCTAGGATGGATTCGACAGTCTCACTGACCAGAAAGGGCAAATGACCCATACCAACAAGGCACGTTGCGACGGCACTGGCTCTCACGGTATCGGAGAAGCTTGCCTTTGTGCGGATTTGTGGCAGGTAGAGAAAGAGTGTTACTTCCGCATCGTCCCCGGTGTGGTTCCACAATACCGGCTTCGTACATGCTCCCTCGTACGTTTGTTACGTCTGCAGAGATGGCCAGAGATTTTTAGATGATCAGCTTCGGCGATCCTGCTGCTGCTGGTGGATATGGTGCCCTTCACTAGAGACTTGTTAGCTTGCGGCGGCCCGCCTCGCTACCAAAATCTGCAAACTAGGTCAACATCCGCAGTCAGACGGAGACATCGACAAAAGGCGGCACGACGGCATTTCAGATCCGTCTTCGGTCGTTCGACTGTTGGAAAAGAAGACGCGCATGGTGGACATGTGGCAGCCAACAATGATGAGAAAAGGTCCGGAACTTCCTCCGGAGTCGGCGTTGTGTTATATTCAGCAGCGAGACATAGCAGCGCCTTCAAAGTTCTGGATTCACCGCAAGTGATCCTTCCTTTGCCTCATGACGAAATAAGTGCCTTAGCTGGGAGATTGGGGTCCCGCAATCGGCCCTTCTCTGTCACCGCCATGTTCAGGGATCCGGAAATGTGGGACTAAGCATCTCGTCCCGTCCCGTTCCTGCACCGCAACGTGCCCGGAGCTGGTTATTGATATGTCATGCAGTCGTTCGTCATACTTGCCATGTGTCGTGGCATGGGGAGCTCGGGATCTTACGCCCCAGCTGTGACAGTGAGCTTGCACACCATCTGCGCGTGTATGGGAAACGCCCGGGCTTGACTCCTGCTCCCCAGATTTCGAATGCAGCCTTGCCGAGAGCGGGTAGGTAAAGTCGATCATGCAACATGCCGTTATGTTCTAGTATGCAATGCGTTGAAGCGTGCTACGATGTCCTGACAGGCTCGGTTTTGAGCCCCGGTGGTTGGGCATCCAGAGTCGGGGTCTTGTGCCTGCCTCTGATATCTGGGGTCACAGTCTATGTGTTCCCACCGAAAGTCATGCAATTTTTAGAACCATGCAATCCATCATCGTGTGTGAGCATTCGACCTCAAGGCGGGACTGGCGTAGTAGTTGCAGGTCTCTTGCTGGGGTTTGAATTAGCATTGAATACAAGGCTCCGCACCGGTCAGTCAGCGACCTACTGGGGACCTTTGACACTCGCGACAGCGCAGACGTTAGTATTTGCCCTGGGGAGATGAATAACAATGGCTCTGCTCCGCACCCCTGTCTAAGTTGTAACCACCTCGCCGACCAGATTTTCCCAGCGCTTCGGTGTCGCACAGTAACGGACGAATCGTTCGAAAGGAAGCAGATTACAGGGTCATCGGAATCTCGACAGGGTCCTTGAAAGCAGGGGATGAAGCGCAAGGCTACTGAAGCCGGCCAGCGGGCCAAAGCTCTGCATATTAGTGAGGCTCTCTGTGGGTTTGGACAAACGACCGCATGATTGAATTTCTGTAGTCATAGGTACGAGTTACGCATCCTGGTCATACGTGGGGCATGCTACTGCCGGCAGATTAGCAGTATCCAATATGTGTGCTTAGCGCATCATGACATCGTGTCGTCCCCAGTACCTGGATGAATACTTCAAGATCTTGACAGGGTGCAGCTCCTCTGTGTACCCTTGGTTGTCTTGGTAGATTTCGTCAGCCCCTTCCTAAAAGGGCAGGTGACTGTGGACCACAGGTCCTTGGCCCATCCGAAGAACTCCGCATCATCTCGTACAATGTTAGTGCTTAACGGTCATCCAGTCGTATACGTGTCTATCGTCGGTGACCCAAGCACGCGGTTACAAGCCAAGAGCGCACCCGGGCGCCATGTTCTACGCAGATGAGCGCCATGGCTTGCAAAATGCACTGCATTCGAAACGGCCATGAGCGCCAGCGAACGCCAGGCGTGAGACAATGCAAACTCGTGTGTGCATAATGCAATGGCTGAGCGGCATGTGGAGTCTGATGTGGACTCCATCAAGAAAGAAGCAAGCACGAGATCAAAAAGGCGCTAATGGCCTAGCTTCCGAGGTGACACAATCACACTTGACGAACTGGGAAGGAAGCACCTGCATATCAAAAGCAAGCACGGCCACATGTTACTGTCCTACCACATCCCGTAAGTAATGACAGCAGCATTCGCAGATATCGGATAATAATTTGTTAAAAATATCGAACAGAACAATTGCGCCATAGCCCTAAGATCCACAGCGGACGCCGCCGCCTCTTGAACTGAGTATGTACGATGCATGACTTATACACAACGCATCCTCCCGGATACATATCCAATTTGAGCAGCAGGAAATACCTCGGCGTGGGGATCGTGGGACCCACCCGTTTGGATCGACAAGGCGCCACGTTATGTGCCACACGAACGATCCTGACAATAATGTCTACTGTATCATCGTGCCATGATCATCAAGTTTGGGGTGAGTGGGCGGTGCTAGTTACCGGCGCTATGGCCTGTTAGCTTGGTCCAACGCGTTCATTGCCGCACTTACCTATATGCGCCAACCGATCCATTGACCACTAAGGGAGGCCCAACCTGCCCAACAGCGGTTGTATCTTGATCCAAGCGGACCTTCAAGGTCATACCCCTGTGCACTTTGCTGTTGAGGTGGGTCACCGCAAGCTGTGCTTCGTGGGTCGATGCAAACTTGGCGGTTGCCACCCCCTTGGAAACACCAGAACGATCCCGGTGCACTTTGCAATCTACGGGCCGTCCCACGGTGTAGAGCAAGTTCTTGAGCTCGTCTAAGCCAACCTTGTAACTCAGATTTTGGATAAAAATACCGCGAGACTCGGTGAGTATCGCTCCGTCGCGGATGTTCACTGGCATGCCGCTATTGCTCGCCGAGTACACCGGAGCTTGGGCCACCATTGGTGGCATTTGGGGCATATGAGTTGCGTACACTGGCTGTATGGAATAAGATGTCGTTGTGGGGTACACGGGGTAAGAGTAGCCTTGCGTGACTGCCATGTATTGTGCAGGAGCAGCGGCATACGGCTTGCCACCGAGTTGATTCACCTTGCCGATGTCGATGCCGCATAGTCCGGCAGAGTGATGGCCATCAGCTAGTCCTGGAAAATGTACAGAGCAGTTGCACTTCATGAGTCGGAATCCATCGCTACTGCGACGCGTCTGCCATACATGTACCAGCATGCCTTTTGACCGGAAGAAGGTTTCTAAGACATGGTCAATCCTGTGTTCTCATAAGATGAGAGAAAAGCTATGGCACTCACTGTAAGCAGCATCTGCATCTTCCTTGTCCTTGAGTCTGCACCAGCCCTGCATCTCACCCCGACGCTGACTTTGACTTGCGTATACGTCAACCCATCCAGGCTGCTCCCGGACCACTTTTCGGATGTGATCTTTAAACTCTTGCCAGCCTGAAAGATAAGGCGCGAAGCGCGTCAATCCAGCGACGACAAGTAGAAAATCTCCATCTCCTTCTTTCCAACTTGTTGCGTATGACATGATTGGGTCTGCGAGAGAATATGTATGACGAAATCGGCAGTTGTCCAAACAGTTCAGAGTGGAAGATCGAGGCGGATAAGCTGATGGAAAGGGCCGATATCCGCTGTGTTGGGAGCTCAACGGTGATGTACGTTGTACAAGGAGGTTTGTAAGAGGATGATAAAGTTGACTGGTAAGCATGACAATACTGGGTAACACCATAGCGATATATATACAGTTACTCGGCGAAGGATAAAGCACGAGCTTGGTCCGGACACGAATGCCCGCAATAGCAAAGTCAGGAAGTGGACCTAAACGAGGACAGATTTCAGCCAAGGAAGTCATTTTGCGAACGAGTGGACGCAGTCATCGACTAGCAACGCACTATACTGCCCGTGACGTTACAGGGACTCGAGGAGCTCACAACTAGAGACAAGTGCGCTTCATCCGCGCTCCCCGGTGGTGTTGCAGTTCTAGGCCCGGCAAAGACAACGTGAAATGCTCCGCTCGAAGCCACCTGTTGGACCTGTAATCGGTCTAATGGCGGGACAGGCGGAGTCTTCGGACACTAATTGCAAGTCCCTTGCGCGCGGACGTAGGTGTAGGTATTTGTTCTAGGATGGCTGATCACGTGTGTCATAGGCGGATAAGCGAGGGCCCCCCGTAAGATCTGTCGTTGCCAGATCGCGGGGACAGGATCGTGGCGGCACAGGGTATTTGCACAGGTCGCCGACCAAAAAAGAAACCACGCCAAGCACATCTTGAACACCTGTGACTTTCGTCAACCCAATGCCGGCGATTAGTGAGCTACTGTCTTCGTCACATCGGTTCCTGGATGTCCAACAGATTGTGTGATACGCATAGCCTTACTTACGGTAGATTTGGTGGGTCGAGATGCGATATGACTCGCGCCCATGCTAAACTGTAATTTTGAGCGACACAGACTGCGGCTCAAGTTTGAGATCATGCAGTCAGGCCAGAGCCGACCGCGCGCTTCATCTGGCTGCAGCGAGCAGATGTTCTGTGCCGGTGGATGATCAACAATTCCAAAGTATCAATCTTTGATCAAATCCACCGCTGATCAAGACTTCATGAGCTCCTGTCGAGTCGCTCGTTTCGTCATCACACGTCTCGAGGGTTCCAGCCCACAGACAGCGAATTTTGCTGCCTGGCTCATGTCCCTCCATGCTCGCGATAAGCTTCCCACTGTTCGCTTCAACGCCCCGAACGACGCCGTCATCTGAGCTGACAAACAGACCCGTGCCGTCAGGTCGCCAAATTAGTCGTGGGGTGGAATAAGCAGTCTGTGGTGCCATGGTCGATATGTTAACCAATATGGCCGCCTCTTCTCTGTCCGCAATCAGAATTTCAGCACGTGCTTGCGAAGCTTGCGTAAGTGCAGCTGGTTCTGCAGCTTCCGTTTCAGGCGTCTCATTTGTGCCCGCGGCCCGTGTCGGCGGAAGGAGAAGCTTCAAGATGAGTATCTTCATATGTGGCGTCGATGAGGTCGCAACCGCAACGACAGACGGATCAGTTGGGCAGATACGGACATCTGCCGGAGTGAACGCCACCCATGCGTTGGAATGTGGAGCCAGGTTCTGTTTTCCAAGGAGCTCGAATGCTGAATCGCTGCCCTGAGGGACCGAGTAAAAGTACAAGAACGTAGAGTCCCTGCGTGCGACCAACAGGATTGGAAAGCCGTTCTCTGGCGATCTCACGAAGAGTAGAGTTTCCGGGATGCTTGTCAGCGTGAGAGTGGATAAAGGTTCGCCGATGCGTGGGGCGTCTCCACGAGTGGAGATTCGGTAGAGGAACACCTTAGAGTCCCATCCTGCACTTGCTACCAGAACTGAATCACCGTCAGGCCAGCAGGCTATTTTGACGACATATTTGGAATGATCCTTTCTTTCATCTAAGATCTGGTCGCTCACAGTGTCGTACAGCAGCAGTTTGCCAGACATCGAAGCGATCATCATACATTGTGAGCCTATGGTGAGTATGTCCAGGATCGGTGAGTCCTGAAAACTAGTGTATGAGTGAGCGAGCTCCAAGCTCGGTGAGGCCGGATCCAGAAGGTGCAGTCGCCGGTCGGCGGTCGTTACAGCGACATATTGTCTGACACTCGAGCTTGATGGAAGCTGCAATTTGAAAGCAGCTACGCTCAGGATATTGGAACGGCTGGGAAGTGAAGCTAATATAGTCGGTTTAGAAGGCGCTGGTATTGCCCACTCGCGTTTTCCATCTTCGACGCCAAGCTTCTCAAAACTAAGGCTTAAGTCGAACGTCTTCTTCTCATGGAGTATCGACTCTATAGTCACTGAGCAATCTGATCCAGCTCCAGTGTTGGGAGGTAGATCGGCTTCTTTGACAAAACTCTTCAACGTCTGCACAGTGTGAGCGCGTAGAGGCAATGGCGACATAAGCTACGTCATACCTCGGTGTAGCCGTTGGTCCTGAGAAACCGGGCAACAATCTCAGCCGCAGAGGGCAGCATGACAGGCGGCTAACAATGTCTCGCGTCGAGAGAGCGAGCTGGATCGAGTCTGTTGTTGGACTTGTGTCACTGCAACGTGAGGGAGTGTCGCACTGCGGTGCAGGAGCGAAGCGAGTTAGCGCCACACTAAGTCCCGCCACCATGCCAAAATCTGATTCACGTGCGCCAACACTTACACAGCGGACGCCAGAGTAATCAGACATGGAGGTGAGAACGTTGAGAAAGTCGTACAGCAATTTGGCTTACTTTCTCAGAGACGCACGGCACTTACAAACGAGCTCGTTGCGCTGCAGCAACAAACACCTGAGCAGCCCTATAGCATAGTACATCGCCTTAAATTGGCAAAAGCGTACAGGGAGCTTGGATATCCTGATCTTGTTATTGGCGATGCGTACAAAGCGCTGTTACTTGTTGACGAAGTGGCCGAGGAAGGAGAATATCACGAAGAGGCTGTCGACGCTGCGAATGCGGATTACCTCTCTGAGAAGGTCGTGCGCTTGAACATCGACGCTGGCAATGATGCTGCAACTGAAGGGGATGACAAGGTGATCTTCTGGACGCAGAACGATCTCTCAAGAACAGCGTATGTAAAAGGAGAGTTCAATTGGTGTGGGTTTCTGACTGCTTACTGACATTGCAAGGCATGATATTTTGATCGAAGCTCTGCTGGCTTGCAGGTGCTTTCGCAGCGCCTTCGATTATATCGCGCGAGCTCTGAGAGCCTTCCCAGATGACAAGACGTTCAACAAATATGATGACGAGCTGACATCAAAACTTCGGACTCACTACGAGAAAGAGGGGGAGAATGTCGAAGATGTTGAAATTGAAGATTATCCCGACAAAGGACTTGTCCGCCGTGAGAACTATCCTTGGAATGAGCATGAGCCAGACCGACATTCCGACGAGTGTTTGCACTTCTTGAACAACGAGTTGGCGAGCATAGCTCCTAAGCTAGAAGTCAGGGTTTCCGAGCTGCCATTGCTCTCGACAGATCCATCAGTGCAGAGCTCAAGTACAGAGCCTCATTTCGTGAAACAATTGGGTGTCTTTGCAAAGGAAGACATCGCGCCTGGAGTCGAAGTCCTGAATGAGCGGTCTCTCTTGACAGCTATTTCCCGGCGACACGATACATACTGCGACGCATGTAGTACCACATTACCCGACTCCCCGGAGACCGAGCAGAGCATCATCTCCTGCGAAGAGTGCGACGAAGTGTTCTTTTGCAGCGAAGAGTGCCATGGCTTGGCGCAGGACATGTATCACCCTTCGATCTGTGGAGTCAGCGTGGATCAGGGTAAGGTTCCTGCTCGCGAAGCTGCAGACTCTCTGTATTCCATTCTGCTTGTACGAGCACTAGCGCTCGCGGAGACACAAGACCTTCACCCATTGGAGCTGAAGGAACTTCGCTACATCTGGGGCGACTACCATGGCAAAGACTTGGACACAGTGTGGCAGCTGAACTCAAAGGGTCAGCCTGTTGATGCCTTCGCCGGTGTTCCACAGACTCTGCCCTTCTCGTTCAACAACAATGTCATCAAGCCACTACACATCCTGGAGAAGATGGACGTCAACATCTTTACACAAAGCTATCGATATGACACCTGGGTGTTCAATACCATCTACGCAAAGCTGAGAGGTACTGCGTCAGCGCAGCAGGGACTGGATGGGCGACCGGAGATTGGCGCTGTGCACCCTATGTGGTGCCTGGCCAACCACAGTTGCGATCCTAATGTAGCCTGGGAATGGCAAGGAACTATGAAGTTCTGGACACGCGAGAAGCTCGTTGATTGGGAAGGAAGGGATCCAAACAAAGGTCCTGGTCTGAAGAGGGGCGAGGAAGTGTTTGGACACTACTGTGATGTCAGATTGCCTGTCAAAGAACGCAGAGAATGGGCAGTTGGTGCGTTGGGTGGAGACTGCATGTGCCCAAGATGTGTTTGGGAAGAGGCAGAGCAACGACGCGTCGATGCCGCAATGTAGTCCGGCCAGCTCATCCGGGAAGCTGGCAGCTTACTCAATAACCCGGGCTGTACGACAGAAGACGACCCCACGCCCAGTCAGCAACCAATCTTCAACTACCAAAAGAAATCCCCAAATCGACACTAAGCAATGTGGAGATCGTGTGCAACGCCGGTATACCGGGGAAGCATCAAGTGCGTGCCGGGACACCCATCCCTTCTCCACCCTGATCCCAAACGTTAGGGAACCACGCTAATCATCCACCAAAACAGTCTTCACGCATAAGATCTGCAACCACCGCCCTTCATCAAGGCAGTGAGATGCCTTTGCAGGATCAGACCACTCGTGCTTGAACGTGTCACTGGCTCTTCGGTTCTGACGGATTTTGGGATGGGACCTGCATACCACTGCTATTCTGCTATCGTTCAGCGACACCGTTTCCTTCTTTCGGACGCTTGGGGCACTTGGTGACGGGACCTCCCACATGTTGGCGCGCTTGACGCGCTGCGGGCTCTTGCACTTCTGCCTCGCTTTGCAACATGCACGTTGTGGGTATGGTACCTCATCGGTGTGCGATGCGCACAGCTCTAAGTATATACATGACGACCAGCTCCTTACGATCGTGAGGCTACATCTACTAATCGTCCCACGTTGCCTCTCGCATGAACCGCTCATCTTACACGAGAAATAATTAACATCGTATTTGCGCAGCAGTGCAATGAAGATGAGGTAGCATTGACCTGTTCCGACGACACGTACAGCAAGAAACGCCGTGGCGCATGTTCCGCGAAGTAAGATCATGTGGGTCTCGCGTATCGTCATCTGCTATTTGCTAAGTTGTTCGGTCGCGCTTCTGGCTTGTTTGCTTTTTGCGCATCCTGCGCATCCTGGCTGACCGGACGGTATGTATGTCTGAGTCGCAAAATATGGGATTGGGACTCCCAAGTTTGCAGGCATTTAGTGACAAATATCTGCCGAGGCGAGACAGCCGGTGAGGCGGATGTGAGACGTGAGTGGCACAGTAGTCGGCGAGGTGGATGTCAACATCACTGCACCATAATCACTTTGAATGCTCCTCCGACAGTTTTCAAGATTCCCGTATCGCGCAGATATTCTTCTCTGGAGGCCTTCGGGGTGTTGACAGCATGTAATGACTATGCCGAGCATACCTCTGGGCTCTTCAGATTCAGTGATAGCGTCACCCGCGCTCATTTGCTCGACTGAGGAGGTCCTCAGAATATTGATTATGATCGAATTGACCCTTCGGCGACCTCGCTACATGCAATGTCAGAGCACGTTCGGGAATCCTTCACAACAACCAAACCTATCCAGCCTTCCACCCTTCTTGCAGTTTTCGTTCTCACACTCGCTCTCACTCACGTGCAACAACATACCGGATCCACTACTTCCCCTGAACAGCCTTCTTTTCTGACCTCTTCTTTCTCAAAGCCTTCGTACACTCCCCCCAGACACGCGTTTCGAATTCTGTTTGACACAGAATGCTGTCGACACTAGCCTGCGGGTCCGGTGCAGCTAGGTACATGTTGACTAATGCAGCGATTGCCTGGGCTTCTTCTGCGGCCCAATAGCAAAGATGGTTATCTTCAATTACGAAGATGGGAGATAGACAATCACCCTCGTTGTCTGCATTTGTGCCTGGTAGGTTGACACAGAAGCCGCCGCAGCCATCGAAGCCACAATCACGCTCTTCGCTGAGTGGGCTTGAAGGCTCTCTCGTTGGTGTCGATGATGGTAGTGGTGGGTAGGATGAACTTGGTGAAGATGTTGATTCATCTTCGGAAGATGAGCTGCCTACTGCAGTAGATCCTGAAGGTGAGAAGTCGTACTGCGCAGCTATGTTCTTGACCTGGTCGTGGATGTAGCCCCAGTACACCTCGTTGGCGAGAGACATTGTGATGGGGATGTGGATGGATTATTTCTGACTTTGTAGAGACGGACGTGAGAAGATTTGTATAGATGTGTGCTATTCAACACGAGGACTGCCTTGATATACTCTTGATATCTTGCGAAGTATGGTTCGCGTAGAGCTGAACTCTGGTCGACACCCAGGGTCCGTGGACCACAGTAGGTCTGCAAGAGCAAGTCCACTTCTTGCTGTACCACGCGACTGAACCACGGATCCTCAGTTTCCCAGCCTCTTCTCTCTAATACCACATGCGCAGATCGCACTACCAGCAACGAGTACCACACTTACGCATAGGGCCGCTCTGGTAGCTTGGCCGTAGCACTCGCGCACAACATCCTGTAGATGAGGCTCCAGGCTCCGGTAGTACGCAAGACCTGCTCTTACACGTTCTGCAATCTCATCCGCATCTTTGTTACCATTGAGTGCAGCCCTGAGGCCTGAGCGCAACGTCTGGTTGAATGCTGTCGCACACATTGACACGCCAAAGACGGAGCCGAGGGAGCGGAAGAGGTAGCTGCATGCTGTTGCAACGGCTTGATCAGCGTGTTTGGCATTCGCAACTGCAGGAAATTAGCTAATTGAAGGCACAGCAACAATTGTATGACTTACTGAGGCCGATTAGAGTAGTTGTCACGCCAATGCCGTTGGAGAAACCACAGATGCATGTTCCAACAACTGTAATCGGAAGGCTTCGCATTATAGTCCCAGCGAACAGAAGAATGATCGACAGGCCAATCGTCAAGTTCGAGTAAGCGATTACTGTAATCCAGTAGTACTTTGCCGTGCGCTTCATGTAGATGCCACCGAACAGCGAGCCGCTAACGCCCGAGATGATGGACGGTACGAGCAGGAGCCCAGCTTGAGAAGCACCATATCCATACGTAACCTGCCAGTACAGTGGGATGAAGAAGATTGCTGCCAACCATCCACTAAATGCGAAGAAGTTGCAGAGGTAGCATGCGACTAATGATCTGTCAAGGATGATGTGACCCGGCGCAAAAGGATGCTTTGCAAGATACTTCTCAACGAGGACGAAGACGACGAACAGCGGGGTGGTGCAAAGTCCTGCAATGGCGAAGGTGTTGCTCCAGGCAATATTGGATCCGCGATCGAGTCCGACAAGGAGGCCGAAAATGGCAATGATGAGAATCAGAGCTCCAAGGAAGTCGATTCTTGCCAACTTCTCCTTCCAGTGCGAGCCTTCCTGCTTTGGAAGCTGCAGCGCAAAAGCCACGGCAAGCAAAGCCAAGAGACATATTGGCCCCTGAGCAATGAACGACCATCTCCATCCGATCGTTTCTGCGAGGAGTCCACCTAAAGGCGCGCCGGTGGCGGCACCGCTTGCATACACCAGGTTGATGTAGCCCTGCCAAGTCCCTCTGTCCCTGAGGCTTACAATGTCAGATAGCATGATACTGACGCAGACTGTCATACCGCCTCCTCCAATGCCTGCAAATGCTCTTGCTGCAATCAATTCGCCAATGGTGCGCGCGAAACCGCAGGCCATTGCACCGATGCCGAAGATTAAATAGCCGAACAGCAGACATTCTTTGCGGCCAAAGATATCGCTGAGCTTGCCATATAGCGGTTGAAATGCGGTCAGAGTGAGGAAGTAGCCAGTCGCAATCCACGACGTTGATGATAGAGCCTTCAGATCTGTACCAATGATACCATAGGTCGAGACGATCAGAGTCTGGTCTGCAGCAGAGAGGAAGACCTGCAGCGCATTAGTAGCTACTTCTGGTACTTATGATGAAGGCCACTTACGCCAATCGCGATGGCAGGAAAAATGTACTTCATCCGCTTCCTCACTTCGGGCAATCCTTGATGCTTGAAAGTCTCCCCATTGCTGGGCTGACGCTCGAGGTCTGGCTCATTTTCGTTGTCCTCGACATCGGTCTCATCGTAGGGCTCAGGTTCGACAGGAGCAAGGCCATCAACACGGTCAGCTGTCTGAGTATTGGGCTTTCCCAGCAGTGGTGAAGTCTCGGTTGGTTCCGGACGGGTGATATTTGGCGCCATGGCGAAGGATCTTGTCAGATGCAAGTCCTAAGGAAAACGAGAGTTTTAACAGGCGTTCCTGACGGCTACGGGTACCGGAGTTGCGGTGACTCCACAATATTTGGAGTGGTTCCTATCCTGTGACAGGCAGGTGCTGGGGTCGGAGTCAATCACGGATCACTCGGTCGTCAGCCACGGACTTGTAGGCGTCGCTGTGTGTTTTTCCAGCTCTGTTTGTGCCCATGGAAATTGTTTGAACACCAACATCGCTTGATAAGCTCCACCACAGATATTCTTTGAGGCATCCGAGGTTGAGGTGATTGCAAGGGTCAAAGCCGCTAAATTTCGTCATTCGCTAACGCTATTTCCTATCTCCGCACGGCTCCACACATCATTACCATCTTCATCCATTCACGATAACAACCAGCCCTGACTCAGGACGTAGTCACGGGAGTTCGTGAAGTCGCGTCGCGTGTCGTGTTTATATTGCGCCCGCATAAGCACAGCCAAGACGGAAACGGCCTGGCGAGGATGCAGGTGTGCGCTGATAAGTTAGAGACCACAGAAGCGAGACAACTGACCCATCAAAACGTCCCGAACAGGTATCATCCAGACCTTATTCGGAGTACACGATCCTTCACGAACAGCATATCTTGATGAAACTTGGAAGACGCGTTCAAAGCCGGCTGCCTACTCCCTGCACCATTGGTAAGCGAGATCATGGCTTGACCGATCTCAAGCTCCTCAGCTTCGCCTCACTTTTGCGTTCCTTTTACCTTCAAAGCAGAGATTAACTTCTACAACCTGGACTCAGACCACCGCTCAATAGATCGGGCCTACCTACCATCCGATTTCCAAGATGACGACAAATAACACCGAAGACTTCGTTCCTCTCAAAGGCGCATGCGTCTGCAAAACCATAACCTATACCCTCACCTCGCCACCAATGATAACGCACTGCTGCCACTGCACCTACTGCCAAAAAGAGACCGGCTCAGCATTCGCCCTCAACACCGTCATCGAGACCTACAACTTCACCATAACATCGCTCTCGCATCCTGCATTCGCACACCGACCTTCTCCAAGCGCACCCGACGGTTCAAAGCACTTGGTAGCTTACTGTTCGAATCGTGATTGCAACACCGACATATTCAGCTATTACGGTGGGAATAAGGCGACTGTGTATTTGAAGTGCGGGACGCTGGATCATGAGAGTAGGGGCAGGGTGAGGCCGGACGTGCATATCTTCACAAACACCAAGGTACCATGGGTCGACCTGAAGAGCGAGGAAGAGAAGGGGATAAAGGTGTGCGAAGAGTTCTATGATCAGAAAGACGTATGGACCGAAGAAAATCTGGCGAGGCTGGCGAAGCTTCGGGCGTGGAAAGTTGAGCAGGGCTTGTAACATGGTCCGGTAGACCCTGGAGGTATGCAGCCACAGTTGACAGAATGTGAACCATACTTCGAGGTATACAGCAATATATCAATATCTCCTGCTCGAATCTCTACCCAAGCCCAAAACACTGCACTCTCGATCCCAAAGCACACTCCAGATACATTGGTATCCAACAGCCACCCTCAAAACCTCCAAGATCACCCCAAAATCAACATGTCTCCATCAACCTCCTCGCACAACACGTCGGCTACCTCCACACCAGCCTCAACACCTCCTCAGAATGTCCCCAACACTCGCGAAATCGACCCCTATGCGGTCTGGAAAGAGCAAATGCGCAGTGCACACGAAGCACGTATCTTGTCGACAAGTGCTATGATCGAAGCCAACTATGGCAAGCCAGCGGCTTTGCGTTGGGAGTTAATACAGGGGTATTTCAGGACGATTCCTCAGCAGTAGAATAATCCTCTTGAAATGAGTAAGTACCTTCAGGACAACTATCATAATGATGTGCTAACACCTAGCAGTACTGAGGAACTCCTGGCTGGTATGTGGGAATGTGATTGTTGTTCATTATGGGAGCGAAGGAAAAGGGTATATGTGACTGATCTTTTCGCACGGAAATTCAGAAAGTCAGAAATGGAATCGAGTGACCATCAAACGGACGCCGTGCACTGTCGTGACTACCTCCAACCTTCATCGTGATGTTTATCTACTTCCTCTTCTCAGCCTCTCCGTCAGCAGGCTTGACTGCAGTACTGCCCTCCAGTGGCGGAATATAGCCAAGCTGCTTCTCGTTTCCGCCCTCGAACGGTGTAAATGGTGTGTATCCGCCCTCGGGGCTTGCCTGCCACTTCGCAATATCCGCCTTCAGCGCATCGAGCTCCTTCTTGAACTGGTTTCCAAACACATCGATATAGAACGTGGCACCGTTGTACACGCTCCATATGAAGACCACAGTCAAGAACCCGCCGCTAGCCCAGCGGTACCAGAACCAGATGGGCGCCGGCAGCATGGTGAGCACGGCGTACGAGTACTGGATGCCCATGAAGGCAGGCTCTTGCAGGAAGTCTGGGAGCGAGAGTACGATTTTGCCGATCCAGGTTTTCGCGTACGACTTGCGCAGCCAGGTAAAGCTGGTGGGCCGGCCAGCGGCGATCTTGTCCCGGCGACGTACGGTGATGAGGAAGTGGTACGTCAACTGCCAGACGGCGTAGGGGATGGTGGCCCAGAGCATCATCTGTGGCAGGCTATAGTGGTGTGGGGACGCGGGATCGGAGTGCTTGATGGCATAGATGGCAGGGTAATGCTCTTTTTGGAACTCGGGGTCGAGGAGATGCACGATGCAGTGGAGTGTCACGCAGGGCATAATGTGGATGAACAGACTACGGCAGTCAGTGTATTGCTCGAATGTATATCGCAGAAGACATACCTGACGACTTTGTCCATCGAGTGGAACACGAGCGAGTTGCGCCACATGATGATGGCGATGGCGTTGTTACCCATGATGAGGCAGTACGTAGCAATGAACAGGCGTTTCGACTGCGGAAATACCCAGATGCTGAGAACAGCGAGGATGTTGACGAAGTAGCACAGATCAGCCAGGAAGTAGTGGTAGCCCTTCTTGTGGTAGGTGTAGTAGCGGATGGGCATGAACCAGAGGAGTTGCGCAGTATACCAGTGTGGGAAGAAGTTGGGATGCAGACCAACAAGGTACCCAGAGACAAAGATGTTCATGACGGCAGCGATGAAGGAGGCCTTCTCTCGTGCGGTCACAGTCAGAGACTCGTTGAAGCGCGAGTTGAGGCGGTCGACCGATTTGCGCACACGCTTCTTATATCGCTCGAGCTGCTCGCCCTCGGTGGGCACTCTTCTCCGCCATTCATCGACAACTCGGTCCCGTGTAATGCCTCGGTCCTTGGCCTGGTTCTTTAGCTTCGCGGTCTGGGTTGAGATGGAAGCTTGCAGCTTGTCGAAACGTTCTGTGAGGGCCATGTTCTCGATGAAGTCGAACATGGTCAGTCGCTCGACCGGCGGGAAAAAGGCGGTGTCGTCTTCGGAGTCATCGTGGTAGGAGCTGTTGGAGACGGAGTTGGAGCGCGAGAGACCAGGTGTAGATGTAGGCGCTGGGCGTGAACGCGAAGGCTCTCCCAGCAGCGCTGAGCCGGCGTGTGTTGAGTCGCCGGTCGGCGGGTTGGCGGACAAGTCGGAGACACCCAACTGGGGCTCTGACTTGGTTCTGGGGTCCTGGGTCGACATGACAGGCAGGTCCTCAGGGACTATCGCGAGACTGGAAGGCGTGCGACGGTGCGACGGACGCTGCAAATGGCGCGGAGGGGAGCCTACAGCCATAGCGCGTCAGTACTTGTCTGCTATTGAGGCCCATCGCAACAGGAAGTCGCGACTGTTTCACAGGGAAAGCGCGTACGGTGATGATGACCAGCTTATCACGACAAAGACCCTGCGCCTGTTCGCATGACACGGCGGTGCGGGGCAGATCTGGACGCTGGTGCTCAGGGTGTCTTTGAGCGGTCGAGGAGCTGGATCGTGGGAGAATGCAAGCTGGTGATTGGCAAGCGGTGTTGTGGCAGCTGCAACAACGCGATACAGGCGGCGAGCCACGGGGACAAAGGCGCAGTAGATGGCGACAGATGGTGTGGCAGATAGCAGAGATAGTTGCAAAGCAAGCCGAGCACACCGCTGCCAAACAATAACGTGGAAGTTGACGGCCAGCTCCCATGCACCAGGCCCTGTGAGGTCACTGTGGAGCCTTGCTATGCTCCGACCGTGCCGCTACGGCGGGCGGTTTGTCTGCCGTGAGACGCGTCCACGCGAACTTGAGCTTCGTCGACGCGCAGGACCGCCCCGCGACAGCTGCCACGGCAATCCACCCACATACCGCGCACCGGCTTCGTAGCTCGCGCGCATACGGTCGCAATCATGGGCAAGCTCGTGCGTCTCGAAGTCTACAGTAAATTGGACCCGCGCGCAACCGTCTGCACCCGCTGACCCACGCAGACTTCAAGTCCTACCGTGGACGCCACACGCTGCTGTTCGCCGACTCGTACTTCACCTCCATCATCGGTCCCAATGGCTCCGGCAAGTCGAACTCCATGGACGCCATATCCTTCGTGCTTGGCGTCCGCTCGTCGCAGCTGCGATCCGATAAGCTGCAGGACCTGGTCTACCGTGGCCGCATTATCCGTGAAGGCAGGGTCAATGCAGACGGCACCGTGACCGAGGGCGACGCGAACGGCGAATCGAGCGGCGACACACAGGGAACCGGGAATGGCGATACTCAGTCCAGCACACAGACAGAGAACCCCCAGACTGCCTGGGTAAAGGCCGTCTACGAGGACGACGCCGCGCAGGAGCACGAATGGCAGCGCAGCATCACAGCCTCCGGCGCAAGCGAGTACCGCATCAATCGCCGCCAGGTCACCGCGAAGGAGTACAACGACGCGTTAGAAGAGCACAGCATCCTGGTCAAGGCGAGGAACTTCTTGGTCTTCCAGGGTGACGTAGAGAAGATCGCGACAATGGCGCCTGACAAGCTCACCGAGCAGGTCGAGCGCATCTCTGGCTCCCTTGAGAAGAAGGCCGACTACGACAGGCTGAAGGCCGAGGCCGAGGCTGCGACCGAGGACAACGCCAAATTCCTGCATGAGCGCCGTGGTATCAACGGAGAGCTCAAGACATATCAGGAGCAGAAGGCTGAGGCGGACGAGTACGAGCGCAAATTGGCCGAGCGCGACGAAGCTGTGGTGACCAAAACGCTCTGGAAGCTGTATCTGTACCAGCAGACCATGGAGAAGTCGCGCAACAGGATTGCCTCACACCAGGAAGAGCTGAAAGAGCACAAGCGCAGCGTCGAGAAGTATCACACCAAGCACGAGCAAGAAAGGCAGGCCGAAGCCAAGGTCAAGCGCGATGTCACAAAGACAGAACGCAGCATCAAGGACAAGGAGAAGCAGATCGAGGACGGCACAAACGAGCTCGCTCCTGTCGAAGAGACGATCCGCCTGCTCAACAACCAGCGACAAAAGAACGACGCTGTACTCGCCGACCTCAGGAAGAAGCGCGACACCGAAGCTCAACAAGTGCAGAAGGTCAAGAAGGATCTCGATCTCGTGCAGAAAGCCGAAAAGAAGTGGGAAGACGAGTTCAAGGCTGCTTCCCAGAGACAAGGTCGCGAACTGTCTCAGCAAGATCTTGAAGAGTACAACCGGCTGCGCGGTGACGTTGTCAAGCAGACACACGCCGACCAAATGCAGATCGATCGTTTGAAGCGTGAAGTCGACACAGACCGCGATCATGTCAGGAACCTGCAGCAGAGCGTCGACACCCACGAGAAGGCCGTCGAGAGACTGAACGCAGAGCTCGCCCGCCTCGAAGACCGACAGAAGGAGCAAAAGTCACAGATCAAGGAGCTCGAGTCTGCACGGAACTCGAAGCAAAAGGAGCTTGACAAGCTGCGCTCCGATCGCCGACAGCTCGAGCTGACCTATCAGGAGAAGAATCAAATGCTGCAGGAGTCCGCGACACAGCTGAGCATAGTCGAAGGCAGCCGGCGCGAGTCGCGAAAGCAGCAGGAAGCGCGCAAGGCCATCGACCGTCTCCGCGTGCGCCTGGGACCTGAGAAGGTGCATGGTCGGTACAGAGATCTGTTCTCAGCGAAGCAGGCCAAGTTTCGCAAGGCTATGGGCCGCGTGTTTGGACCTCAGATGGAGACCGTGGTTGTCGACACCGAGGCCACAGCGAAGGAATGCATTGCATACTTGAAGCAGGAGCGCATCGGTATCATGTCCTTCGATCCGCTCGACTCTATTCAAATCAAGGCTGTCGACCCGCAGCTCAAGGGCACGCACAAGGGCATGCGCCTGGCCATCGACTGCATCAACTATGAGCCGAAGCACGAGCGCGCAATGACCGCAGCATGTGGTAGCACCATGGTCTGCGACACCGAAAAGATTGCCAAAGAGCTGAGATATGAGCGTCGCGTTCAAGCAAAGGCGGTCACACTTGACGGCCGTGTCATCAGCAAGGGTGGTACTCAGACTGGTGGTGAGCTTGACCGTGACGATGATGGAGGCGAGCAATCTTGGGACGAGAAGTCCTACCAAACTCTGCGCGACCGCGTCGACTCATTGCAGAAGGAGCTGGCCAACCTGCCCAAGCTAGAGGGCTCACGACAGCAAGAGCAGAGCCTTGAAGCTGAATTGTTAGACCTGAGCGACCAAGTCAGGCGCGCACAGGACGAGTCCAAGGCTCTTACCCGCAATATCGACAGTGTGAAGAAGGAGCTCACACACCACAAGAGCGAGCTCAGAGGTGTACGGCCAAACTTCGATCAGCAGACACAACGACTGCGTAACAGGGAAGCTGAGCTGACGGGCTTCCAAGACTCAGTCAACCAAGTCACAGATAGCGTCTTCGCTGCGTTCTGTCAAAGACTCGGATATGCATCGATTCGAGACTACGAGGATCAACAGGGCACAGTCCAGCAAGAAGCTGCTGAGAAGCGTCTTGAGTTCACTCGTCAGCGCAGCAAGCTCCAGTTCCTTCTAAAGCAACTCGAAGCCTCGCTTCGGGGTGTTGAGGAACGTCTCGCGACCGCGGAAGACAAGATCAAGCGCATCGACGAGCAGCTTGCTGAGCACCAAGAGAAGCAGGAGGAATTGCAGAGCTCGATAGACGTGCTGCGAGCTGAGCTCGAGGAATTACAGGAGAAGCGGGAGGCTTTGGAAGAAAAGCTGACAGAACGCGCTCTTGCAGTCAGGGAGGCTCGCCGCACGCTCGATCACCGGAACGAAAAGGTCAAGAACGTCCTCAGGGCAGTCGACAGCGAAGAAGCCAAGATTAAAACCAGCGCAACAAACCGCTACAACACACTCAAGGAGTGCAGAGTGAACGAGATCAAGATTCCACTCACCTCGGACTCCAGGCCGCTCACCTCGCTCCCCATGACCGATCTTCCACGCCCGGACGCAGACTCCATGGACGTCGACGAGGATGACAACACACAAATCCAGCAGCCCGAAATCGACGACTATGGCATCGATGTCGACTTCGATGAGTTGGAGGAAGAGCTGCGGACAGAGCTGATCGAGATCCTTGAGGCTGACGACTCGGACAACGATGCTGCACAATCTGCGCTTTTGAGCGCGCTTCGCACGACTGAACAACGCCTTACAGACACAATCACACGACTCGATACCGACATCTCCAAAGCGACGCCGAACATGCGCGCGGGCGAGCGTCTCGCAGCCACCGAAGCACGCCTCGCCGCCATCGACACCGAGTTCGCGCAGACCCGGAAACGCGCGCTCGCAGCCAAGAAAGCTTTCGAGGACGTCAAAGAGCGCCGCTACGATCTGTTCATGAAGGCATTCAACCACATCTCGGAGAACATTGGCGGGACATACAAGGATCTCACCAAGTCTCCGCAGTTCCCACTCGGCGGCCAAGCGTATTTGGACATGGAGGATTCGACAGAACCCTACTTGGCCGGTCTGAAGTACCACGCCATGCCACCTCTCAAGCGCTTCCGCGACATGGAGCATCTGTCAGGAGGCGAGAAGACTATCGCCGCGCTTGCGTTGCTATTTGCTATTCACAGCTACCAGCCGTCTCCATTTTTCGTGCTGGACGAGGTCGATGCTGCGCTCGACAACGTGAACGTGAGCAGAGTGGCGAAGTATGTCCGCGAGCATGCTAGCCCTGGTATGCAGTTCATCGTTATCTCGCTCAAGGCTGGGTTCTTCCAGGAGAGTGAGACACTAGTCGGTGTTATGCGCGATCAAAGTAAGATGACAAGTAAATACTTGTCACTGGATGTAAGTGGCCACAAAGCCGGTGCGAAAAGACTCAATGCTAACAAACTTTTAGTTGAGGAAATACCCGGCATGAGTAGTTTGTATGAGAGTATGAAGACAACAGAGAGCAGTCTGTGGCTTCTCTGGAGGAAAATCACGCAACTGCGTGCCAGTGGAGAAACCCTGTGTGTATAGTATAAATCAATGCCATTTCGCGCGCAAATGTACTCGAAGCACTTACTACATTCTCCGGTTGTACCACGCTAATGAAGCGTGTCGCTGGTCAAGTATGGCATGATGCCATCCACGTGGGTGTGCGATGGGCTTGGCTTGTACTTCCTTCCGTTGCGCTCGTCTTTGTTGTAGTCCTTCTATTTGCCACGACTTGGCTGTCAAGGGGCGAAAAGGTTGGGATCTGGAAAGACAACATCCTCGCTTTGCTATTGTTGGCTCGTTGGGATGAGCAAAGTAGACCAGTAGTGGAACCCGCGCAGACCGAAGGCGATATCCGTACATCAGCTCACGGCATGCAGGCCCAAATGGCGAGAGATTCAGATGTTTTAGCTGGGGACCTGAAAGGTGCACTTATTATTGAGCAAATGGTGTCGGTGCGCAAGTAGACACTTAACGTCAGCAGACGGTGGTCATCCAAAACTTTCGGTAACCGTTGCTTCCGTCAATGCAGATTGGCTCATGATACATGCTGGACATATAATACAAAGAAAACATACAGCTCAAGCGGCCTTCACCACGGCGGTCGCTGGGTGCCGTCTCTGATACTCCTGCTCGGCCTCCTCATCATCTCCCGCCTCGTAGTAGAACTCGTCGTCCTCAATGTCGGCGTACCCAAATATGCTGCGGTACAGCCTCTCTCCAAGCCCCTTCTTCTGCACCATGGCAAGAACCATAACGACGGGTAGATGCCACACGCTGGCCCAGAACAGCGCCCTCGCGCTGCCCTTGTGCCCGTCGAACTTCCAGAACTCCCATGCCTTGTATGCCATCCAGCCGTTCACGACGCTGCTTGTGGCAATGTAGGACGTGTCTGTGATGCCCGCGAGCGAGAGCCCTATGCAGATGGGGAACATAAGCACCGCATAGCGCAGAGCCACGCGTCCGTTCTGTCGCGGGTTGACCCACGCCAGCATCCTATACCCTGCGTTCTTGTACTCGTCTCGTATACTCCAGGACAAGGAGTTGAAGTGCGGGAACTGCCATGCGAACAACAGCGCAGCCGCCAACCACCCGCCCACACTCCCCTCCCCAAACAACAACTCCTCCCATGTCCCATCATGCGCATACTGCGACGCCGCAGCCGTCCACCCCATCAGCGGCGGCAGCCCGCCAACCACAGCACCAACCCACGTATTCAGCACGCTCATGCGCTTCATGGGCGTGTAGATGCCGGCGTACAGCACGATATTCGCAGCGCCGAGAAACGCAGTTGTAGGGTTGACGCCGAACAGCAGCGCGCCGGTGCCGGTGATGCCGCATACAACAGCGAAGACGACGGCGCCGCGCGTGCTGATCAACTTCCTGACGAGCGGCCTGTTCCGCGTCCGGCTCATTTGCGCGTCGAACTTGGGCTCCATGAGCATATTAAATGCATTCGCGGAGGCGCTACACAGCGCCGTCCCCGTTGTCAGAAACAAAAGTGTGAGTGCGCTGAGGGAGGGTGTGGCGGTTGCGGCGGTGCTGAGGAGCTGGGGCACGGGGTAGAGGGAGTATGTTGCGGTGGCGGTGAGGACGACGAGGAAAGATAGGCGCGGCTTCGAGAGCGAGAGGTATGTGAAGAAGAGGCGCTTGAGGCTCGTCTGGGAAGCTGCGCGGTCGGCGAGGCGGGCGGAGGCGTCGAGGGGGATGGGGTAGGCCTCGGTGCCGTCGGGAGTGGGTGGTGGGTTCTGAGCAGCGAGTTCTTTGGCGCGCTTCCGCCGCCGGTGCGGTAATACATCGTCTGGTGTTGTGGGTGTGGATGTGCTTGTGGTGGTTGCACTCTGCTGTGCTGTATCGGCGCCGTGTGTCTTGACAGCTGCAATTGAGCTCTGCAGCTCCCTTCGCGACTGCCAGAACGTCTCTTTCAGCAGCGAGTTCTTGCCGAAGAAGTTCTTGCTGAATGAGGTCCTGCTCTTTCCTACGGCGACCGCGCCTGACCTATGTGATGAAATAGTCGAGAAGGCCTGTCGCGGAGGCAGTGGTGTTCGGGCCAGCTTCCGCCAGCATTGCAGGCATACTGTGTTCGCATCGCGGCCGGCGATGGAGCGTGGCAGCCCTGGTCGAAGGCTCATGGCGGCATGGGGGAGCGTTGCGGAGCGGAGGTCATGCCATGGTACTTTTCGATGCGGCTGCATTTCGGCCAAGCCCGGAACGCCGAGGCCGCAACGCGTCGTCCAGTCGAGTTGAGACGATTATGAAATGCATAGTCACGTGGAAAGAATGGTATGAACAACTATGCTTATAATTCTAGTAGACCGCATGGGCTATTATACATCTAAGCAGGCTGAGAAAGTGGCCCTATGACCTCCCACGCCTGAGATCAATGCAGACATCCGCCCGTCTTCAGGAAGGATACTACAACCCACCCTACATCATTATCTACTCGCTGTCGTTGGGATTCGTGTCTGACTCGTACTCGAAGTCCGCAGGCAGCGATGCCTCCTCACTACCCTCATCTACCAGGTTATCTGTTGTAGGGTCAGATGTCTCCATCTCCTCGACACCTTCAGGTGCCTGTTCCCCGGACCCTGTAGCCCCAGGTGCAGGTGCTGGCGCCGCTTTCTTGACCTTGAGTTCAAGCAGCTCCTTGTGCTCGGAAGGCTTGGTGTCTGTAAGAAGAATCACTCCGAGAGTTGGCTGTGCTTGAGTCAGTATATGTTGACAGTAGCGGATGTGACTGAACTAACCTTCTTGACTGGAATAAAGCGATCCCCAGGGAATGTGATGTGCTTCACCTGGGGAGGAAGGACACGCGACATGTTACCCAGTTCGTAGCCAACCTTCTCCTTCTCGGCCTTCTTCTTGGGTGACTCTGGGGCAGCACCCCCTGCCTTCTCATCGTCCTTCTTCTCCTCATCAAGGTCCATCTTCTCATCGTCAGCGGGCTTAGGTGTCGCAGGTGTGTCAACATCCATGCTCTCCCTACGGCGCTGACGCTCCTTGACCATTCGTCGGCGCTTGTCTTGTGCGGTTGTCGACAAAACAGCTGTCTTGACCTTCTCTGGCGCCTCCTCAGTCTTGACCTCAGTCTCTGGTGGGTAGTCGAACATGCTTGGCCGTGTGTTGCTGTGGAAGTTGAAGGCGGGGATCTGGAGGTCCTGGTCGACACCAATAATGGCGGTCGGTGTGAAGCTGAGCGACAGGAAATGTGTGAGAGGGAACCAGTACCAGTACTGTGTGAAGACGGCCATACCGACGATGGCAGCCATGTTGAGGTTGCCGGTCGGTGTCTGAAGGCCGATTGTGCAGTTGCGGCCACCGGCATCGATGATGCCCAGAGCAAGCGCACAACCCATCTTAGCCATTGCGTCCTCGTGGCGGTCACCGATGATTTTGGTAAGTTGCTTCCTAATCGATGCAACCTTAGGGTTCATGGTCTCGTTCTGCTGAACCATGATCATGGCAAGCGCAATCAAAGCACCCTGGCGCACGAAGTCGGTCGAGTCCTTCATCATGGGCTCCAACAGGTCGACTGCCTCAGGGAGTCCGGTACCAGCGCACGCGATACCGAGAGCCATTGTCGCTCCGTAGCGGACATGGGGGTTGTATGACTCGGAAAGCAGCTCGACCATGCGAGGCACGCTGCCGGGCTTCCTGAATAGCACGAAACCCAAGCTCATGACTGCGACGCGGCGAACGTCATCGCTGACATCGCTGACAGCGACGTGCAATAATCTGCGGACAGCCTTGTTGCTACCTGTGCCGCAGTACGCCAGAGCGATCGTCATGATACCTCCATAACGCAGAGTTGGGTCTGGATCGTCCAGCAGGCCGTTGATCAGCTCGTCGGCAGCCTCCTGACGGGCGTACATAATGAGTGCCATACCCATGGCGAGACCGCGAACGATCTTCTCATGCTGTGTGTCGTGTGCATACTGAATCATGTCCTCAAGAGCCTTGATGCTGCCTGTTCCAAGCATGACAAGACCCATCGAAAGACCAACAGCCTCACCGTTGACGGCCGAGTCGGAGTAGAGGACGGTCTTGAAGGCGTCAAAGATCTCCTCAGACCCGGTAGCCATACCGGCGACACCGACACCGAGTGCACCACCGTGCTGGATGACCTCCTCTTGCGCGTCCTTAAATTGCTTGACGAGGTAGTCCAGAACGTTGCTGCCGTGGTTGGCGTAGATCAGACCAAGAGCGTATAAAGATCCACCCTGCTCGTAGTGAGAGCCGGATGAGACACTGTCCTTGGGCAGATACGGGTCTAGCAACTTCTGACCCTGCGTGATGTTACCGCGGTGGATAACGCCGAGAGCAGCGGTCGCCGAGAACTTCGACCAGTTGACTGCCTTGCCCAACCAATCCAGGTTCTCGCGGAAGAATGTGTCGTTGGTTGTACCGGCATTCATAAACGCGTTCGCAAATGTGACACTGCTGTGGAAGATCGAGCTGCGTGCCTCGAGGCTGTCGCGGATCTTGTTCAGAACAGACTTGTCGGTGTGGTTGTTCCTGTAGAGAAACTCGAGGTTGAGCTCGATGCTCTTTGTTCCCCGAAGAATGGCGCGCACATTGTTGTACGACTTGCTGTGACCGCTGTCAGACTTATTGCTTGTGTCTGTGCCCGCAAGAAGAGAGTCAGACTCCTTCGCTTCAGATGCGTCAGGCTTCGATTCCTCGTCCTCGGGCAGATCTGCCATGACCTTCGCAAGGAACTCCTGAGTGCCGTTCTCATACAGGTCGAAAGAAATTTGGTATGCCGTCGCAAGCGACTTGTCGTCACCCTGTTCTACCAACTGTCGGACGAGCTTCGAAGCTAGCGAATGTTGGTCAAGGTAAGTGACGCACTTGGCAATCGAGAAGTAGTCGGGGTTAGGGATCTCGTTGTCGTTGAGCAGGTCGAGGATGAGGCGGAGGATCTGGTACTGTTAGCTGATTGCCGCGAACTCCGTCATATCCTGATTCCAACGTACCTCGTTCCTGAGTCCGCGCTCCTGCACAACGTTCATGCAGATATCGAGAACGTACTCCATCAGCTCCTCGCTCTGAGTCTGAGGGCCTGTCGCTGCCTTCTTGCCTGCCTTCTTCTTCTCATCCTGGCTGGCGCGAAGAATCGAGCTGCGCAAGACCTCTAGATTCCTTGCCTCAATCGCAATACCGACGACCTGCTTATAGTTGCCAGACTCGTAGCAGCTCTCGAATATCCGTCTTATTGTTGCTTGCAGGTTCTTCTGGACGTTCCTCTGCAGGATCATGGGCGAGGGATGCGATCCAGCTACACCAGCATTGCCGCCACCGGGGGTTGTTGGATCGAATGAGTTCGAGTCCTCGCGGGAAAGCAGCGACTTCGAAGGCAACGCGGATTGCGAGAAGGGTGTGATCGGCGAGGCCAAGCTGGCGGAGGTGCTGGCGGCGCCTGCCGAACTTGCGGGAAACGCTGTGCTGAGCTGCGGAGGACCGTTGTTTGTCTTGCTGACGGGGGCCGGCGGGTTATGGAGAACGGACATGGCAATGTACGTGTCGACGCATTTTGCTGGAAGAGCAAGTTAACCGCTGAGCTTCAGATACACAGAGAATCTGCTATTCGGTGTTCAGACGCAGCATCTGGAATTGCGCTGTGTCCTGGACTGTTTGTGCCTGCTTACCCAGTATTGTCTCCTCGAATTCACCAGCCTTGTGAATGTCCAGGAGCTTGCCAGCACCCAGTGCAAAGACCATGCTCTCGTTGTACTCTTGCAGCTGGTAGTAGACCTTTGCTGCTACAAGCGCGGCAAGCTCGCGCTCGGGGAACGACTCATCTTCGTAGAGCGCCTCACTATGACGCACACGTTAGTAGCTGATACTGAACCAGGTCCTGCGGGCAGACAGCCTGGGTTGAAGAGCTCTTACATCTGACTGACAGAGCCCGCGACTTCTGGCCATAGCAGGTCGATCTGGTCGTTCAGCTGACGCAGGGCGAATGACCGCAGAGCTGGGTCTGGCTCTGAGAGGAATCCGACGACACCGGCAGCGGACGTGAGGCCAACCATGGTGACAGAAGCTGGCTGATGGCGGTGGTAGAGTTGGGGCTGCGGCTGTCCTGCGGGTGTGGTGGCAGGTGTGTTGATTGCGGAAGCAAGTAGAAGGCAATGGAGCTATGTGGCGCCTGCAAGGGTTGCAGCCGACAAAGAAGATGCTGGGGCGATGCAGCGCAGACGGCGTCGTCCGTGCTGCGCGGTGAAGGAAAGACGGGAAAGCGAAGTGGCGTGGGTGATGGGTTGGCGTTAGCCGTGGTGGTGCTGTATTCGATGCTGGACGTGATGGCCGAGCTCAAACATACGGAGGCAAACTAGCGCGATGACCTAATGCCCTCCTTCTCACATGCACGACACACGATAAGCGTCGGCCCTCCAATGTGACACGAGGTTTTCACTTGAACACAAAACATATTTCTCTGCCATTCTCTGGTATCTGGAGGACCTACTGGGTGCTCGTGCTTGTACAAAGCTCCTCTTGGCGGGCATGGTTAGACAGTTGAGCTCCACTGCCACATCACTAACCAGGCGGCAGGCAGAACAATCGATGTGAGTACTGCATCCAAATGCAGCAGTAAAACGGGGTATCTTATTATAACGCTTTGAACTCCGCTCCCAATGCCGCATGTCAACTATTCGAAAAAGCCATAGCAGTATCATGGTGATCATACATCATCTCCACCTCAGAGCCCCGGACCTTGAGGCGTCATCTCTCGCGAAAGCACGCGTAGGTTGTTGAGCATGCCGTTGATCAAGGGCTCGAAGCTGTTGGGACCCGGTTGACGCACTTTCTCTGCCTCCCTCAAGAGTACGCCCGAATCGAGTTCGAGTTCGAGCTCGTGGTTCTTGCTCGGCCCCTGCGTGACCTGCGTAAGATCGATCTGGTACGCACCGAGCCACGAGTAGGACATGCGGTCTTTGATACGCTGCATGTCCCGCAAGGATTTCCCGGCCTCGATGCTCGGCTCTAGCTCCTCGATCGCCCCGGGATAGTTGATTTCGAGGTTGATGCCGATGCGGTAGTCCCACTCCGTCTGAGGAGAGCTGATTTCGAGGTTGGCAATGCGCAGCTTGATCATCTTCCTGAGAACTTCGCCAGTTTTTACATCTTTTGACACGCGCACTCGCTCATGCTTGCCAGTCTGTGCTATCAACTGCCTCACGGCGAAAGGGAGCTGGTCGAACCCGGCCTGCCCAAGCTCGTAGAACTGATCGACTTCTCTGGTATGGCGGTATTTGACTTCCGGGCGACTTTCCGTCGAGCCAGGCGCAGACTTCTGGACCTGGCCGTTGAGGTACATGTTCATGCGCTTGTGCTGTTCCATCGTCATTGTGCTTTCAAACTTGAGATCCAAGTTGTCTGTCTTCCTGATCACGCACTCCGTGTCGTGGAAACCGCGGAGACGCTCTCCACCGGGCCCGCGGTGCTTATCAATGATTTGTCCCCAGCGCGCTTCCACCTCAAGTTGTGTGTGCTGTGACTCTTTGATAGCCTTGCGGACAATGTCGTTGTTAACGGCGGTCGTCCAGATGAAGTCGCATACTTTACGCGAGACGTCGTCGTAAACATGCGGAGTATTCGAGACGGGTCGTTCGTACCCGGTGAGTTCATGAACGGCGACCGGTGCGGCGCCTGGAGCTGTGGGCGGTCGGCCGTTGCTATGCGCCATCGCTGGAGCCTGGTGTTGCGCCGGAGGCTGCATGGGCGGCGGAGGTGGTCGAGCTTGCTGGCGCTGCTGTTCCTGTAGTCGCTGGAGTTCCTCGGGCAACTCTTCGCCCTCTCTGTAAGCCCAGATGGGCTTGGGCTGGTGTCGCTTGCGCTTCAAGGGTATGGCTCTCGGGGTCGGCGTAGGCATCTGGGAGGATGTGGATACAGGGCTCGGTTGCGATATTGCGTGTGCATTGGAGCTGGACCGACGCGGTAGCACCAGCCCCTCATCTTGGTTCACTATTGCGGATAGATCCATGGTTGGTGGTGGTAGGGTGTTACGATACATGGTCTTGTCTGAGAGTAATTGAAGCACGACGCTAAGACCACTTAGTCACCCTCGGATGTTCCAAAGTTCACCAGGCCCTTTGTCTGGTATCGAGTCTGCGTTTGGCACCTGTAAATGATTTGTTTAAACAGACGGTCAAGGTCAGGTAGTTTCGGCCTCGTAACGGAGTTTCCGTGCGTATACTAGCGCATGCACTGAGCAATCGTACCCAGTACGCCAAACCACAATTGCCAAAACGAGTCATGAAAAGGTATCTTTGTTCATTGCAGCGTCATTTCTGAACTCATTATAGACACGGCTCTTTACATTATAGCCGACTGTGTCTTCCTCTATGCCTCCTGGTCCAAACCAAGATCCTCTGTCGCGGGGACGATGCGGAGGGTGTTGGTGTGGCCCATACCTCCCCTCCAGCCCTGGACACAGACAACGGGGTCGCCCTTGCTCAGAACACCAAGCTTGATAGCGTTCATGATGCCCCACTTGAGACGGCGGTCGACATCCTCCTGCCATGGGGTCTCCTTGAAGTCGGGCTTCTCCTCGGGGAAGAAGAAGGGGTAGACACCGCGGTACAGGTGAGAATACTGTGAAATTTAGCAAGAGTCGGTTTTCAGTAGCCAGCGAACTTACCCTGCAGGCTGTGGCGTTACGAGAGACCATGATGATGGGGCAGACGGGGCGGTACTTGGAGACAAGGCGAGCGGTGGTACCGCTGGTTGTCAGGACGAGGATGGCACCGGCGTTCTGCTCGAGAGACGCGCTGACGGCGGCCATGGCGCAGGTCTCGGTGGTGGGGCAGGGGATGGGAGCAAGCTTCCTCAGCTCGTCGAAGGCGTTGACGTAGGGGATAGCGACCTCAGCGAGCAAGCAGGTCTCGTGCATCATGGTAACGGCCTCGACGGGGTAGTCACCCTTGGCGGTCTCTCCAGACAACATGACGCAGTCCGAGCCGTCAAGAACAGCGTTACCGACATCAGAAACCTCAGCACGGGTCGGGCGAGGGTTGTATGTCATGGACTCGAGCATCTGTGTGGCGGTGATGACGGGCTTTCCGGCGATGTTGCACTTGGTGATCATCATCTTCTGGGCGATGAAGACCTGGCTGGGAGGAATCTCGATACCAAGATCACCACGGGCGACCATGACACCATCGGTCTCCTTGAGAATCTCGTCGAAGTTGTTGACTCCCTGCTGGTTCTCAACCTTGGCAATGATCTGGATATCCTTGCCCTCCTCGCCGAGGACCTCGCGGATGGCAGTAATGTCGCTGCCGCGGCGGATGAAAGAGGCGAAGACCATATCGACACCGTTCTTGACACCGAACTTGAGGTCGGCCTTGTCCTTCTCGGACAGAGGAGGAAGATCGATGTCGGTCTTGGGCAGGTTGACACCCTTCTTGGAGGAGATCTTGCCATTGTTGACGCACTCACACTTGAGGGTCTTCTCGTCAACGATCTCAAGGACCTTGAAAGACAGAACACCATCGTCGACGTAGATTGTACGACCAACCTCAATGACCTTGGTGATGTTCTTGTAGTCGACGTACATGTTCTTGTCGTCACAGGCGGTGGCGTACTGCTCATCGGTGGTGATGTTCAGGACTGTGCCGGCCTTGATGGGGATATCGGCATCGCCAACAGTGTTACCTGTGCGGATCTCGGGGCCCTTGGTGTCGAGGGCAATGGCAAGAGGGCGACCAGCCTGTGTCCTCTCGGCCTCGCGCGCGTTATCGATGACGGACTGGTGGTACTCGTACGAGCCGTGGGAGAAGTTCATGCGGACGACATTGAGACCGACCTTGCGCAGAGCGTTGATCTTCTCGGGGGAGTTGGTCTTGGGGCCAATGGTACCGATGATGGAGGTGCGGCGGTACTGCTTGGCGGGGTGGTACTCAGTGTTGAGCTGGCTGAGCCACTCAATCCTGGTCCTGCCAGCGTTGAGGTGGTCCAATCTACAGATAGGTTATTAGTATACACACTGATAAAGGTTTTGCGGGGCTGTTGATGCAGAGGCTGGCGGTTCATGTGCTTCTCGCAGAAGGCTACCTTGAATTGCGCCGTAACCAAGCACCCCTAGTCCCCTTTTCGTGTTGGACGTACGCGTTCGCCATTGCTGCGGTATGTGGTGGTTGAAGGCTGACAAGAGCTGTTCAAGATGTGAGACGGAGTGCGGGGCCGAGTGTTGTTGCCGTCTGAGTGACTGCAATTGCTCTCGGGTTGGCTTAGAGAGGGAGAGGAGAGAATCAAACAGGCGTGCTTCTGGAAGGAATGCGCCTGGGTGGGTTTTGTTCTCTCAGAAAAAGCGTTGGCGCGTTGAGCTTAGAGGCGGAGGGGTACTGCGTTGCGCTAGAGCGTGGGGCTGTTCTGCAGGTGTTGTTGAGAGCTCGAATCTAGCCTACCGTCACCGGTATGTTTGCGGGCTGATAGGATCGAGTCTTGCAAAACAGAGAGAAGAGGAGCGTGTGGAAAACCTGCAATATGATTGAACGGAATCTGCTGGACATGTGCCAGATTTACATCTTATAAGGCAGCTGCTGCAGCTGCTCCGCGCAGCAGACCTGCCGCCGTGACGCCCATTGCTTCTGCAGTCCACCCACGTAACGACCAAGCATCCCACCCAGATAAGCCCCGTGTTTTTCATTGCGATTGAAAATTTATCGTCTCGCCCTGGCTAGCCGTTGTTTGCGCTGTGGTGCGCGGCCGGATGTCGAGGATGTTTGGCGTGTCATGGAGCTCCGGGCGAGGAGATCCACCTGCCTCATGTCTTGGGGGTGTTTCGCGTGGTCAAAGCTATGAGAAAGCCCGCCTGCACGACAGCGAGGGCCGGCCATTTATATGGACCACGCGCCTGAACCCTTCGTTCCTACATGACCCGAGAACTACTCCGCCTGGCCGTACCTGACGTTGGTTCCCGAGGATGAAGGGTTTAAGCTCGGGACTGGTCGTGGCCGTTGATCGTCTCGAGTTGTGGTTGTTCTGGTCGACGGTGGTCTGCCTTCACATGGCCAACAAGCACGAGCATGGAGGTCTTCACATGAGTAGCGGAGGCTGTTGCATAGAGACCATCATAATCACGAACAAAGCCACCAGCCAGCTCTCGCCCAAGTGCAAGCTTTCTGGGATGTGCCTTCGACGTTTCAATTCGACCCACTGACAACACAGAGCCGCAAGCTTCACATGCCTGCAAGTCAGGCAGGCACCAGCCACACCTCCGCTTGCCCTGCATCAACGACCACCACAGCTCTCCGCAACCACACGTGAACACCTCAAACAGACTTTTCTGCTTCTCACACCCACTTCCATATATACACATATCCAACATGGTTGTATGTGCTCACCCAGACCGCCCGCCGCCTCACGAGTCGCATAGCTAACCTCACACACCTACAGCTTGGCAAGGTTGCGCACTACGCCTTCGACGCAGTACTAGGTTCGTTCAGACATTCAACACTTCAGCATGCTCTTGGCTAACAGTGCGCAGTCTCCGCCTTCCTCGCAGGCGTCCGACGCTCCACCGGCCTGACGTGAGTCCTTCCGCCGCCTCCATCTCAAACACTCCGCGCAAGTCCCCCACGCGATCAACGCCGCCCGCCTCCGCGTATCTCTCCATGCAAACGACCCACAGCCCTGCTCATGCCATACATCATCGAGCATCGTGGGCATTGCATATCACAGGCACCGCTCATCACGGGCAACGCCCATACTCGATGCCATCGCCCATAAGCACCAGCCCAGATCATGCTTCAGCTCTGTGCATAAGATCAAAGCTAACAGGCTGACACCAGTCCCAGTGTAAAGCCCGAGCAATTCAGCGAGACCCCGAGCATGCAGAAGTGGGTGGAGAATTACCTGTGGGTCGGCGAGACGGTCATGGACCAGAGCGTTGCCTTCTTCGCGAGCAGCAGCTACTTCGAGCGCAAGAGGTAAAGTCTCAACAACGGAAACTCTATCCTACAGACGACACGTCCGGGAGACGTGCTCAAAGTGCATGGTTCATAGCGAGGGATATTGTATAGGACAGGGTCAGACCAGCATGTAGCTGACTGCGGAAGAGGAGGAGTGTATAGGTTGGACGGGATATGATCTCTGCTCACTCGGCGAGTAGCTCGGCGTTTGGGTGCTACCATTAGCTACGATTGTTTGAATACCACCAGCTTCCAGCTCACAAGTCATTGCTTTGGATGCATCGTATGAAGTTGAAATTGCCGTCTTCGCTCATATGGTATCTAACATGCCCGCTATGCTTGCAAAACGCTGAAGAAGATCATGACCTCCGCTTAAACCTGAACCCTTTCTCCTCATCATCGCTGTCACTGTCGACCTGCATCGAGCGACTGATTTTGCCTTTCTTCGCAGGCGGCTGCCCATTCGCCGCACCACCAGGTCTCTTCCTGCTTTGCTCAAAAGATTGCGTCTCAACAACCCTCTGCGTCCTGCCACTACTCTTCTGCGTCCTCGGCTCAACAACCTCCTCATCATCCGGCCCACTATCCTCGACATGAATGACCTCAGACTGCTCCTGCGTCTGCGTCTGCCGCTGCGACTGCGTCCTACTTTTCCGTCCCCTAAAGCCCTGCTCCGGTTCACTGTCTTCCTCGACCTCCTCATTCTCACCACCTTTCTTCCTGCGCGCCGCCAGTCCACTAGCACGAGGCTCGTCTGGCATGAGGAAGAACCCGTCGGCGAAGCCTCGTTGCGACGGCGCTTCTTCCAACGCGACAATGACGCGGTGAGTAGCAATGCCCTGCTCAGCCCCGCGACGGCGGAACTTCTTGAAATTCTTACGTCCATTCCACGCCGGGTCCCAGCGATCGGTCTTGGTCTGGGCTTGGGCACGCGCTTCGGCGGGAGTGCGGAGGTTGTCACCGTTACGGTGGCGTGGATGGACTTCCATCTCCTCGATGACAGCGAGGTTCTTCATCTGCTCGATGTCGATGCCTTCGAGCTGTTCGCGCAGAGACTCTTCATCGGCTTTGCGGCGCTCTTCTGCTTCTTTCATGCGCAGCTTGCTTAGCTCTTTGACGTTGATCTCCTTGTCGGCCTTTTGGCGGGCGCGTTGCAAACTTTCGAGCGAGTCGACAGCGCGTCGTTTGGTTTGGGTGGCTGGTGTGGCGGTCTCGGGCTCGGCGGACGCTGAGGGTGCACGGGTTGCTGCTCGTCGGCGCTTGATTTCTGCTGCTGCGGGGAATTGGGCGTCCATCATCTCTTCTTTCTCCATCGTCTGGTGGATGGGGGACAGTGCTCTCTGCGTACGAGTCTGGATCTGAGTCTGAGTCTGAGTCCGAGTCGTAAGGGCAGTAGCGTTTTGGATGCCTGGTGCCTGAGTCCTCGAGCGAGCGGACTCTGGTATCGACTGCTGGACGCCGTCCATCTGCGTATCCTCCGTCTTGCGAATTTTTGTCGGTGGCTCATAATCATCGAAGCCGGTGAAGCGACTTGTGGTCTTCGGACGATGTATGCGCTTGCGCGGGTTCGGCTTGAAGGGCTCGTCAGTAGGATTGGAAGACTCGGGTGCTTCTGAAGGTGCCTTGGAGGCCGGCGTGCTGTCTTTCTCTGATCGCAGTGTCAATGGTACTGGTTCCTTTGACGTAGCTCCAGGAATCATCTGTGGTAGCTGCTGCAGTGCGGCCCTGTCCTTGGTGAGGATTACATCAAGGAACTCGTTCTGGAGTATCGATCTCTGACCGACTGAGTGGTCGACGCCGTTCATGAAGTTCGCAGCCCACTCGTCAGAGCCGTCCACTGGAATGGACAAGCGGACCGTGATCACGGGAGACTTGCCCCTCTCCAATCGTTTTGTCTTCTTCTTACCAGCGACGCTCCAATAGTAGTCAACGTACTCTTGTACTGTCGTCTCGCCGTGCTTGAACGCCTCGTAGAGCAGTGCCTTTCCACCGCCACCTTGAACAGGGTCCTGCAAGCTGTTGTGCTGAGCCGGATCAATGAAGATAAAGGTGAGACTGTGGAAGATCTCCGAGCGTAAGGTGTCGGGCCTGAGCATCTCTTGCGGTCGAGGCACTGGTTCAGTGGCAGTCGGTGGTGTGTAATCCTCCTCTTTCGGCCAATGACTGACAAAGTCCTCTTCCAGCGGCGACGGTACATAACCATAGTCGCTGTCCAATGTGTGAGTAGCTCGCTCGAGCACAGTGTCAAGGAAATCCGGGTGCACGATGTGCTTGCCTGCTACAAGGCCGGAGAGCACTCGAGGCAGGTTGCGCTTCTGTGTGACGACGTGGGTTGTCTGGCCGAAAACAAACTCGACGGTGGTCTTGATGTCCAGAGCGTGCAGCTTTGCACTACGGGCTTTCGATTCCTTGCTCTCCTTCGAGGCGTACGTGAAAACGACCGGCTTCCAGTAAATCTTAAACGGCTCATAGCTCTGCGCAAGCCGGACCGAGTGTTCCGTGCCCTCCAGTACTTTCCTCGCATACTCAATTGACCCGTCGTCGTTTTTCGTGCTCTTGATCAGGTTGCCGTCAATCTGCGTGCCCTGTCTGCAACTGAGGTCCGTAATCTCAATCTGCGATCTGGTATGCAGCTTCGAGCCAGCGTCCGGAGGGACTTCGAAGACCTTGATCGTGCAATGCTGCCGCGAGACAGCCTTGTTGTCGATCCTCCATGTCTTGCCTTCCTCGCTGGACTTGGTGCGGCCGAAGAGCTGCTGCGACCCGGGGCGTAGCCAGACGCGCTTCCCGCCAAAGAGCGATTCGTGTTCGAGGAACCACATGGTGTAAGTATGTGTGAGTGACCGCTATCGCATTACGGTCGAGTTAAGTCATTCAAGGAACGTTGGTGAGCACCTCGCGGGTGCGCGCATGCGCGGTGTGTTGTAGGCTGCGAGGTGCGTTGTGGGGCTGGCTGCACGTCAGCAGGCAGTCGCGCTGGCGGCGGCGCCTTTCTACACGCGCGATCACCTGAACTCCGACTTCACCGTCAACATCTGCCACGAATGCTGTGCAGCAGACGCTTAATCGACTCGCTGTATCAATTTGTCTTTAATAACATTGTACGCTCAAATCAAGTTGATCTGGCTCACTATAGAGGAGTCTTGTTGCATTGTGCGCCCTCCGCATGCCTTAAAAGATTGTGCGCAGCAGTGCAAGGTGTTGTGCTTGCAAGTACCGTGCATGCAGTCCTGCCATGCGTAAGGTGTGCGGCTGTCAACCTACCGCACCCAGGAGCTTCCGAGCAGCCACTCGGCAAAGCGACAGAGGGAGAATAAGAGCTCCTTAGTTGACCCTAAGTGCTGCAATGTTCTAGAAATTTAAGAGGCAGTTAGTGCGAATTAACAGCTGGCTTGTGATCTTATTGAGACTCTGATGGCTACAAAGATTCTCTCATAATCTGCTTCTAAGCAAACTCTAGGTTGCCAAGTGGCTGCTCGGAAGCTCCTAGGTGCTGTGTCTTTGCAACATCCTCGCATGGATCGCGCTGAACGGGCGGAGCTAGCAGGCCAAGTTCGATGATGTGGATATTCAGAGAAGGTAAGCAAGGACATTCATAAGAGTCGCAAGGCAGTAGCAAAGAGATTACAAGGAAGAAACAAGGAAGTCACAGCATGCATAAGGAAAAGAAGGTAATTATGGTTGACCTAAAGACCGAATGTTTTGATTGATGTTCATGATGTTGCGGCTTTCCTTGCAGATGTATCCAAGTCATGATGATTAAATTCACCGAAGAAGTACCAATCTAAGTTCAACCCGGCTGCAGCCTTGCTCCACAACAGAAGCCACACGCTATGCGAACTTCTCACACCTGGCTGGATGCCACTGAAACTCCTCCGATCCCACCCAAGCAAATCTCTTCTACCCAATCCTGCTACAGCCGAAGACTGCAGGCGATCCGGTCAGAGTCCGGCGCGAGGATCAGATCCATCAGCAGCAGCAGACGACTCCGATCATCGAGTGGTAGGCCTGCTCGAAGAGCTTCACCTCCCGCACCAAACGATGACGATTACCAGAACATAATGCCAAGCTCTGTTGGGCGAACCCTCAAGCCCCAAGCGACCCTCATCTTTCTGATGCGTTCGACATCCAGCCATCGTACCGAGTATATGTGGTCGTAGGTGAAAGGGAGTGCGAGAGGAGGATGTTGTTGTCGATGGCGTGCTCTGCTGCGATAGTGTTGTCGTGAAGGCCCGAAGAGGCATTGATGGAAGGCTCAGTAGGAGGGAAACTGTTGCACAACGATGTCGGCCTGGGAAAACTTGATGATGTTGACAAGGCGCGGTGGTATTTGCCTGGTAAGGACTTGGTTGAAGTGTTGACGGGGGCTACCCAAGGCGAGCAGAGCTGGAAGTGTTAGCGGAAGAGGCAAAGGTAGGAGGGATACTGACCAGCTCAATGACAGATGTCAGTGAGTGAGTGAGTGACCATTGGTGTCAGTCAACGTCGAGCATTTTGGATGTCGAAGGTGTTGAGCAGCTATAGTGAAGGAGTGTTAATGATGGAAGGCGATGCTTATGTAAGGGAAGGTTGTCATGAAGACTTGAAAAAGTGATGAAGTGTCATGACGTGATAAGGGGACTTCCCAAGATTGATGGATAAATGAAAGGACGTTCGATGTCAGGTGACCAAGGCCTCGAAGTTGGTGGTTGAGTGGAGTAGAGTGGAAGGTCGATGGAGGAAAAGTGACTTGAGGGCGGCGGGGAGGCCTTCATACGGGCAGAGGAGACGACGCATGGGCCACGCTGGCGGCCCGGAGTTCAAGCGGCGTTCTGCCGGTGACAGCGAGGTCGTATGCCGGTGGTTGGGTGAGGTGAAGGCAGCTTTGCGCCGGCGGGCGGTGGGCGCGGACACTGTCGAAGTGACTGCGAGTGCAACACCACCAACATGAACTCGAGATTGCGTGATCCGAGCGGCCTCACCGAACTTCTGGATGATAACTTTGGACGCTTGGGCAAGGCTGCTGGTGGCATGTTGAGCTTAGCTGCTTCACGATACGTCAGTCTCTTGCGCCGCAGAGAAAGTCGGACATAACATAGTCTAGCCAACACAGGATCTATCCACGCTCAAATGATGCGTGGAAAACCGTTGACTGACTCCCATTTTCTGGAGATCTGAGCTCTTCTCGGCTTTGTCAACGGCGAAAGGGTCAGTGATGTCTGGGGCAACATGACCTTGGGTAGGTTGGAGCTTAGGAACTCACAGCAGCGTGGGGTACAGAGTGGCCGCAAGGGTCGCTGCATGCCATGCCTGTCGTTGCAAGTCACCAAGAAAGCACTATGATGACGAGGTTACGAATTGCTGTCAAACTGAGGGACATCGAGTAGATGTTATAAAGCTACCTTCCGAGATGAACTACAAGTATCGTGACCCTCCACGTTTGTATCCATACCAAACCCTCAAGCTGCCCATTTTCATATCTCTGCTAAGGTGGTTTCCCTATGTCGTCGCAGCTCAACACGCTGAGCTCCACAGTTGCCCATTCTTCGCGGGCATGACTTTGCGAACGGCCAGCTGCCCGTAAAGCTGCTCCGTAACAGCTGCCTATTCTTTCGCAATGCGATTCTAGGCTTCGCGCGTTGTAGTCTGCTCATCTTTCCGCGCTGTGGCGAGCCGCCTCGACCGAGCGAGGTGAGGCAGAGGAGCTTTGCTGAAGCTGGGTGCGCCTCTTGCGTGCTGTCTAGGGTGTGCAAGTGAACCATTGCGCCGCTTCAACCAGTATGCATGTGAATCAAGAAGTCACTCTCCTCCATCCTTCCTTCCTCAATGCCTTCGAGTACATCTCTGATCCATCTCGGTGGTTGCGGTCCTCCGCCATTGGTGCCGGCGCCGTTCATTGGGCATGTGATGAAGCCCTGCTTGGCCGCTAACGTGCCCACCTCCTGCGTGATCTCTAAGTCCTTGCTTGCAGCAACAGCCTGTCGGCCGCGGCGCTCCTGCATTTTGCGCTCAAGCCAGGTCGAGCATTGGTCCATGCCCTTCGCGGCGAGGCGCTGGAAGCTGGCCAAGAACCGCTGGACGATGTCGAAGAGGACACGGTACAGGAGTTCAGTTGCTATTGCGGTGCCAGTCTGTCGCGTGAGGAAGTCCGCGGGAATGAGCGAACATGTGCTGGGTCTGGTTGACAGCGTGCTTGGTGTGGGCGCGCTGTACAGAACGAGTGACTGTGAGGCTGTCATGGTAGCGATCGAGCGTGACGGAGGCTGAGGATTTAGGAGAGCTTTTGCGTGCGAACCATCTCAGGCGTGCGAATCACTCTGCATTTATGCCATCAAACCCGAACATACGATCTGGCTCCCCTCATCCTTCTCGGGGTGTGGAAGAGTCCGACTGGCCAATCAGGCAGCGTGGGTTGGACGCCTCAGAGCTGCGCCCGCGATTCCCGAATGGTTCGGCGGCTTTGCGCGCCGAATGCGAAAGCTCAGGCGATCAGCAACCTCACCGACCTCCGATATCCACCTTCGAGGTCTCCTACTGGTTCAGAGATTGGAGTGTATTCCTGTCCCAGTCGCCTAGCTCTTCTGAAGGCGTTGTTGTGCTTTGCCTCTCTTCGACAGGCATATGGTATCGATTCAGGAATTGCGCCGTCCAGTCGTCCATGTCGTAAGACTCTCCTGGCTCTGCATTGAGCAAACAGGTCTTGTGGAAGGCTCTGAGCCTCATCATCGAGTTCTCCAGACTAGGCCAGTATTCCTGCCATTGCAGGAGCATCGCGAAATTCTGCTCGAGCAATTTCTTTGTCATTGTCGTCCGCTCTTCGTCTGTGTCGAACAGTAGTGTGTGAAGGTGTATCGACGAAGCCACGACGAGCAAATGACCGTTGACCGGCGACCAGAGGCATTCTGAGCCCTTCTGACTGTTCGCTGCCCAAAAGATTTCAGACATAGCAACGGCATGTGCTTTGCACCGAGCTGCGTTTGTATCACGCTCTGCTGCTGTTGCCGAGTCTGGGTCGACCTTGACGTCCCTTTGCAGGTGATGATAGTACAGAAGCTGAAACTGAAAGTGGTACAAAATATGCATGACACTGAACTCACGGAACTGCCCGTCTGCCTGGACGCGAGCGACGTTTGCCGGGACATAATGGAGTTCCTTCGGCAGTGCCCGATGCCAATTGAGAAGCTCTTCTGCCATCTCTTCAACTCGACCGGGGCGCTCCCAGGTGTCTTCGCTTTGGTCGCATAGGACATAATTGAGATGCATGACTCGACTGTGTATTTCTGAGAGAGGCAGCATTGTGCTCCAAAGGCCTTGACGGTTCGCCTCGAGGACAGGGGGTGATGCGAGATAGCTTCCATCGGACGCTGCATGCCTTCTCAGGCGATAGAAAGCTTTCTCTTCCAGGACCTTTGGTATTCGTTCGTCGAATCTGAGCTGACGAGAATACTGTCCTCGTGCGGCAGTCCACATATCCATCATAAAGACCTGCCAGTATACTGCTTGAATTCAGTCGACTACTCCTACACAGCAGCAGATTTGTGTACTCACATCGGACCTCTATCTCAAACGATATAGCGTCTGAACAGGTCATATTAGGCAGCCGTAACACTTGAACCATGCGAATGGCCTGTGCGGACAACAGGTCATCTTTCGCGCTCTCACCCTCAGCGAAGCATGCCATTCCAAGTACGATGGTACCTTGTAAAGCGGCAATGCAGATGTCCTCAGTCCTTCTGTTGAAAGAATCCAGAGCTTTGTCTAGCCAACGGCGACCGCGCTCTCCACGTGGTATGGATGCAAGTGCGACATGGTCAGAGAAGCTAACAGCGTCAACAATGCAAGCAGTGCAGCTGGGAGGAATGACGCACCGAGAGACCAAGGCGGCCATTGCCCAGATCAGGTACGAAGGTGCCTGACCTGCATGGTATTGAGCCATGAATGTCGTTGGATGGAAGAGGATGTGTTGCTTGTCATGGATGAGGTCAAAATAGATCTCCACCAGTTCAGTGATAAGCTCTTGATCAGGAGCATCATACACGGATAAGGGTGAGCTGGCAGGCCCGGTGTGCAGACTTGAGGATGCAGAGATATGTTGTTGCAGGGGTAGCAAGGGCCGACGAGCACCACGCTGCCTGTCCAAAGCACTGTTGCCATGGTCGCTGAGGCTGCATTTGGCATCCTTTGCCATGCACTCCTTGCAAGAATTGGAAGACGCGATGAATGTGCATCGCCGTTTGCGAGAGCTAGAACGACTTAGTAAGCTTGAATTTTGAGGAAATACTACCTGATCTACCGGCAGAACGTGCACGAAGTCACGATTCGCATAATGCTCGATGACGCGTTTGCGGGATCGCCCAGTAGGCCCGTCTTCTAGTGACGCGCCGTCATCCGCGCACTATCCGGTGACAGCAGCAGTGGATGATGAAAAAAACTTGGGGGTCGAGATGGCTTTCCGCGTCGCTCCAATTCGAGGCAGGTTCGATCCAGCCCCCTTCCTTTGACCGTGCGGGGTCGTACTCGTATCGCCGTAGCGTCCTTTTGCACCAAATTTCGACTGAGTTTAGCCACAATATTATTGGGAGGACAAAAGCAATTCCAATGGAAGGACAATAAAGGCGCAAATGGGCATGAAGTCCGGCTGACCTGGCACTTCCGCGACACGTTGTCTACGACACGCTCTAGTATCAGAGATCGCCGGCCATTCATTACGCAATTATCGGAGAAACCTTCAACATGAACCTCTACTTGTCTGGACATGTTGCGTCAACCTACAACTACATTCCCTGGCCGATCGCGCGTGATACAAACCGCCAGTATGGATTCGGTCGACAAAATCTAAGCACTACTGCCCACTCGCAGCTGCGACGTGTGCAGGGGTATCCGCGAATTGTCGTGCCGGGACCTCGCGTTGAAACAGATCGTCCTGCGCGAAGATTTTAGCAGATGGGGAGACAAGACAGGTCGATCGACTTACCAGTTCACCGTATGTACGACCCTTCATTTCGGGGAACCTGAAAAAGGTCCATACAAGCGTTGCGAACGCGACTGTGAACCAGATATACCCGCCTTTACCACCGAGTCCCCAAGCTGTAGGGTTGATGATAGCAGGATTGAGCCATGACCCGCAAAAGTTGAAAAGGTTCAAAAAGATTCTAGCAATGGCAACCGTCTTGTTGCGATGTCTCGAGGAAGGTGTCTCGCTTACGATGGCGTACGCGACCGGACCCAGACATGCATTGTAAACGAACATGTATGTCATCATTAGTGCTCCCGTGGCCCAGATCGTACCCTTGTTGCCACCACTTGGAACGCTGCCGAGGACACCGACCAGGAGCAACAGGATGCAGGTGATCGTGAGCCCCCATAGGTAGAGAGTACGACGCCCGTAGCGATGCATCAGTACCCAAGAAGTAAGGACACCAACGAAGCCAAGTACATTTTGACCTAGACCTAGATTGTAAGCTGCATCAGAGCTCAGACCCGCGACAGAAAGGAAGTAGATCGCCTGGCTTGTGAAACCGGTTCCTGCGAGGAAAGGGACGGCTCCGGCGACACAAGTGATCTCTGTACGGCGCAGGCAAACACCACGGAGGCAGTCGCGATATCGAGTACCTCGAGCAACGTGTTCTTCCTGGCTGATAGTATGCTGGATCATGGCTAGAACAGCATCAACATCGGAGCCTGTGTTCTTGGATGATGTCAAACTCAGGAGAGCCTTGCGTGCATCCTCTATTCTGTTCTTGCGAACAAGCCACCAAGGACTAGAGCGATGTATTAGCGATCTGCGCAACGTATAGCGGTTCGAGGCTGCTGTCATACCTCTCAGGAGCAAAGTTGACGCCTATGATGATAGGTACGGGCCACAGCCATTGCAAAGCAAAGGGGATTCGGTACGCCCATTGATCAGCCCTGTCGACTGTTCCACGTAGAACACCGGTTGAGATGAAACCGCCAATCACCCAACATAGATTGACGTAGGAGGTGACATATGCTCTCAATGCCACTGGGCTGACTTCTGCTGCGTAAGTTGTCGTCAATGTCTGTATGATACCCCACGGTATTCCAAGAAGACCCTCGCCGACAACAAGGAATATGATCGAGGGCGCAAAGAAGATGATGAAGATGAAGCAGGTGATCAAGACGAGTGAGCCCTGCGTGGTTCTCTTGTAGCCAATGCGTTCGATGAGAATACCGCTGAGCCAGTAGCCGGTGATCGAACCTACTTGCACAGCAGCTGTCAAGGCTGACTGATATCTGTTTCTGAGCTGATGTGAACCGTCCGGACGAGCACGACCGTACTTGTGTCGAAAAGCTGGCTGAGCGAATAGAGACGGCACAAGTGCGACTTGGTAACCCTCCATAATGATGGCCATGCTGAGCACTATGCAGTAAAGAACTGACTTGGGATACAGTCGGACAGCGTCTCCAAGGCTCATTGCATGTTCGGCGTCGGTGTTCGCCTGAGCCTGTGCTCTCAGCATCGCGGCGTCCTGGTGGGACCCCATGCTCTTCCGTTCAGTACCAACAATCTCAAGTTGGGGTTCGTCATCTAGTGCTTTGTTACCCATGGTGGCGCCGAGGAACCGAAAATCAACGAGGTCGGAGTCGAAATCAGGATTGTGTGGCAACGACTATAATTTAATGAGATGCCGACACAGAAGGCCGGAAATATGACGGTTCGTGATCGCTATTTTCGTTGGACCTCTTCATGGATGGTGATCCAGGCTTGCTTCCCCTGATGGTTTGCAGGACGTTGGGAAGCGCGCTTCATAGCATTTGCGAAAGTGTGAAGCTGCTATTCTCCCAGATGTAGAGGTGTTGTCAAGTCGCTTGGATCATCCTAGAATGGCATTGGGTCGCTCGACCATGTGGTGAGAAAGACAGTTTGAAGTGGAAAGCGGTTTTGCTCGCACAGGCGTGGGACGCTAGCCTGGTCCGCCCAATGAAGGAGGCGCAAAACCGACACCTACCTCGTATCTCCTCAGCTTGCCCATCTCTCCTTCGCGTCGCAGCGACGCCAAACACCGTACCTCCTCAAACGTTGTGAGAGTGTTTGTCGAATGCAAACACGCTTATAATCGATATTCGAAGTCGTTGGGGCGTTGCGGGGAGCGGAACGTCTTTCGGTGGCTGAAACGACAAAATTTGGCTGCCGCGGCGGTCACTTGGACTGTTCATTGGCTACGTCTCCGCCTTCCGCCAGTTCTCCGCCTTGTACTACGCCTCGGACGCCCGCCTTATTGACTTGACGTGGGGCGTAATGTCCAAATGCGGAGAGTGACCAGTACGCTATAGAGAGATTGTCGACTGATTACCGACAGCATCTGATCGGGCACTGTGCCTTTCGGTCAGGCTTCTACATAAACCTCATCCCCTCAACGTCTCAATTATCTAACTACGTCCATTCTTATTGATCAAAGACAGTCATTGCTTCAAGATGGCATATCCTCAAGAGACTTTTCAGTGGACACGTCTTGACACAACATCGCTGCTTGGCCAGCGTCGGGCTGCAGCGTCCTCAAACATGATCACCTATCAATTGCAAATACTCAAAGACACTGGCCGTTACGACGCCTTCAACTTGAAATGGCAGCCAATCTACGATAAGGTCCCGGAGTTTTGGCCCATAGCAGATCATCTGTTCTGGGACTCAGACATTGGCAAGTGGATCGAAGGCGCATGTTACTTCCTTACGGGAGAGTCGAATCCAGATCCAGTCATTGATGGTGCCGTTAAGGAGCTTGTGGACATGATCAGATCAGCTCAGCAACCCGACGGCTACCTTAACATCCATTACCAGGTTGTGGAGCCAGGGAAGCGTTTCACGAACTTCCGAGACATGCATGAGCTCTACAACCTGGGCCATCTCATCGAAGGCGCACTAGCGCACAATCAATATTACGGAAACAACCTCTTTCTTGAGCCTATGCTGAAATATGTCTCATTGATACACAGCGTCATTGGACCGAGCGAGGGTCAATTACATGGGTATCCGGGTCACCCCGAGCTAGAGCTGGCTCTTTTGCGTCTGCATCACCGTACAGGAGATGAGAAGAGCTTCCAGCTGGCTCAATATTTCATTAATGAACGAGGCAATACGAATGGGGTAGACGGAAGGGACTTCTTCACCGTAGAGGCTGAAAGGCGTAATGAAGCCCTCGACTGGCAACCGATTTGGTACCCGGCTCCGAGATCACATTGGTACCAACAAGCACACGCACCTATTGCCCAACAAAAAACCATCGAAGGCCACAGTGTACGCGCGATGTACCTCTTAACAGCTGTTGCTGACCTCGTTCGACTCGATCCAGCCTCTGCCGATCTTAAGGAAGCTGTCTTCGGGCTTTGGGATAACATGGTGGAGAAAAGGATGTACATGACTGGAGGTATTGGTTCTATGAAGCAATGGGAGGGATTTGGTCAAGATTACTTCCTTCCACAAGGCACGGACGAAGGCGGCTGCTATGCGGAGACATGCGCAGCTATCGGCGTGATGATGCTGGCGCAACGAATGCTTCAGGTAAAAGCACACTTACGATTGTGGTTGGATGTTCACTGATCGGTTCCAGTACGATTTGAGCAATAAGTACGCAGATATCATGGAACTCTGCCTGTACAATGCGGTCTTTACTGCTATGTCACTTGACTGCAAGAAGTTCACCTATGTGAATCAACTGGCGTCGAGCGAGAAGGACCTGTCTGAACGGTTTGGATGGTTTCAGTGCGCCTGCTGTCCCCCTAATGTCCTCAGACTTTTAGGCATGATCGGAGGCTATCTATGGAATGTCTCGGAGAGCAACGCCAGCAAGATCACGCAAGTTGATGTTCATCTCTATGCACCTGCTACCGTCACACTCAAAACACCGGATGGTCAAGCAAGCTTGAAGCAAGAGTGCGATTGGCCAAGGGATGGCAGCATCAGGTTCTCGTTGACTGGCGCAACCCAAGGTGTTCAACTCAAACTTCGCATCCCTGACTGGGCAACATCGTGGACTGTAAGCTTTGTATCTTACGCCTTCCTCATCTTTCTACTGACGAGTAGTTTAGGTCTCCCCCGCTCTACCTGACTCCGATGTCACAAACGGATATCTCGCTATACCAGCTGAGTACCTAGCTGCGCATCCAGAGTTCACTCTCACTATCGATCTCAAGCCTCGCTTGATCTGTCCTCATCCTCTCACCAATCAAGACACGCTTTCACTTGCCCGAGGTCCTATTGTTTATTGTGTTGAAGACGTCGACAATGCCTGGGCCACGGACCACTTCCGATTGACATACCTAAGTCCTGCATGTATCATTGATAACGTCGTCACAGAAAAGGAAATGGCTGATCCTGGGCTGCCAGACGAGAAGTATGTGGAAATCACGGTAACTCAGGCAGCCTTTGTCCCGGGCTTCACCAAAACGAGCTTCAACGCTTCTTTTGAGAAGGAAAGACTTGATAATGCCATCGTTTCTGGAAAGATCATCGATAAGCTCAAGTTCGTACCTTACTATTACAGAGCCAATCGGGGTGGTCGTGGCATGACACGCGTTGGGCTGAAGCGGTGGATTTGACGATCATCGAGTGTATGCTCTATCCGCATTAGGGTAGACCACCGCCTATCCTGTACATAATATGCTCTAGTCAAAATGTGACGCTGTTCCTGATTATGCATCTTTGATCATGCAAGGTACCGCCAGCTTGATGTCGCCCTCCACACTAACAGCCAGGCCCTTCTCTTCCAAATCATCAGGAACCATGGCTGATGGTCCAAGTCCAACTCTCACCAACTTAACCCTACCGTCCCCCTTCCTCACCAGATCTTCGTTCGGCCACCGAAGAACTCCAGGAGTATTCATGCCCACGCCTAGCTCAAGCACGACAGTCTGTTTATCATTCGCCAAGAGATTGTGTCTGAACTTCCGCCACCGCTTCTCGCCCTCTTGAAATGGTCTGTCATTGAACCAGTCACCACCTCTGACGCACAGCATCATCTCGCCTCCACAATTTTGGCACTCTGGTACCTTTGAAGGATCAGTGAGTCGTTGCGTCCTTGTATCCAGGAACGGCCGGACGGCCTTGTAGTACTCTAGCGTGTCGAATGTCGAATCTGGTCGACACTTCGCCAGGCACTGCAACACCGAGTACCTCCCCTGCGGTGTTGACAACCTCTCTTCATCCCAACCATTCGCGAGAAAGAGGCCGTCAGCGTTGCTTGTCCGTATGTGGACGTCTTTACCTGACGCTTTCAGCCAGGGAATGAGGCACTCGTACAGGACCCAGCTTGGCCAAGAACGGACCATGTCTATATTGGTAAAGTAGTATGCCCACTTATCTTCCTCGGAGGGAAAGTCGAAGCCGATAGCACTGTATAGGGTTTCAAGGCCCATGTCGATGAATGTAGGGAAGTGCTTCTTGAAAAGGGCCTTGGACGTATAGTCGAGTCCGTCGGCGGCTGAGAATCCGGCGCCTGCTGAAACGACGATCGTATCAGCTGCTTCGAGCCAAGATCTCGCACGTTCCAACGTGGCGCCTTCGATTTGAACGGTGTTTGTCGGGAGATTTTGCTGGTCTTGCAAACGCCATGGCTCTTTGATTTGAGCGAAGAGGTTGTCATAGATCTCATAGTCGCCTTCGGCAAAGGTGACGAATATGACATCTGTGATTGAGGTATCTTCGTTATGTGCAACCCAAGCGGAGACAGTGTCTACAGCAATCTGTGCGGCGAGACTTGTAGGAAAAGCAAACAACCCAGTGCTTATTCCGCACAGCGCAACTCGCTTTGAGCCATCGGTGTTCGCTGGTAGGCTTTCTGCTTGCTCAAGCACCGAAATGTAGCATTGTCGCAATTGTTGTATTTCTTCATTCGTCGGCTTCGAGCCTCGGTCGAGCTGCGGTCCTACAGTGTGGATGATATGCGGAGAAGGAAGGCAATAACCTCTTGTAGTGACAGCCTCGCCAACGGGTAGGTCGCTACCTCTTGCCTCCATAACCTCAAAGCATTCCTGCCGCAGTCTGGGACCGGCAAATGAGTGGATCACGTTGTCTATGCACTGGTGTTGCGGCTGGAAACAGCCTAGCATTTGTGAGTTGGCTGCGTTGGTGATGGCCGTAACATCGTCCGCGAGAGTAGTGATGTCCCCTTGCCAGAGCTTCAGCTGTACGCTGTGTTCTCCGTCTCGATCTAGAGTCGCTCCCGCAGGTATCGAAGATCCTCTGGTCAATATGCGTTGTCTACGGTGATGGGTCAAGATGCTGTCGATGTTGTTGAGCAAGTCCTCCGGGAGTGGCGGCTGTTGCAAGCGAATGCAAAGTAGCTGTTTGAGGAGATGGAGCTGCTCCCAGGACTCATAGTGAGCAAGATGCTGTTCGATGTGGCGCACTTGCTTGTTTCTCGAGTCACGAATGAGACTGAGAACTGTTCGGTTCAGCAAAGACATGGTGCAAGCTGAGTAAAGTGAGCAGTATGTGGCGGGTAACTTCCAAAGATGCAGTAGAAGCAGTTATACCGTACATGACCGAGTTGTAGCATTTGCTTTGAAAGCGCGTCTGACTAAGGTGCAAATCGGTGGGCGGAATTGCGCCGCGCCACAGTAGCAGTGACTAGAGGTCCACCGTCTTCAACCAGATCCATCTCGAAGTTGCGAGGCTGGACAAATCGATGCAGGGTGCCGCGGCAGATCTCACGGCAACGCCCTGGCTGCACCCGTGGACAAGAGCCATGCAGGCGTGTGGTAGAGGTGACGTGTCTCAGCAAAAAAAGAAAGGAAGCGCGTCCATCACAACCACCTGGAGCACAGTCGCCGAATGATCCGAGATCGCACGCACGTTGCTTCCGTCGCAGCCTTCCCGCTCCTGGAAGTCGCGTCGCATGGCCTCGCGTGGTCTGGTAGGCCCACAAGCGTGCGCGCTAAGATCCACGCGGAGCCGCATCACGTGCCTTACCACCACCGCCAAAAATCTTCGCACAAACCCACCAAATGACTTGCACGACGTCCAGCGCAGCAAAAAATTTCCGTCACGGGGAATCGAACCCCGGCCACATCGGCGCTTGCTAATGAGAGCGATGTATCCTAGCCACTTTTCTTTGTTAGTTGGAGTTGGTGAGGGTGAAAGATGATTGAGCTTACCTAGACCATAACGGATATCAATTGATGAAGATTCAGCTGTTGTGCATAACTATATTCCAGTTAACACTTGGCTCAGTGACTGTCCCGGTAGCGTGCGGAATAGGAGACTTGCTGGAATCTACTTCGTGAGTGAGGAGCCGAGGAGAAAAGCAAGGCTCATGTCGCTCAAAGAAAGTGAACACCAGCATCGAACAACTAGTAGTTTCCTAGACATATCTTAATCCAAAACAGTGCCTCTCTGACGCCCTTTCGTATGGTTCGGATTCTGGTGTTTTGTCAACCTTTTGCAGGGACATGGGAAATTGTGGACTTCGTCTACGATTGGGTGAGAATATTACCATCAAGCCGGATCACGTGACGCAAGGAAGCCAATCGAGATAGACCTGGAACGCCATGAATTCAACTCTGCTGTCGAACAAGTCGTGCGACGTCCATACTGGTACGAATGTATGCTTGCGCCGGACAATTGGAGCTCATTCATCGTCTACACGCGGTACTCCTCTACGTAATACATTCATGACTCTATGGCCGTGCTTCTTTGTTCGATACGGGCGGTACTCAGGGCTGACCAAGAGCAGGAAATGCTTAAAGCTACATGTCTGTCAGATGTGCAACCCACTTACGAAACAGTGAGACCTCCTTGTTGAACCGCTAGACCAACCGAAAGCCAGTGCACGGTTTAGTACATCTGACAATCATGTTGCAAGCAGTGGGTATAGGTGCAGCAAGGCACTGGACGAGTCGAGACCATAGAAATGTAGGTAAAGACCTTCATTATCAACAAATGTATCATAGGGATATACGAGCATCATCATCTTTCACGAGTACATTCCTCATTGTCTCACCGACGCCCCCATCCCCATCCCCAACGCCCGCCTACACCCGAGCTCCCCCGTACAGCCTTCGCTCCGATATTTTCCGGTTGCTGCTGTCCCGTTGGCTGCTCTCCCGTGCCTGCTCCTAACTTCTTGTCCTTCGACGGACTTGCCTCTCGTCCCGCTCCAGGACCTGCTGTCTGGGCTGGCGGTTGCTGAACCTGGCCCTTTCCCTTGCCTCCAAACCAGCCTCTCGTTGGGGAGCGCGAGGCAGGTACTGAATCCTTTCGGCTTGGTTCCGGCTTTGGTTTCTGGGGCGCGGCACGTTGAGGTACTGCATACGGGTCTGAGGAGCTTGTATCGTATAGAGGGACGGAGGAGCGGCGTCGCGGTAGTTTGGGAGCCTTTCTCTCTGGCTTCGGTCCGAGCTCTGCTGCTGTTGGGCTCTGGACTGATCCTCCATGACCGAGCTCTGCCCTTGTCGGGTCCGCGGTATTTGTTCGCGAAGCTGCCTCTGACGTTCCAGTGGCTCCTGTGTCTGTTGCTCGCGATACTGGCGCACCGGTCGCTGTTGTCGCTTGTCGACTGGGCGCTGCAGGTCGGTTCGAGAACGTGGGTGTTCGCGCTGGAGGTGAGGATTCCGTGTCTTCTCCGGCAATCGACGACCTACGTTGCGTTGGTGTTCTCCCAAGCGCAGTCGAGGGTCTTCTCGACCCGGTTGTCGAGCCTTTTCGCGCTGTTTGGGGAGCTGGTGCTTCAGACGCTCGTCTTTCGTTGACTGGACGGGTTGGCGCTCGCGAGATCGCTTCTGTCTCTCCTGGACCTGGTGCTGATGGCTGTCTTCCATAGGAGTCCTGAGCTGACGTTCGTCTATCACTCGGGCCTCGACTTGATGGTCCCTCGTGTCTCTCAGCTGAATCTTGGCCTGACGTTCCCCGCCTTGTGATTGAGGACTCTGGCGCATCCTTGCGCGAGACGAAGGGTCTGGCGTTGGGAGAGCTGACGCCGTCGATACTGGCTCGGCCGGGACTGTCTCTCTGATCTTGCGACGAAGGCTGGGAAGTGAGATCCCCTTCGTCTTCTTCCTGGCTCGCCTGTGCTTCCGGTTCTGCAGCGCGTCGCTCACTGCCCCGCCCTGTCGGCTGCTCCCTTGGTGCTGGCCCTTGCTCCGGCGCCCGCTGAGCAGCAGGCGCGGGAGTCTTCGACGGTCTGCGATCGCCACCTTGCTTTGCGGTTGCTGGACGACCTGGCTCGCGTCTTGACGGTCCGCGCGGCTGATTCGTTTGCGGCGCAGACTTGGAGACTTCAGACTTCGCTTCTGGCGTTGGCCTGTCTCCTGGCGTATTCGCCGACGGTTGCGGAAACGAAGTCCCTTCTGCTTCGGAGTCGCTGCGGGGGTCTCTGCGAACAGGCCTTGAGAAAGCCTCCTCCCGCGGTACTGGGCGCGCGCGAGCGGATTCTTCGTGAGCCGGCGGCCAACGTTGAGATGGAGGCGCTTGAGACCGAGAAGGGGCCTTCGCTTGGTCACGAACGTCTTGTTTCGCTGGAGGTTGATAGCGAGCGGGCTCCGGCGCTTGGCTACGAAGGGCTGGCTGGCGAGCCTCGTTACGAGAGGGGACATCCCCTCGGGCTCGAGCTGGCTCCTGGTAGCTCGAGGGATAGTCTCTATGGGCTGGGGCTGCAGGATAGGAGGGTTGCGGACGAGCGTCTCTTCTGACTGGCGCACCCTGCGGTGGCGCTTGGACGTCTCGCCGGATTGGTGCAGGTTGGGCTTGTGGATAGTCGTTTCGGCGGTTCGGTGCGATCGGTGCGAGTCTGGGGTAGTAATCGTCCTTGCGAGCGTAGACTGGGGTAGATCGAGGGAAACGGTCATCCCTTCTGACGGGGACAGGAGCTGGAGCTCGATAGACGGGTTCGTGTCCAGATGCGGTTGGGTAACCTCTTGGCCTTTGTAGCGTTCCCCCAGGAGGTCCTGGTACCGGTCCTGGTGCCGCGTGGCGAAAGGGCTTGACGGCTCGATCGCGGTAGGGCTCAGGAGGTCTTCGCACTTGAGACTCTGGTTCGCGATACCTTGGCTCAGGTGCCGATCGTTGAACAGGTTGGGCCTCTTCTCTTGCTTTCGGACCTAGCCCAAAGAATCCTCGCTTCTTCGGAGCAGGCTCAGGTTTTGGCTTTGGGGGCGGAGTGTAAGTGTCTGGCTTAGTCCAAGCTGGAGTGTCACGAACCGGATATGCAGGAGCTGGAGGATATTGTTGCTCGGGAGGGTAGTTGTACATCTTCTTGCGAGGCTTTCTCTCGACATCCGTAGGTTTGCGGTCCCTCTGGATTAACGGTGGTGGAGGCGCGACGATGCCGGGCGCCGCTGTACTAGGCTTCCTGTCACGTTCGAGAGCGCTTGAAGGCGGAGTCAATCCCGGTGGGGGATGTTCGTCAATCTTAGGGGAGAAGCGAGTCTTCTGACGCCCGATTTTGGGTGACTCTGTAGGCGAGGTCTTAGCGTCTCGACGCACCAGAGGAACTAGTTCTTGAGATGGAACAACTGTTGGAGCTTTTTCGATCCGGTCTGGCTCAAGCACTGCTTTAGGGATAAGTTCTAGAGCCGCTATTGTCGGTGCTCTCTCTGTGCGCTCCGCCGAGCTCATATGCACAGATGTCTCTGAATCTGTTGCCACCATTGTCGGCTTTCTCGTGGGTGCACGAGTGGGTGCACTCCGAGATGGTAGAGGAGGAGCTGACGCTGGCGGATTGGTAGCAGACGGTTCTTCTTGCACACGCACAACGGAATCCTTCCTGGTTGGCATCCTCGAAACGGGTCGAGGTGCCTCTTCAGCTACGACATCAGGAACAGCCTCGGGCAGTGCATGATACACGTCGTAAGCAGCCAATGGCTCGTCCAGTATGGACGAATGAGAGGAGTCTGGCTCAGCAACGGTGGCGGGTGCATCTACCGGATCAGCTTGGACGTCCCTTTGCACAGGCGGCCCGAACGGTGCTGTTGCAACTCGGGTTGGCTGACGCGAAACGCGTGTCGTAGCACGTCGCGGCACCGAAGTGATTTCGTCATTGGCCTCTACTCTAAGCTCTTCAACATCCTCTTCTGGCTGAGCATCTCTCTGGACGAGTGGCTCAAAGACAGTAGTCGTAGCTCTGGTAGGCTGGCAAGAAATACGGGTAGTTGCACGGCGTGGTAGTAGTGCCAGCTCCTCGTCAGGCCACTTGGTAGGCGGCTGTGTCGGAATTCTCGTTGGCTTTCGCGACATAGCAGTTGGTTGCCGCACCAGGTCTGCAACTTCTTTGGGCTCAACGACCTCGCTTGAAGATCCAGTCGAGATCTCCGCAGCGCGGGTCACGGCCTGGAAAACTTCTTCGTCAGCTGGTGAGGTTTCGTCTGCGAGTACTTCCCGCTGAGTGGATACTCTGGTCGGCTGACGCGTAATTTGCGATGATGGCATCCTGCTTGCGGGTGCTGGGCCCATTTCTGATGGCGCCTCGAGCTCGATGGGTTCGACAACGGGCTCCTCTTGAGCTTGTCTCTGAGCAGGGACCCTTGTGGGCTTGCGAGATAATTGCTCTGTCGTCTTCCTGCTGGGAGTTGCATATTGCACGTCTTCCAAATGCTCATCCTCCTGTGGAGCTGCGGAGTCAGAATCATGTTCCGCCATTCTGCCCACAGCCATGAAAGATTGAGGACTCTCATCACGTGCAGTCGGCTGCCTTGACACAGTCATGGCTTGTCGTGGTGGTGTTTGAGTCGGTGGAGAACTTTCCTTTGCAGTGGCTCGACGCAAAACGCCAGTGGCCTTTCGAGTGGCTACGCGCGTTGCAGGCGCTGGAAGCTCGTCTTCCAACACATCTGGAGAAGAGACAAAACTCAACGTCGATTCCGAGCATGGAGACGGGCTTGGTGCCAGCTCAGCTGGCTGTCTTGAGAGTTCCGTCGCGATTCGTTCAACGGGCAAATCGGCTGGATCGAGCAAGGAATCAGGCTGCTGTAGCGTCGCTTGACGTGACACAACCGTGAGTTGACGTGTCGGCCGACGCGAAAAGTTCGTCGGTGTGCGTGAGACAGCGGTAGGCGTTCGCGATACGACAGAGGCTTGACGTTCGACCACAGGAACATCGCCTTGTCCCGATACTGATGAAGTGTCATCGGACAATTCCTCCTCGGCAAGAGCTTCTGTGGACCAAGTTGACCTTCTAGAGGGCAGCTTCGATGGAGCAGTGTCAATAGGCTGCGTTAGAGCCCTAGAAGCGCGGCGAGACTGAATCTGACCTACAGGCTCCAGCTCGGACTCATCCTGATGATATTGCTGCGGCTCTTCGAGCTCTGTGTCCTGTCTCATGCGCATAATGGGAGGCTCGAATTCCGCTTCGGTGGGAGCTCTCTCCAGGGTAGCTCTGCGGGAGGCGGCCCGTTCCTGGTTTCGCTCCATTGAACCGTACTCTTGAGGCTCGCTTGACGACGTGGTTAGTACGGTGAGACCAGTCGTCGTACGCATGGTAGTAGCTCTACGAGTGGGCAGCTGTTCGGGCTCGGGCATCGACTCGGGCTCAGCTTCAAGCTCAGAAGGGAGCGAAGAACTTTCTTGCTCCGGAGTCTGAGGTGCCAGCTGCATAGTGGCCTCCCTTTGTGCACTGACCGTGGTTCTGCGGGACGGACTTGTCAATGTTCGTGTTGCCTGACGACTGAGCACGACTGGAGCTTCCGTAATGCTAGTTGAGCGTGATGAGTTCGAGCTCGATCCAGGTACCTCGTCGTTCTGGACTGATAATGTATCTTGTCTTTCGAGCCTCGTCGGCTCTCGGAACACTCGAGTAGGCTCTCTGTCTCTTCTGACAGGCGCGACAGGCGCGACAGGCTCCGGCTCCGGCTCATCTTCTATATTGCCAGTCTCCTCCCAGGTCTCAGACCGCAGTGTAGACTGCCTTGTTGTTTGTCTTCCCAACATCCCGGTCTCTTCTATCTGCTCTGTAGGAGCCCTGGACGACTTCCGACTGACGATGGTGGGCTGCTGATCGATCGTAGTAGGCTGACGGGTCGCTCGCCGCTCAGCAGACGGCGTTTCCTCCGGTTGCTCAAAGGCCCCTTTGACATCTGAGCCTTCCTCGGCGTTGCGTTGCATAAGGTTCGGTACCTCGTACTCTGAAGGCTTGCGTGATGGTGGTATTGTCACCTGTCTTGTCACCTGGCGCTTTAATGGAGCCGAGCCAGCTTCTGCGTCCGTTCCCCGCCTTGTAAGCTGCCTCGAGATACTTTCAGTGGGCTTGCGACTTATCGTCGTAGAAATTCGAGATGGGGCCAGGCTATCCCTCATAGCAGCTTGACGCATTGAGACCCTTGAAACGATAGAAGGGTCCGGATCCACATTTGTTGGATCTGACATGATCGTGGATCGCCTTGATGGGATCGTCATGGCCCTCTCGAATGTAGCACGACGCTCTTGAACAGTAGGCTGTCTGACCACAGTCGGCTGGCGCGAGGCGATGGGTGACCTTCTCAGTGTGGGTTGACGCCGAGGTACCATTGGCTGACGGTCGAACGTAGGCTCCGAGAGCACATCGTCAGGAGACAATTCAAAGACGGTCGTGGGCTTCCGAATTCTCTCGACTGGCGGTACAAATTCCTCGGGCTCAACTTCAGGGAGGAGACTGCGATCATCCTCTCCCATCGGAGATGCATGCGAAGAGACGGAGGACGAAGATTCAGGCAGGAAGATCTGCTCCGGCTGGGTTGGTCGTCTCCTGAGAGTGGTTGTCCGAGACGAAGGGACTGTAGACTGTCGCTTGAATTCTGGTGCAAGAGTTACGGTCCTTGAGAGAACTTCAGCTGTTCGAGAAACCACGAGAGGAGGATCCTCGGTGAGCTCTGCATCTTGGACATCGTCTTCAATGCGAGCAGTCGGCATTATCGCAAGCAGAACAGGTTCTTCAGCTTCCGTAGAAGGTGATGATGGAGGCGCCGGTGGCTCTTGCACGAGCTCCGTGCGCTTGCGAGTGGTCACTCTCCGAATTATCTCTTCTAGCGGAGGCAGTAGCTCAGTGGTCCGGCGACTTAGTGCACGCTCAATGACTGGTTCGGGCGAAGGAATCCTCGCGGTAGGTCTACGTGTGGTCGCTGTCCTGATCACTGGCTCAAGAGACGGGGAACGTTCTGTTGGCTGTCGTGTGAGGGCTCTTTCCACTACTGGTTCTGGTGACGACACCCGCTCTGTAGGGCGACGAGTAGACATCTTGCGTATGACAAGCTCAGGAACCGCATACCCCTCAGTCGGCATGCGAGTCGTGATCCGGCGTACCACAGACTCAGGAGAAGGGTAACGCTCCATCGGCCGCCTGGTCGTCACTCGTCGTACCATTGGCTCAGAAGAGGGAACTCGCTGCGTTGTGCGTCGCGTGGAAGCCTTTCGAATGGCCGGCTCAGGGCTAGGTATATGCTCAGGTGGTCGCCGCGTCGTCGTTTCCCGCAGCACTGGTCCTGGAGAGGCGTCTCGAGGCGGTGTGGGAGTGTGCTTTCGAGTTCCCGTTCCGATTGCCTTAGACTCCGGTGTTGGCGGAGGGGGTATCGTCGAGGCTCTTCTAAGAGGAGTCACGGGTGCGTCAGACTCAAGTTCTCCTGCGGGAGATGCAACGATCGCAGTGGCCTTGCGAGTTGGCCGTCGCGTTGAGATACGAGTGACAACCGAAGGCCCAGCCTCTTCCTCCAAGATGGGCGATGGTGACCTGAGAGACTGTCGGCGACTTGGGGGCATTGTGGATTGACGCATCCACATCATAGGCGCTTCAAAGTCCGTTGCAGCCTCTAGCTCAGTGACAGGCTCTGGCTGGGACTCTGGTACGCTGGTTCTGCGGGTGGACTGCCTGGATGGCCATTGGGAAACGACTGGTTCGATCTGTTCTTCAGCAGCTGGAGAAGGGGCTTTGATGGAATCATGTCGATCTGTCCTCAATGTGGTTTGTCGCATCCTCATTACTAGGGCTTCAAAGTCCGGCTCGGGCTCAAGCATAGTGGACTTGCGTGTGGGCTGGCGCGTCGCAGCACGCGAGAGGACAGGTACTACCTCCTCCACGTCATCTGCAATGATCTCTGAAGATGAGGCCGATGTTGAGATGGACGTAAAAGTGTCTTCGCGCGCCGGCTCCATCGAGGTAGCTTGGCGAAGTCGCTCCACTGGAGCCTCCATAGGAACATCTTCCATCCCCACCTCCTCGATGAACTTCTCCTGTACTTCCTCGCTAGACATCGAGGTCAGACTCGAGGTTTCATTCGGCTCATTCTCAGTATCCCTCGAAGTTGGCTGGCGAGAGGCCAAGATAGTTGTCTTCCTGGTCGACATACGCCGTACCCAATCCGGGACAGCAGAGACCGATGCAAGCCGTTCGACTGGTAACACTGGGGATGAAATCAAGGAGGTTGAACGTCCCGTCGAGAGACGAGAAAGATAGTCCTGATCAACTTCAGCAAGCTTCTGCTGTAGCTCAAATGAAGGAAGAACCTCATCACCGCGAACACTGCCTGCGGGAGAGATGAAAGAGAAAGTTCCCTCGGTGCGGAGAGTCGCTTGACGAGTTGCGGGCTTGGTTGCAATACGCTCAAACATGGGAGGGTCCTCAATATCCTCCTCCCCTTCCTAGAGCTCGGAAGAGGAGAGAAACGGACTCTGATTTTCAACGGCCTGCGACATGTTGGTGGGTTTGCGGGACACTGAAGTGGTTGCACGAGTCGCAGTACGCTCGAAGGTGCTGGGCTCGGGCTCGGGCTCCAATTCAAACGCAATCTCCTCGCCGGGCTCCTGTTCCGCCATTCTCTCTACAGGAGGCTCGAAGTCCACGGTCTTTGAAGTGGCTGCACGCTCCAACGGCGCAAGAGAGTAGCCTTCCTCATATTCGGATGAAGTGAGCTGGACTGTTTGTTGACGGAGAAGACGCTCAAGATCTGCGACACGGTCCTGTAGCTCAACGAGTGGCTCAGTGTACGAACGCTGAGGCGGTGTGTAATCTTCGTAGACGACGTCAGGCTCCTGACTGTACTCAAATTCCTGTGCATACCTTGGTTGTTTTTCAACCTCTTCGAACCCAGGCTCGAACTCCAGAGCAGGAAGCGTTTCTAATACGGTCGTGGTCGAGTCGATTGCCGTAGGCAGCTCAGACTGCGCGACCTCCAGCCATTCTTGAATCTCCTCTCGCGGTATCTCTCCCACGTTTGTGAGTCCTTGCGTGATAGCAGACATGCGCCGAGACTGAGTGGAGATTCGTGTGAGAACACGACTGAGACGTCTTTCGTTGATCTGCTGATCGATCATACGGGGTATCTCTTCCGCTACAGAGTCGACTGACTTGTTCCTGAGCCGCGTACTCTTCCTCGATAGACCGGTAGACACCTTGCTGAGGACTCGTTGCACCGGATCAAAGCCTGGCTCGGACTCGCGATGTTCTTGTGCAGGAACACCGAGATCTTCGGCAATCTCATCAAGCTCATCCATGAGCTGGGAACGAGCTTCGGATAATTCGGTCAAGTGCCTGCGAGTTTGCTCGAGCCATGCATCCTCAGCAGGCTCTGTTTGGTCGAGGATGGTCTCTTCATTGACCTTGGGGGAGGTTTTCTGAGAAACGCTGGATGCGCTGGATGAACTCTGAACAGGTGCATTGCGGAATGTTTCGTCGTCCGTCGCTCTGGGCCGTCTGTCTAGATCGACGCCAAGGTCATCTGCCGCAGAATTGACCAAGTCTACAAGTTCCGGGACTGTCTTGATGCTCTCGCGCAGAGTCGACTTGCAATCATTAAGGTTCGGAGCAAGCTGTCCGGGCGCTCCAACGTTTAGCTTCTCAGCTGCTTTGGGGGGAACATATGGACATGGCGATTGCTATTCGCACACTTGCTGCGCAGGCTTGCAGACTGGCTGACAGGCTATCTGTTGCGTGCAGGAAGACCGACACGGTGTGTGACAGGGATTGGTGCAGACGCCACCAGTCTGGCATCGCTGGACGAGGTTTTCAGACACTCTTCGAAGCTGTGCAAGGCTTGGTTGGCTATGCCTGATGTTGTTGATTACGCCTTGCAGTGTGTTTGTATGCTCTTCGAGGATGGCATCGATGATGTACCCCAAGTCCTTCGCAAAGGTGTCGCCGCACTTGTCTATAGGCGAACACTCGGAATGATGCTGACGACGCCGTGTGCTGCGACCACACGCATGGTCGACCTTGTCTGAAGAGCCCGAGCTTGATGACAAGGACGAGTGGGTCGCTGCTCGTCTACGAGCCCACTGCTGCGTCCCTGGCTGCGACACGGTCGGTGAAGACTTGGTCGCGCATTGATGACAGAGCTTTTTGGAAGCTTCATCCCTCGACTCGGTATTTGCCATATACGAGAAGTGCCCGCAAGCGCGCTTGGTCCAATGATCGGGATCTTGAAGCGGTCTGTATGTTCGATATGTGCCGCGTGGCTTGATGCGTGCTCCAGGGTAGCCGAAGTCCTTGGTAATGCGTCTGCCGTATGCGCCGCGCCAGTCCACATGATCTGATACGGCAACGTGGTGGCCAGCGCTCTGTGGCATAGGCCCAGGAGCTGTACTGCGGCGCGAGATGGACGGCGTGGAACTAGAACCATCGTGACTAAAGCTGTTGGAGGCAATGTCCGCAACTTCTTCAAGGACGCTGTCTGCTGAACCATCAAGGGGTGAGCTGGGCAATGGATTGATGTCGGTAGCCGAGGATTTGCGAGATTTTGATCCTGTCCCTACGCTAATCGAAGACCTCTCGTCGGATAGAGGAGCACTGCGAGACCTGCGCCTCGGTACTCGCATAGCTTCGTATCCGGTGTTGTCTCCGAAAGCTTTTCGAACATAGCGATCAGATTTCGTACGCTGAGCCTGCGTGTGAGAAACTGGTGGTTCTCCAGTGGCGCCTTCATCGCTCTCAGCTGCTGACACAGACTCGTAGGTGGGACGGCGTCTCACTGTCTCGTCAGAGGTGTGACGATCGTCTGATCTGTTTGCATGTTCAAGCGCAATGAGCAGCGCATTGGAGGCTTCATCCAGGGCTGAGCTATCGTCAACAACTCGTCGCTCATAGCCTAGTGGTTTTGCGTCTCGAGGAGCGGTCTGGAAGATATTGGTTGACTTTCTCCTTCCAGGCTTTTGCTCAGGCGGATCAGACGATGAAGCGTTCTCACAGACATGGGAGTCCTGAGGTGTGGTGGCCCTGCGAAGAACTACCTTTGGAGCCACAGGGCCGCTCTTCGGGCGAGCGAAAGGATTTGTACGCTGAGCAGGCTCAACCTGTGAAGACGCATCTGCGGGCGGGCGTGGCATGGAGGGTTCCACATCAGACTCGGTACGTATGCCGATGCGCGATGATGGACTTGGCATGCGTGCAGATCGACTGACTTCGTTCTTCAAACGAGAATCGGGGATGAAGGGTGCTTGTTTTTCTCTCACGGCGTTCCTGGAGACTGCGCCCTTGGCTGCAGCAGAAGCTCTAAGAGGCGGGAGAGGAGGAGCTGATCCGTTCTGTGACGCTTTGCTCTCAAAGAAGTCCTTTGCGGCCCGCACCGAAACCGGCTTCGCTGGCGTTCTTGGAGGTAAAGGCGTTGGCAAAGGATTCGGCGCAGTGACTTCTCGCTCAGGCTCAGCTTTGGGTTCTGGGCGTGTCTTGAACTGGAAGGACCCTGAGGTTCGTGGCCGACTCTCGGAGGTAACACCGATCTGGGAGGGTGCGCCTCCCGTAGCCTTGGGCCTTCGGTAGGGGTGATCGACGTTGTCAAGGATCTGACCATAGGGGTTCTTGCCTTCAAGGTATGCTGGCGATCTGCGTCCAGATGGAGCAGGTTGGAGGTCATTGGGCTGCTGCGGCAGAGCCAAGCTCGGCTGGTTCGACGACTTGCGTCGAGCTGAGATGGAGTCTGCTTGCACCGGGGCGTCGTTGCGGCCCTGTCTCGTGCGCTGCGTTTGCTCGCGGGAAGCCGTACCCCTGGACCGGGATGCAGAGCTTGACGTGGGCTGACTAGAGCCTCGGCGCATCTGGGACGCTATCAAAAGAGTGACGCTATCAGATAAGGCGTGAAATGCTGGTGATTAGCTCGTAGTAACGAACAATAAGTAGGAAATGTAAAGTAGAGAAGGCAAGAAGACGTTTAAGATAGAGATGAGGTACGGTAGGGGTGGTGCTGGATTGAAGGCCTTTGAATCCGGTTGTGAGAAGGAGAAGTGGAGGGGAGAGCGTGTGGTAAACAAAGGGTCGAGCTCGCACGAGATGCGCCTTCTATCAATTCCTAAGAAAAGTACACCGCGTGCTCCGCGCCTGGTGTAAAATCGGAACACGTCGTAGGTTCTCACTGCCTTGATAACACTGCCCAGCTTGGCTTGATATTATACATACCACATCGTCATGCTCCTAGTCGCTTATATACACGTTTACTTGAGAGCGGCCTGCAGGCTCTCGAGAACCTCAAGCTCAATCTTAGCCTCGGCGATGTCCTGCTCGCTGCCGCTGCCGCTGGCAATTTTCTGGGCCTCGGCGATCTGGTTCCTGACGGCCTGTTCTCTGTCAGCTTGCGCACTTCCACTGTGTCTCCGGGTAACCGTACATCGGCGCTGAAGTCCTCGAGCGGGTAGCCCTCAACGGCGTTGATGCTGAGCTTGGAGTCGGGCTGGACAACGGCGAATCCACCGGACAGGAAGAACTGCTTGTTGCTGCCGCTCTCCTCGATGATCTCAACCAGACCGGGCTTCAGCTGCTCGATGGAGGGAACGTGGTTGGCGAGGACACCCATATCACCGGTCTCGGCGGCAAGGTTGACCTGGACGCTGCAGAATCCGTCATGTCAGTATTCGCTCATTCGCATTGCGGGTTCGGTCGGGCTAGTGGTGGACGTACACATCCTGGGACTTGAAGACGGTCTGCGCAGCAATTGGTCAGCATTTAGTTCTGAGGGCAGGAGCGCTCCAATGTTGTCTTCGAGATGCGGCAGGCGCGGGCGGTGCGTACCTGGTGAGGCAGAGCTAGGGAGAGCTTGATCTTGTCCGAGGCGACCTCAGCGTATCCACGGCGCTGGATGGGGCGGGCGATGGCGGCAGGGCGCGCGCGGAGGGCGGAACGGGCAATGCGGAGGGCGCTCATGATGGATGGAGGGGTGTGAGGATGGCAATGGCTGGTGGGCCGGAAGCTTGAGATGTGAAGATGCGTCCAACGGATTTGCGGGTTCAACCGAAGTTTAGGCGCTAGCGTGGCATTTGCATGTCGACATGGGTATCATCTGCTGTTGTGCCTCTAAACACGCCAGACTGGAATATTTCCACATCTCTGCAGAAGCCAACGTCGTTCCATGCCGCAGTCAGCTCAAGTTCCATGTGTTGTTGTGTTAATCACGGTTTTTCGCCCGATTATGTTGACAGCAAAACAGCGTTCAAGCTTGGAACAGAGTGGAATGAGAAGATACAACACTTAATTGCAGAGTTGTCTCGGACACAGTATGTCTATTCTATGAACAGTCTCTCGATTGTTGTCTGTTCATCAGTCTCCGAACTGCCTAGGTGCGGCCATGCTCAGCACCACACAGTAAGCTGGCTTTCAGCAAGTCGTTCGCGAGGTTGTTAAGATGGGAGAGACTGCAGTCTGATCATCGACGTGGCTCTCCATGGAGGTGGCGTCGTCGGTCTTGCTGCGCTTGATAGCGACCAGAGACATGCGACTTTGGGTCTCCGAGCTCAGCGTCAACATCTGAAGCGACGCTCTCACGTCGCTCGCATCCAGCTGTTGTTGCTATGTACGTAGGAGGAGCGTCGAGAGACCCGTATGGCTCCGCATTTTGTTGCCTGTGCTCGTCTGTGCTGGCAGATGGCGTCTCTCTCGCCTTTGGTGCTGAAACGACACTGCTGTCTCGTGGATTATACCCTTGTCCATCTCTTCCTCCTCGCCATCAGGCTCTTCGTCTGACTCGCTGTCGTACTCCGCTTTGAGGATCGTGACATGGATTGCCTGCGCGTTCTTGATCTGTGCTTGCTGGCGCTCTTACACGAAAGAGTGTGCCATCGTTGCTTTCGTGCAAGGTTGCTCTGGTGTCTGTACCAATCGTGATTCTAATCGTGCCCAGCTGTGGGAGTTCTGCCTGCGCGAGGAGAAGTCTGCCCCGGTGAGGTAAAGACAGCAATTGATTGCAGGGGTATCTCAAATACAAACGCCGGCCCTATGCGCAACGTTCAAACGTCCATCTCTCCATCGTGCCCAACATGAGCCATCTAATAATCGTCGAACTGTTGTGGTGCCGCCATGCTCATCCTCAGCTGCCTCTCCCTCTGCTTCGCCTGCAGCTCCAGCGTCTCCACAGCATAGCTCAGTCTGTCTTTTCTCGCCTTCAGCTGCTTGAATCTCAACTCTTGCTGTGCGCTCGCCGCCCTAGCATTGCTTCGGCCTACCGCTGCTCGACTTGCAGGTCGTGACGCTGAGCCACCTGTGCTGTCGCGTCCTAGGCGGCCGTCATTCAAGTCGCACTTCGCAATAAGTGATTGCTCACGGCGCTCGAGCTTGTCTAGATAGTTCTCGACGCGTTTCAGTAGGTTGTCCACTTCTGGGCGAATCTCTGAGAGCAATGCGCCTTGCGCTGTTCGAAGGTCGGTTTCGGAGATCAGCTCGAAATGCTTGTGGAAGTCAGCATGATATATCGCGGCTTTGTTTCCGTCTTGAGGTCGTCCGCACCCGTGTTGTTTGTAGCACCTTGGCCAGTCGCGGCATGTCGCTCACACCGTCATCGAGGATGTTGATAGTCGAATCGAGGTTCTGCATGCTTGCGCGCAGCGAGGCGACGCAGCCTTCCAATGCTGATGCCATGCTGCCGGTCTGTACCTGCGCTGCTCGTAGTGTATCTGAGAATGCAGTCTCCGTGTCGTAGGTGTGGGGTACTTTGCGGAGGGGTCAATGTAAACAGTGCCCAAATGTCGGCCGTACCTTCCAAAAGCGCCGATCTCGTGTCCGCCAAGCATGCAGAACTTCGAGCTTGAACCGCTACAGCCCATCAATCCCCATCACCCACGGCACCCGCATATCCACCCATTGTCGCTCCATCACACGTCAACATGCCTCTTCTCGGTCGCAAGTTCCCTGCGCAAGTCGGTACGTCAGGTCGCGCAGCTCGCCGGAGAGCAATGGGAGTCGGGGAACCGCAGCTAACGAACGTTCGATTGTAGCTAAGCCCATGTGGCCCTTCTACGTCTCCGGTACGTCGAGATCGCCGAAAAGTCATTGCAAAAGAAGAGGAAGCTGGATGGGAAGATGATGGGGAGCAACAGACGACATAGGACACATGAGGGTGTGCACCGGACACTGTTAACAATCTACCATAGGCCTTGTCATCCTCTACGGTGTCAACGCTGCTGCCAACGCCATGGGCCAGGGTCAGTTCTATTGAAATCGAGATCGAGCGTCTCTGGAAATGGAACGTGACTAACATTCTACAGCTGATGAGTACAAGAACGACCCCCGCAACCCGGCCGTCAAGAACGCTTCGCCCGCCCACTAGATTCGAGAACGCACGATGATGGGAAGCCATGATACCACGAGAGGCACTGTACAATAGCCGTGTACGCGGAGGCTGCCGGGAACGCTCGACTTCGGAGTGGCTGTATAGACTTTGGCAATGCAAGCTTGATTGAACGTTACATTCAACCCCTGATGGATATCTCTCTGATCAATGACTTCTACATCCAAGGCTTTAGGTCAGCACACGGGATTCGTACAACCGTTCCCCTTCACGTTAACGTGGGAACGGGGCACATGGTGCTCAACAACATTCAGGGCTTATAGCGATTATTGCTTTCGATTGCCCGTCCATTGAAATGCAAATTCCTGCGAATCAGACTGTCGTCAATTGTCACAGCAACTGAGACATCCCAGGATTAACATATTCAAGACATTGACACAAGCAGTGAGGTCAGCCTATCTAAGCAGCCTCACCTGTGCACGCCTCAGAAAAGCACATCGACACAGCAAATGCAAGCAGACAACGTCAACAAGCATTCCAACGAAAAGTGCCGAAAGTATTTGTCAAGGATACAGGTTCGGATGAAATTGATAATTGTCGCAAATCGAAACGTTGCCCGAAGGCGCAGTGAGACAAGATTCTAGGCCAAATGCAACACATCAGATACAGGTAGTTTGTGCACAGGAGCTCGTGACCTGGCAACGATCAAGACATATATAGATTGTCACCTGCGCGCTGCATTCGAGACGCTGTGCCGTTCCAGTGAGAAGCATGACAGCTGTCAAGCATGCATGCAGTGCAAGCCACCGACATCAGCTCTGCGACCCTGACTGGTGGCGTCTTTGGGAAGAATGGCAAAGCAAATGATCAATCGATTATCGACGAAGACGCCCGCTGCAGACCTTTCAAGAACTGCCTCGGTGGCTGGGCATCGTCAACAAGTCCGCCGATGTCACATTGGAACGCTCAAGCTCTGAAGCCAAAGGTGCTGCGGTAGGCCGATCTTAGCCTGTGAGATCGATCTGGCCGGAGGATTGTTGCCAGATCGTTCCAAGTTCTTGTCGTCGTTAAGTCGTTTGTCCAGCAGAACAACATGCAAGAGCAATGCAGCTATATTGGGCAGCGCAAATTCATGATCTGAGATAGTGGAGAATGCATAAAGGGGCAATGTCTCGTGGGACGCAGGGCCTCGGCACGGGGCGGCCAGCAGTTTGCGGCACCTGAAACGCTTGAAGCAGTGTCGACCTGGCCGCGGACGATGTGAAGGCGTGAGCGCGGGTCGTAGCTGGGTCGTGATTCTTCCGGAGTGTGAACGCAGGGCGCACTGCTCGCCGTGCGGAAAGTGGTAGCGTCGTCCTTGGCACTCGCGCGTGAAGGTGTGGCTACGCCTTCCAGAACACCACCCGTCTCCTACCTTTACCTGCTCTCCTGCACTTCCACTGCTGTGCTTCTCGCTGGGCTATTGCTGTACTGTGCAGCCGCCTTTCGCACCGCGTCCAGCAGCAAACGATTTCCTGCTCGCAGCCTTCTCCCAGCAACCCCGGTGCCGTAATCCGTTGGTGCCCATTCACGCCCTGTAAGTCCAATCCAACCCAGCGAGCAAGGTCCCGCCCTATCTATTACCTGCCTCCACGCTCGTGCCTATTTATCCCCCACAACAGCGGTTTGTACCTTCACACAACCCGTGTTCCCTAAGATCTTTCACTGCTGCTCGCGCTACCTCCCTGGTCGGCGGATTCACTTGCCCGCACCGGCTTACTCACCGCCTTCTTTGGCAAAAGCCTCATACTGACCGGTCCACCCAGCAGGCTGAACCTCACCTCCACGACAACAACACAACCACCTCCACCTCTGCGTCTCACCCGGCGCCCTCACTACAACCACTACACCATCTGCAGGCCAGCCTCCTCAAGGTTGACCCTCTAGCAGCCATGACGACAATGGTACAGCAACCCCGCAACCCTGCATCAGAGTGCAGAGTCCGCACAACATACCCACGACCAGCAGCTAACATTCACAGGATCTCCGCGTCGGCAACAAGTACAGAATCGGCCGCAAGATCGGCAGCGGTTCGTTCGGTGACATCTACCTCGGTGCGCTGCAAAGCTTGCCTTCAACCTTACCTTGGCTAACCTTCCACAGGCACTAACATCATCTCGGGCGAGGAGATCGCTATCAAGCTCGAGAGTGTCAAGGCTAAGCACCCTCAGCTTGAGTATGAGGCCCGTGTCTACAAGTCCCTCGCCGGTGGTGTCGGTATCCCCTTCATGCGCTGGTTCGGCACCGAGTGCGACTACAACGCCATGGTCCTCGATCTGCTCGGTCCCTCCCTGGAAGATCTCTTCAACTTCTGCAACCGCAAGTTCTCGCTGAAGACCGTCCTCCTGCTCGCCGATCAGCTCATCTCCCGCATCGAGTACATCCACGCCAAGTCCTTCATTCACCGTGATATCAAGCCTGACAACTTCCTCATGGGCATCGGCAAGCGTGGCAACCAGGTCAACGTTATCGATTTCGGTCTCGCCAAGAAGTACCGTGATCCCAAGACCCACTTCCACATCCCGTACAGAGAGAACAAGAACTTGACTGGTACTGCTCGTTACGCTTCCATCAACACCCACTTGGGTGTCGGTACGTGTTGCCCAAATTCCCTACGCATGTCGTGTGTGCTAACTTCCAGCAGAGCAGTCCCGCCGTGATGACATGGAGTCCCTTGGATACGTTATGCTCTACTTCTGCCGCGGCTCGCTTCCCTGGCAGGGTCTTAAGGCGGCTACCAAGAAGCAGAAGTACGACCGCATCATGGAGAAGAAGATGACCACTCCCACTGAGGTCCTCTGCCGCGGCTTCCCCAACGAGTTCGCCATTTACCTAAACTACACCCGTTCGCTCCGCTTCGACGACAAGCCTGACTACTCCTACCTCCGCAAGATCTTCCGCGACCTGTTCGTTCGTGAAGGCTTCCAGTACGACTACGTCTTCGACTGGACTGTCTACAAGTACCAGAAGAACGCCCAGGCCATCGCCCAGGCTGCTGGTCAGGGTCAGGGCGAGGAGGATGACAAGGGCCGCGGGCGCCACGTCACCACCACAGCCGCTGCCAACGCTGGCACTGCGGCCGGCACCAAGCGTGGACCGGTCAATGCACGCCAGGAGGGCACCGGAATGTGAGTTCGATATATCTGATCCTTGTAAGGACCCCTTCCTCTGCGTTTGGTGTTCGATAACGCTTTTGCGCGGAGGACGCCACAGTCAGAATTTACTAACCTCTGATTCTCTTTGCAGGCAGCTTCGTTCAGCTAATAAGCGTGGCGGGGACCAGTATGCATCTGGCGGCTACTGATTCTTGATGCGGCTTTCGATTCGTCATCTCAACTCTCTTGTGTTAACCGGCTCATTCGAATCGGCTCACACCAATGAATGGGAAATGCGGCAATGCTGTCCTAGCAACATTTTGGACGGCATCCGCACCTGTTCGATCATCAAACGGGATTTACTCGTCGGAGACCCACTCAGGGCCTGGCAAGACTTTTCGGCGTCTTGCAATTACTACGGCCTCGGGTTCCTGGCGATTGTCTTGGTAACTGGAAGCTTATCCCATGCGATATCTCAACTCTCATGGCGTTACGGCAGGCGATCATCACTACTCAGCATATGATTTTCGTCAGCACGACACCTAATACTTGGACGCTGAGCACAGCTCTACTGGACATTTCCCGGATGATCACTGGTTATTCGGCGCTACTCTGCATTAATTCTGCCCTTCCCTTGTCTTATTGCGTGGTTTCCTACAGCATTTCCTTCGTGCGTTCTTCCCTTCGGTATGGTCTGCCAGCTTGTGGGGAGGTCAAGATTATAAGGGGACGAAACACATCTAAATTGCAAACATAGCTGGAGCGGTAGCTCGGCAGGTGGATGAGTGGTAGACCGGAAAACGTATTGGTCGATAGCTAGACGGTTGGAAGGATTTCTTGAGGGGCTGCTTCCGGGGGTGTGTAGAGGGTGTCTAGCTTATTACCTTGCGTCTATGTCCGGGGTTGGAGGTCCACGATGGTGGTTTACTTTACAATACAGTCTCCTTTGTTCCAGCTCTTCTTCTGTGATTCCATGTGATGTATGCGCCTGGGTGCCATGTCGCTGATAGGTTGATCGCTCTGCCACATATTGGCAAACCCAAGCTTCTGAGCCTGTCACCGAGTCATTTGTCAATCCGTAAGCGTTTGCCTTGTGTTCGAGCTTGGTGAAAGTCCAGCTCTTGCCCCACCAGCATCGGACCTCCGAGCCTCACCTGGGCACTTCCCCGCACGTCATCCACACTTTTCTACCATAGTGCTACAGCAACCCGAACAAGCCATATAAAACCACCATGTCTGACGCCGACCTTGAACAGATCAGGCAGGCGCGTCTGCAACAGTTGCAACAGCAGGGTGGGGGACGAGGCAGCCCGGCTGGCGGCGAAGGCTCAGAGCAGGACCAGCGGAGGTAGACAGCTTCGATTTACGATACTGTGCGCTTTGCTAATACCTGTGCAGACAGCAAGAATGTACGTTCAGATCGCCGTCTTTCTCATACTAAGTCGTCTCGCCGCGACTAGCTGCCGCTCAGCCTCGAGCACGACCAGAACCACGCAGCTAACGCACCCCAGCCGACCAGCGCCAGCACATCCTCTCCCAGATCCTGACTCCCGACGCCGCCGACCGTCTCGGCCGCATTAGGCTCGTCAAAGAGTCCCGCGCAACGGATATCGAGAATCGTCTTATCATGCTGGCAAGAACAGGGCAGATCAGGCAGAAGGTCTCAGAAGACCAGTTGAAGGACATTCTGGGCGCTGTCGCGGAGCAGAATGAGAAGGAGGAGCAGAAGATTGTGGTGAACAGACGGGGTGGTGGTGGGTGGGATAGCGATGAGGAATTGGAGGAGCTTATGAAGGACGTCTGAGCGAGTCAAGAGCGTGTCTTGGAACGCATGCAGGAGGACGAAAGAGTTATGGAGCTTGCGGAGCATGACAAAAGATTGAGCGAACACGGAGACTGCCATGAGGCGAGCAAAGAGTCATACAGGATACCAAGAGAGGCACAGCGACTACGAGTTGGTCTGCAAATGTAATGCTTTCCGCTATGCTCGATCCTTCAAACCCTTGCGTCTTCTGCATCTTCTTCGTTGTACGATACATTGCAATGTAGCAGCGACGAAAGGCTCAATTCACGACGACCAGCGGTCGCGGCGTGAGCTTTGTGCCGTAGCTGAATAAGTTGTCCGGGTCGTACTTCTGCTTCAGATCTTCCAGCCTCCTCACATTCTCGCCGAAGATCTCGTTCGCCGCAACATCCTCACTTGCGTAGTTGCCGTACTGGCCTACGCCCCCATCCTTCGACCTGTCTGCGGCCGTCTCGGAAGCTTTCTTCAGCAACGAGCGTGAAAACGTCCGCATCTCAGTGTCAAGCGTGGGATCGAACCTAGACAGAGTTAAAGAGCGACGACGATGAGAGGGAGCGAACATACCATTTAAACATCGTCGCAACGTTGTAGTAGTCACCTCTGTTTGCGAAACTCGTCTCCTCGTTCTTGACCTCCATCACCTTCTTGTACGGCACAACCTCCCACAACATCATGCTCTGCGCCACAGCGAAGTTCTCTTTGCTTTCCACGAAAGCTTGGAACTCATTGTACACATTCTGCACAAAAGATGGTTCGAGAGGAAGCTTGAATGCGCCACCGCCAAAGAGCTTCCGGCCGTCGAAGCCAGCGCTGACGTTCAGGAGGCTGTTGAGGACTTTGTAAGGTACCATGCCTGACATGTTGGCGAGAGGTTCAAGCGCGAACAGGTCTGCGAATATGCGCTTGCCCTCCTCTTCGGTGCCGTTGTGGAACATTTGCGTCAGGATGACAGGAGCATTTGCTGGTGGTGGAGAGCTGAAGGCGATGAGTAGTGCTTGGTTCCCATCGTTCGTCTCGTGGAATTTGTTCATGAACTCCACGATCTTGGGAAGTGCTGTGGGCGGGAAGACGAGCGGGCCTGCGAAGACGGGGTTTTCCTGGGGATAGCCCTGGAAGGTGAACTTGGTGACTACACCGAAGTTCTGACCTGCGCCCCGGATCGCCCAGAAGAGGTCTTCGTTCTCGGATTTGGAGGCTGTGACGACTTCGCCAGATGCTAGGACCACCTCGACAGAGAGCAAGTTGTCGATAGTCAGTCCGTACTTGCCAGACAGGTAGCCGTAGCCACCGCCCAAGGTCAGGCCGCCAACGCCAGTATGATTTACTGTGCCACCGACTGTTGCGAGACCGAGTTCTGCGGCGGCGTTGTCGACATCTTCCCAGATGGTGCCACCGTCGGCGGTGATGGTGCGGACTTCAGGATCAACGCTGACACCACGCATCTTGGACAGATCGATGACCAGGCCATCTTGGATCGATGCGGCATCCGAGGTTGAGTGACCACCTCCTCTTACAGTGAACGGTAGCTTATGCTTGCGGATTTGCTCCAATGTTGCGGAGACATCTGATGTTGAGCGGACGGCTACCACGGCAGACTGTGTCTATGTTAGGCCGTGTTTCATGAAAGCCGAACTGATCTTTCAACACCAAAACTTCCACTCCTCTTTCTTGTCCAAGCAAGCGAAACGCAACGTACAGCTCTTTTCACACAGCTCTCACTCCACCTCTGGATGATGTCCTCGTATTTTTGACCATCACCGGGAAGCAAGATGTCGGCTTTGGAGTCCTTCAATAGCTCTTTCAACGACGCATAATCGAATGTTTCGGAGATTGAACCCATTATGACAGCACCAAATCAAGTAGGCAAAGATGGAGTTGGTAAGTTGACTAAGGCAGCAAGGCTAGTGGCGCTGAAGGCTAGTAATCTGTCGATGCTGTGCTGGAGCGGGAGTGTTTGGGAGGAAGAAGCTAATTGAATGACCTCGAGGTCTTGGACACTAGTCCGATAGTTCAAGGTTTGATGGCTAGAGGGAGCGTGGGGTTGTTGTGCTTGATGTTATGGTATCATGGCGGGGTGGAGCATTCATATCTCCGGAAGGTGGCTACCGACGCCGATTATGGCATATGGGCGGTCAGCAAGATCAGCACCAATTCTTGTGAGATCGTTAGGAGGCAGTTGCAATTGGACACTTGATGGGAACTGTCAGCATCTCGAGAATCCACTCTGATCGTGCTAATACAGCGGCCGATGTTTCTGCAGGTGCGTTACCCGCACCTCGTGCGGAAAACGTACGTATGATAAGAAGAGATGAGAACCGGACCTGAAAGATGTCCTTCTACGCATGCAGAGCTGAGCAAAGCCGTAGCTGAAGCAATCTGAGCCTTCAAAATGTTCCCGCGAAAATGGTCGCGCGGTTGCCTTCAACGCGTCCATCGTGATTGGCTGAGAGCGCGCCTCTAGCGTGGACCCTGGCAGTGAATGCGGCGAACTTTCTCTCCTCCGTGAGGCAGGAGCGCTCGACACTGTCAAACCTCAAGACGCCAATATGTTGAAAGCAAAAGGTCTGCATTTTGTTTGCGCATCATGTCGACTCAATCTTGCCATCACAAATGCTCGTAATGCACGATTACCACGATCGATCCTTGCGCTACGACCGGCACAAACGAACTTCTTTACGCAGCGACGAACGCTCTCCACGACGCCCCTGCGACGACAACAGGTAGCCCAAGGACAGGCGGCTAGTGCAGAAGAGCCTTCATTGGATCCGGCAGTACACAAGTTAAATATCGAAGTCAATGTACGAAATGCAAGACAACAGTTTCGCGACTTTTTGCCACGGGACCACCTGAACGCGGAGGAGTTCGCCCTGTACGAGAGGCTATATGGTCCACCCATATTCGTGGATACAGCGGAAGAACTGCTCGCGACTGAGAAGGGGCCTGAGGAAATCATCGCTGAAGAACAACCAGATGGCTCAACCGTCCTGCTGCGAAAAGGCGAAGATGGCCAATTTGAGGAGATTGACCTATACGAAGAAGAGGAGGTAGACCTCGAGGAGGAGGAGGACGAAGAGTCAATGACGCCAGAGGAGTGGGAAGCGTACAGAGAGCAAAAGGCAGCGATGTTCCACGACAATGTATACGAGCAGAGTCGCATACGCCAGGAAGAGCTGGAAGAATGGGAGGATGAAGAGGCCGAAGAGGAGGAATCGTTCATGCGCGCCCATCCCATGACCATCGCTGGTCGCTTCAAGCCTTCGCCGTCCACCGTCTTCCTACCGAAAGATACTCTCGTCGAACCCACCGCACAGCTGCTCACACGCGCAAACCACAAGCACCTTGCCGAATCAGCGAACCGCATCTTCGGTGGGCGAGGGCTGCCGTACTCAGCAAGCACGCCGCCCGCAAGGTTGGGAAAGGAGCAAAGGCCCATTGCACTCGACCCTTCACAGGGAGAGATGGGCAACATCGAGGCGGATGCATACATGGCTGCTGTACAGCCAGGAACATACGCAAGTGTCATGAGTGCGCTTGTTGAGGTTCGGCGTCGTCTGGGTACACCCTGGATCGAACACATGCTTGCAAAGAAAGGTGGAACAATCCTCGATGCCGGGTCCGGTGGTGTTGGTGTGCTTGCATGGCAGGAAATCCTGAAGGCAGAGTGGGAGAGCAAGCAGGAGGTCTCCAAGGAGGGTACAACAGAAGAGCCTACATCAGAGGAAGCGCAAGCTAAGGAGAGTACCGAGACTGCCCCTACAGGCAAAGCCACAGTCCTTACCAGCTCTGATACCCTCCGCCACCGCGCAAGCCGTCTGCTCGAGAACACTACCTTCATTCCTCGCCTCCCAGAACACGTCACTCCTCAAGAGGAGGCCAACACCTCACAACCTCGTAAGGTTTACGATATTATCATCGCGCCGCACACCCTTTGGCCGCTGAAGCAAGAGTATCTGCGCAAAGACCAGGTCTCCAAGTATTGGTCTCTGCTAAACCCTCAGGGTGGTGTCCTGATACTGATCGAGAAGGGTCTACCACGAGGTTTCGAGGTCATCGCCGCAGCACGTTCGCAGCTCCTGGAACGCCACATCTCCTCGCCAAACAGCACAGAAATCGAGACACCACTGGAAGAGCAGGTCTCCCGTCCCGAGGAAGAGACCAGATTCACAAACAAAGAAACCGGCATGATCATCGCACCCTGCACAAACCACTCCGCATGCCCTATGTACCAGACTCCCGGCAAGAGCCCCGGTCGAAAGGACTTCTGCTTCTTCACACAGCGCTACATCCGCCCGCCCTACCTGCAGCGCATCCTCAACGCCAAAGACCGCAACCACGAGGACGTGCAATTTAGCTACCTGGCCGTACAGCGCGGTCGCGACCAACGACTACCGGAACACGACCTCGTCGGTCGGGGCGTACAACAAGGCAAAGAATCCACCGACGCCGCTTTCATCGGCCACGAATTCTTCGCCAACCCAGAAGACCCCGAGAACCCCGAGCTCGTCAAGGCAGGCGATGTCAACCCCCTCGCGTTGCCTCGAATGATACTTCCTGCGCTGAAGAGGAGAGGACATATCATCCTCGACGTGTGCACGCCCGCCGGCACGCTGGAGCGCTGGACTGTGCCGCGTAGTTTCAGCAAGCAAGCGTTCCGCGATGCGAAGAAGTCCCGCTGGGGTGATCTCTGGGCGCTGGGTGCAAAAACACGCATCCCGCGCTCTGTTCGTCTGGGCAAGCCCAACGAGGAGTTCGATCGTAAGGGCCGCAGGATCAGGCAGCCGAAGAAGATGGTCGTCGAGGTCGGTGTGGCTGAGCAGGATGGTCAGATTGTGGACGTCGGTCAGGATCGTGTGACTACTGCAGGCAAGAGGTATGGGGACAAGGACGGAAGGTATAACAAGGATCGTAAGATCAGGGGTAGTGGTGGCAGAAAGGGCAGGAAGAAGAACGAGAACCTGTTTGACGTCTAAATAGGACGATAATGTATACCATGTGTAACAGAAAGCACTGGGTCGGCGTTTGAGCTCAGCATTAGTCCATGACCATTGTTGTAAGATAGGCAGATGTCGAAGCAGATCCTCATTGAACTCATCACTTCTCGAGCCCAATGCCGATGAAGGTGCGCTCAAACATGTGCTATCAGAGCCGTCGCATTCAAAGCAAACGTTGGAAACACATCGAATCCAGGCACAGCACCATACTGCCCCAGTCCAAAGAGTCATTCGTTCGGGAACCCAGCACGCAGGTTATCATACTTGCTCGCCGGATAATGCAGAACATTGGGAGTCTGATCCAGCGCTCCGAGCCCACCAATGCTCTTCACGAACTACACCTCGTCAGCCAAAGCCTCATACTAAGCTCCGAAACAAACTTACCGTTGAGATCAAACTCCCCTCGCCCTTCCGATCCCCACTGCTTTCCCAGTACATCGCGCCACCCAATCCCCTCTGCTTGATTTGATGCGCCTTCAACCTCACCATCTCCGGTGTGTCATAGCTGATCATCATCCGCGTTTTATTATCATAGCTCCAACTCGCGCCAACCGTCATGTCGGCATGCACATCCGAGCCGTTGGCGGGAAGCGCTTTATAGTCGTACACGCCGCGCTCCCAACTTCCCTCGCCGAGACCTGAGTATGCGGTGCCAGGGCCGGAGGTGTTAGCGAACGAGCGGCCGTACAGCGGTACGCCGACGACGATCTTGTGTGCAGGCACGCCAGCGGCGACGTAGTCGCGGAGTGCATGCGTGGTGGAGAAGGGCGTGCAGGTGCTGTTCCTCGCGTCTGGGGCCCAGTTCGCTTGGTGGCCTGCTGTGCTGTCCCAGGAGCCCGCGTAGTCGTACGCCATGAGGTTCCAGAAGTCGAGATGCTTGTCCATCTCCGCGAGACGCATTTTGTTGTAGTTTGTGGGTCCGGCGGGTGAGGCGACGGTGAGCAGGTAGTGCGCGCCGGGAGTGTGTTCGCAGGCGTAGGCGTCGAGGGCTTTGCGGGTCTCGGCTAGGAGGAGAACCAAATCGTTTGCTTGGGTGTCGTTCTGGGGGTATTCCCAGTCGATGTCCAGACCGTCGAAGCCGAGATTCATCATGAGATCCACTGCGCTGTTGGCGAACCTAGCTCGACCTTGAGGTGTGGAAGCCGGCTGAGCGAAGTTGGATGAGTATGTCCAACCTCCAATGGACAGAAGGACTTTCATCCGTCTGTTTTTCTTCTTCTGTAAGAACAGCTGTTTGGCACAGCCGTAGACGTTGGTGCCAACATCATTCCAAGAGTCGTGCTCATAGTGCTTGTCTGTGTCTGACCAGGTGTCGGTCAGGTAGACTTCTCCAGACTCTGGCCGGACATTTGCGAAAGCGTAAAGTACGTGAGTTAGCTCGTCGGCGGGTAGGTCTTGTGGGTGATAGTTGCGTCCGTAGATTCCCTGATGCGGTTAGCTTCGTATGACGTTGACGCTAAAACTTGGTGAGTGAACGTACCCAATTCACAAAGTACGCTACGTTCCTAAGTCCTGATGGCATAGACATTGTGCTTGTTATGTTCGTAATACTCACTAGGGTTTGTGGAATGGAAATAGCACGAGATACTGTGGTGCAGAAGAACAAAGCTGTTGCGAGCTCGCTGATGATGTACATCTTCAAACAGGTTACGCGGTGGCTGTGCACCTGGACCGTGCCACGTGGCGCTGCTGGAGGCACAGGAACGCGAGTCTTCGATGAAGTTGCAAGGCTGTAAATAGATGTGGCGAACCGAATTGTGCTTCGCCGTCGTGCGTGTAAGGAAGTCTCTTGTGGTCCTTCCCAAGTTCTTGCCAGATCTTATACGCAGAATAACCACAACAACAAAGACTCAAATAAAGGAAATATGAAGGAAGGCAAGCGATGCATAGGAGATGTGAAAGCCTGTGTGACGTGAAGTTGGAGGTGATGTCCAGCAATGAATGGTCGCTGCAAGCAGCGGTGGTAGGATGCAGGCAGTATCGGCGAGATCCTGATCCAAAGCTCTTAAATGCACAGCGCTGCTCATGTATACAAAGCTCCATACTCTGAAGCCTGATGAGCAATGCAGACGGGTGCAATCCGAGCGGAAGGCATATGCAGCTCGCCTAGGAACCGACTTTGTCGGACGTGGGTGGAGGCATACCGTAGAGACCAATCGAGCTTTTCCAAACCAGCCTCTCTGGCCTATCTCTTAGTAGGTAATTCTGACCAAGTAGGAACTCGCTGCGTTCGCTGGCACAGTTTCCAGACACCTGTCGCAATGTGCTGCCGTTCATATCAGGTACAAATAGCGATTTGCTCCAGCCCTGTCGAGTTGACGGCTACAGTGCACGGAGGTCGTTCCCCTGCTAGTCCTTCAGAGTATAGAACCTCGTTAGTGCTGTTAGTGGGGGAGCGGTACGACCAGTGCCACGATGGACAAGGCCGATATGCTTACAAGATGCGTGATGCCTGAGTGTAAACTCGATGTTCAAAACAGAAGCTGATCGCAAAGCGTGAACGGAGAACCATGTTCAAATCGCAAGCATTGATGAGCGATCGTGTTGGCTTCTTGATGCGAGGGCGGGAAATGTCCGAGTCTTGCCAAGAGCGGGTTCAAAGCCATATACCAGCCAGACCTTAGGGCCTCGCACACGCAGGCTTTCCATCCAAGGGGTCATGAGACATAGCTATGCTTGTGAAGATGTCTCGACTCCATCACAGTAAAGCTCCGCTGGAATGCGATTCGATGCGGTGTCGACATGGTCTGGGAGCTCTGGAAGCAGGGATTGGCCAAGGAAGGGATACGTCTACCAACCGAGATGTGACAAGGTACCACAGCGGCATGGAAGCCCGTCCGTTCAGACATAATAAAGAATGGAGGTGTCGACGGCTGCGAAGATCGGGATGAGCGCTTTCCTGACTTGGTTGAGGTTGCTAGAAGTAAATGAGCTGTACGTCCCTGTGGTACGCTTGAGTTGCAGGCCGAACCTCGTAGGAGCTTGGAGACCGGAGCAGATGTGCACAAAGTGTGGGGCATTCGATCGCTATCATGAGCGACACAGGTATCCCGAGTTACTCATGCCAGTAGTGTTAGGTCCGCACCGGAGTGTGAACATGATGAGCGAGTGCTGTTCTCGTGTCGCCGCGATGTGGTCTTCCCTGGAACATTCGTAGCTCTCGTTTGTGTAGAGGCGGGTTTGGGGGCTCGAGGTCGTGGTTTGGTCGCTTGCGGAGCGAAAAGAAGTCAAATAGGACTCGAGATCCATGGAGCAGCTGCAGCTTGATCAGGGCGTTAGTGACTCCCTCCTTCGTCGCAGTCGCTCCTGCCATTTATCACTCTTAGCAGCGCAGCTTTCTAACTTGACCCCAAAACAGACGCAGCGTGACGTTGATTTGGACGTTAGTCCAGTTCCATTAGCACACGTTGAAGTGCACGGAGCTATAGCTCGTTGAATGCGCTCAAGCTCGCAGAATATAATACAGATCTCCTCTTCCTCTCTTCACAATGTCTGGCTCTCAGCCGCCTGGGTTGTGGGAACCTCGCTGTTGCCTGCACCTAGCCTTCTCTTCTTCAGCACATTCTCGATGAAGGCCTCTCCTGCCTTGTAGCTGGATCGTACGAGCGGGCCCGATGCGCAATACAAAAAGCCTAGATCGAGGGCTCGCTGACGCCAGAGCTCGAACTTGTCCGGTGTTACGTATTCGTGCACGGCCATGTGGCGCTTTGTCGGGCGCATGTACTGTCCGAAGGTGACGACGTCGACGTTGTTCTTGCGGAGTTCTGTGATTGATGAGTGTATGTCAGAATGAGTATTGGGAACAACCGTACCTCTCAGTGTCTCCCACAGCTGCTCCTCGGTCTCGCCCAGACCCAGCATGATACTTGTCTTGGTGATGAGCGCGGGCTGTGCCTCCTTCGCAGTGCGCAAGACGTCAAGCGACTGCCTGAACTTGGCTCTCCTGTCGCGGACGAATGGAGTGAGAGCCTCTGTGGTCTCGACGTTGTGGGCGTAGACGTCGAGTCCGCTCAATGCCACCTTCTTGACCATCTCCAGATCACCCGCATAGTCGCCGGTAAGAGCCTCGACCAGCATCGTTGGTGCCTTCTGCTTGATCTTCATGATTGTCTCGGCAAAGTGACGCGCTCCACCGTCTGCGAGATCGTCACGATCTACAGATGTCAAGACCACATACCCCAAGCCCCATCGCTTCAACGCTTCAGCTGTGTTCTCGGGCTCGTGAGGATCTAGAGGGGGAGGGGCCTTCGAGGTCTTGACGGAGCAGAAACGGCAGCCACGTGTACAGGTGTCACCCATCAACATGATAGTTGCTGTCGCCGCACTCTTATCGCTTCCGCCCCAGCAGTCTGAGATATTGGGACATTTCGCTTCCTCGCAAACAGTGTGCAGGTTCAAGCCACGGAGGTCCTTTTTGATCTTCTTGTAGTTTTGGTTTACAGGGATCGGTGTCTTGAGCCACTCGGGCAGGCGTGTGATGGTCTTCTTGCGACCCTCTGGGCCGACGGTGGCAGTTTTGATCTCGTAAGCTTCGGCGGGTGACAGCGGCGCGTTTGGGTTGACGAAATCGTTGAATGAAGGACCGGAGTTAAGTGTATCGCTGAACGTGGTTCTCGCCCTCTGCGGCTTCGCTGATGTGGGCGCAGCTGGGGGGTTATCTGAGGTCGTGGCAAAAGTTCGGGCGCATTGCGAAGCTCTGCGTTGAGTGAGACCCTGACGAGCGGGCGCGGCGAACAGGCAGCGAGTACGAGGTATCGAGGCGGCCATTGGGTATGTGTGAGCTTTGAACAGAAGGGAGAGGGAAGGGAGATGTTGGGACCTGAGTCTTAGAAATGCATCCCGGCGGACAATGCGGCTTGATGCGGGAAAAGAAGGCGCACTCGCGCTAGGGGTCCGTCGCAGACCAGACGCGCAGCAGCCCACCCGGACCCACCCCTGTCCGCCAGAAACAAGGGTTCACGTGACTGACCTGGGCTGGTCGCAACTTCACAACGTAGACCAATTCCCACGGCAGCACCACGCAATCTCTCCCGAACCCTCTCCGGCGCATTCTCCTCCGACCCTCCAATCGTTCACGACCAATTGCAGCGCCCGGTCTGCACGCCCACGTCGACTGCATCGACAGGCAAAGGCCACGTTTGGCGGGGGACACTTATTCGACTAAGGGAGAGCTCGCAGTGAGAGCTGCACCACGAGCCCCAGCATGGACAAGAAGCAGGAGGATGTTGGCGGCGTCGCCCAAATCGACAAGACAACCGTCTTCCAGGATGCCCGCGCCTTCAACCAGAGCCCCATCTCGCCCAGAAAGTGCAGAGTGATCCTCACCAAGCTCGCGCTGCTGCTGTTCACAGGCGAGAGCTGGGGACGCCAGGAAGCCACCACGCTGTTCTTCGGCATCTCGAAGCTGTTCCAGAACAAGGATGCCTCGCTGCGCCAGATGGTCTACCTGGTCATCAAGGAGCTCGCTGGCTCCGCTGACGATGTGATCATGGTCACATCGTCCATCATGAAGGACGTCTCCGTCGGCAGCGATGTCGTATACCGCGCAAACGCAATCCGTGCCCTGTGCCGCGTTATCGATGCCTCCACCGTACAAGCAATCGAGCGTCTCGTCAAGACGTGCATTGTCGACAAGAACCCCTCCGTAGCCTCCGCCGCACTCGTCTCGTCGTACCACCTCCTCCCAGTCGCCAAGGACGTCGTTCGCAGGTGGCAGTCTGAGGCAGCTGAGGCAGCATCTGGAGCCAAGTCGGGTGGCTTCTTTGGCGGATTCGGTGGCAGCTCCCAGACTGCTCTGCAGGCCAGCACAAACTACATGACACAGTACCACGCCATTGGTCTGTTGTACCAGATGCGCTCTGGCGACCGCATGAGCTTGGTCAAGATGGTGCAGCAGTACTCAGCTGCTGGTGTTGTAAAGAGCCCTGCTGCCACGGTCCTGCTCGTCAGGCTGGCTGCTAAATTGGCTGAAGAGGATCCCAACCTTCGCAAGGTACGCCGAAGCATTGCGGCAGCACACAACTTACTGACTCTGCTCGCAGCCCATGATGGGACTCCTCGACGGCTGGCTGCGCCACAAGTCCGAGATGGTCAACTTCGAGGCTGCGAAGGCCATCGCCGACATGCACAACGTCACCGATGCCGAGCTCGTCCAGGCCGTTCACGTCTTGCAGCTATTCCTCACATCACCGCGCGCCGTCACAAAATTTGCTTCGCTCAGGATTCTGTCGCAGATGGCTTCGTTCAAGCCTGACGCTGTTCGCACATGCAACCAGGACATCGAGTCGCTCATTACCAACTCCAACCGCAGCATCGCTACATTCGCCATCACCACACTGCTCAAGACGGGCAACGAGTCCTCGGTCGACAGACTGATGAAGCAGATTACCGGCTTCATGGCGGAGATCACAGACGAGTTCAAGGTCACAATTGTCGAGGCTGTCCGCACACTGGCCTTGAAGTTCAAGGCGAAGCAGTCCGGCTTCCTGGCTTTCCTCAGCGGTATTCTGCGCGATGAGGGAGGCTACGACTTCAAGCGCTCTGTCGTCGAGGCTATCATGGATCTTATCCGCTTTGTCCCCGAGGCCAAGGAAGACGCTCTGGCAACCCTCTGCGAGTTCATCGAGGACTGCGAGTTCACCAAGCTTGCTGTCCGTATTCTCTTCGTTCTCGGCCGCGAAGGTCCCTCGACACCTCAGCCCACCAAATACATTCGGTACATTTACAATCGTGTCGTTCTCGAGAACGCCATCGTACGCGCTGCTGCCACCTCTGCGCTGTCTAAGTTCGGTGTTGGCCAGAAGGACCCCGAGATCAAGAAGTCGGTGCGCGTACTTCTCACCCGTTGTCTCGACGATGTCGATGACGAAGTCCGTGATCGTGCCGCCCTGAACCTTCGCTTGATGGACCAGGACGATGACATGGCTGTCAGCTTCATCCGCAATGACTCCATGTTCTCCCTGCCTGTTCTTGAGCACCAGCTTGCAATGTACGTCAGCTCTGACTCTCGCGATACCTTCGAAACCGCCTTCGACATCACAAAGATTCCCACCGTCTCGCGCGAACAGGCAGACGCTGCCGATCTGTCCAAGAAGACACAGGACGCTACACCAACCATCAAGGCTCCCAGCGCCACCAAGGCTACCCCCAAGGGTGGAGCGGAAGCAGCTGCGGCAATCGCGAACAACGCCCAGAAGTACCAGGAAGAGCTCCAGAAGATCCCAGAACTTGCGGCGCATGGCGGTGTCCTTAAGTCGAGCGATGTCATCGAGCTCACCGAGGCAGAGACCGAGTACGTTGTCACCGCCGTCAAGCACATTTTCAAGGACCACATCGTTCTTCAGTACGACATCAAGAACACTCTCCCGGACACAGTCCTCCTGGATGTCGAGATGGTCGTCACACCAGAGGACGATGGCGATGTTCAGCTAGAGGAAGAGTTCCTCATCCCCGCACCGAAGCTCGCCACCAACGAGCCCGGCACAGTCTATGTTTCCTTCAAGCGCCTCGAGACCGAGTCGCAATACATCGCCACCAGCTTCACCAACGTTCTCAAGTTCACAAGCAAGGAGATCGATCCGGATACAAACGAGCCTGAGGAGGGTGACGGGTATCCTGATGAGTACCAGATCGAGGACCTGGACCTCAATGGTGCTGATTACGTCGTTCCAGCGTACGCTGGCAGCTTCGACAACGTGTGGGATCAGTCTAATGGCGACTCTGCTACCGAGACACTACAATTGAGTGAGATGAAGAGCTTATCAGGTATGTCAACTCCTCTATGCATCACTTGAACATATGTGCTAACAGCTCGACAGACGCAACAGAACAGCTCACCAAGACCTTGAGCTTGCAACCACTCGAAGGCACAGACGTTGCGCTTTCCACCACTACACATACCCTCAAGCTCTACGGAAAGACAATAACCGGCGGCAAGGTTGCCGCGATGATCAGGATGGCCTTCAGCGCGAGGACTGGTGTTACAATGAAGATCGATGTACGAAGTGAAGAGGAGGGTGTTGCGGCGCTGGTAGTCGGCAGCGTAGCGTAAGCGTATTAGACATGAGTTTTGGAAATGGTGATATGACTACTAGCATGAAAGAACCATTCTTGACCAAAAGCCTCAAATGAGCGTCACAGTGTCTTCCGTGAAGTACTCTTCGAACCACCTGTGCCCTTGGAAGTAAGAGCTGGCTAGACTATACTTTAGTTGACCAGCGGCAACAGATATCGTTGATATGGTCTGGAAATTCGGATCAAGCCACTCCGTCACCCCGTATTAGAATCTTCTGCGACACCTCAGTTGGTAAAAGGTTCACTTTAGGAGCAAATTTTGTCAGCGGTTTCGTGTCTTTGGACCGTTACTACCACTCTCGAAAGCTCTATGACTGCTCCCGGTTGGAAGTCGATGGCTCCCACCGAGCCAAGTGGGCTCCAACTTGGGAATCCCGGTCGACGCCTTGCTATGCTCGAGTGAGACCACGGCAAGAGGACACGTTGGCTCATCGGAGTGAACGGCACTCCCCAAATGTGATAGATCCTCTCTCTCATGAGTGTGTTGAGTGCGCCGACGATAGCATCCAAAGCGTCAGCATCGTACGACATGGTGCGCTTGCTATACTCGACTAGATAGCTCCGGGCGATATCGAGTGCAGCTTTCTGTGGATCTGAGGCTCTAGGAGGAAGCCAACGTCCCAAAATGCACTGGCTTCGTATCTGTTCTCCGAGTCATCGTCCTCGGCTTCGAAGGTGAATTGCGTGTTGCACAGGAAGATGGCCTGGCGACCTGTCAAGATCAATCGACGCCTGGAGAGAACACTCTCCTGTAGGGTCCAGGCGCGCATCGTCCATGGTGAGTGCACTACCTGGGTGAGATCGTCGCTGGCTGGTAAGATCGAGATATACGACGACCCCAATCGTGCGGATTTGACGGATCTTGAACCGCGAAACCCGGGTAAACCGTGAGTAGGATCGCTGCCAATAACAGCAATGATGGTCAAATCGGCCATCGCGTATATATTGCCCATCTGCACGATCTGGATGTGCTTCACTTCTGCATCCTGTTGAGCTATGCACTGCAAAGTAAGCCGTTGCAACTATCGACTATGATCAACCCACTTACATATCTGTCCACCCACAGGTACTTATATCCCAGATCTTTGGTCAACGCCATAGCATCGACAATCGTTCTGGGGGCGTCTTGGAGCTTATCTGAGCTCAAGTCGACAGGGCAATCGACCACACTACCTCACGTATGACAAGGTATCGCACCCGCAAGCATACGGCGCGTCCACTACTTCCCGTTTTTCGCAATCAATCAATTTCAAGTCTGAGAGAAGATCCTTGCAGTATCTCGAACATCCAGAATGCTTGCTTTTGCAAAATGTTATCCTTGTTCTGACCTTTTGCAAGTCCACCCTTTCTGGATGGAGCCAATCGGGACCACCTGCATTATCCGGGTTGTATGGCTCGGCTTTCGAAAGCAGGATTTTTGTTATCGTTATCGAATCGACGAATACGATGGGCCTTCTGCAACCTCATAGCTGTGGAAGGAGTGAGGGCCGGGACGCTCATTGGAAGGCGAAGGCAAGCAAGGCTGGTAGCTTGGAGCAGGAGCCTCCCGTAGAAGGAAGAAATAACCAAGTAAATGACAGATTCGACAGCGTGACTACTGCAATTCGTAGACCGACTCGTCAATGACGACCTCGCGGTTGTGGAGCCCAATCTCCAGCGAGTCCCATGGAATGTCACGGCAGCGCTTGCATACGCGTGACTCCATGGGCGCTCTTGACTGTGTGAAGGTCGTCGTCGGGCAACGTTCCTGCCATGTACAACAAGCGTCCTGCCTAAATCCTGCAAACATGTAGGCAAAAGCCCACAGCGCAACAGATGCATCAGGAACGTTCCCAACTCACTACTGTCTCAAGTCACATGTATATATGCCAATGAAGGTGAGGGTCCTGGGCCGTCAGTTCGCATACAGAACTACTCGCTCCACAAGAGCTTGAGCGCCAGGCAGTCCCGAAGATAGTCATCATTCAGCAGTGTTAAGGGCCGTTATAGTGGATGTTCCACTTAATTAGAGGTGGCAGGGGCAGACGCGCTGAATGTCACATGTCACAGAGACCTCCGCGGGACGCGTGAGGTGGACCCTGTGCGGGAACCAATCTCCGGCTCCTCCCCGCAAGGCGCAACGTAATGATCAACCTCGACAACAGTCGCAAACATGTTCTATGAAGGCACTTTACAGAGCGGCATTGGGCAAGCTATCCAGCAGAAGAAGCTCGTAGCATGCTTCATCCGAGGTAAGCACGCGACTACGTCATTGCAATTCGTCTCTAATTGCTGCCTAGATGACGGCGCAACAAGCAAGCAGTGGGAAGACGAGTGGCTGAGGAGCGGTTGGGTAAGATGCCAACCATATATTCAGATACACGCAGTGCTAGCAGCGAATGTCTAACTGCCGCAGCTATCAAGTCTACTCGAACAGAAAGCCATCCTCCTGCGCCTCGAAAGCGGATCCACCGAAGCTGGATTCCTCGCAGCGTTCTGCAAGATCGAGAGCGCACCAACACTTGTCGTCATTCACAATGGGAAGCTACAGCTACAGCTCGGCAGCGAGGCCGGACAAGAAGAGTTCGTGAACAAGGTACGGCAGGTTTTGGGAGCAGCGCCTATTCCTGGCTCGGCGAGTGCGCAAGCAAGCACGACACAAGCGGAGGACGATCTGTATGGCGACGACGAACCTACGGCGAACACAGTACAAGCAACGAGCCCTGAGCCATCTCCATCGCCGGCGCAAGTACGAGCACCACCACCTGCACCTGCGCCTGTGCCCGCACCTGCCCCAGCGACCACCGCGCCCACATCCAATACCAAAGGCAAGCAACGAGCTGACAGCACTCCCCAAGCCGGTCTTGCCGCCTCGTCTACAACCACGAATTCTGCGCAACAAGCAGCGCGCGCTGCACTACAGAAGAAGAAACGAGAAGACGCAGAAGAGCTGGCTCGTGTCAAAGCACGGATAGAGCAGGACAAAGCTGAGCGCAAAGCACAAGCAGAGGCACGGAAAGCTGAGCGCGAGGCAGAGCGAAACGCGGTAAGTCCACCACCGACCCAGACTCGAACGACAACATCGAATCGCGGTTCGCAAGCGCAAAACGTCAATCTGAACATCCGCCTCTTCGACGGCCGCACAATTCGACATACTTTCCCACGCACCGCAAGCCTCGAGAAGGAAGTCCGCAAATGGGTAGACGAGGAGTTCTCAAAGCTGTCACAAGACGACGCCAACATCCAGAACAAACAATTGCCGCCATTCTTCTTCCGGCACATCCTCCCACCCCAGCCTTCGCGCGAGCTATCAGCGGGTGACGAGAACCAAACGTTGGGCGACATAGACCTCGCACCGAGTGCTACGCTAGTCCTTGTCCCCGTGAAAGGGTACAGCGACGCGTATGCAGGCCCAGGCACAAACCTGCTGGCTGGAACCACAACGGGGATCGTCAGCGGCGCGTTTGGGTTGCTGAGCAGCACCGTGGGATACGCTGGGAGCATGTTAGGCTCGTTCCTCGGCACAGGGACTGTGGCACCGCAGCAAGCGCAAGGACAAACCGTTGGCGGTGGGAGTGGCAGTGCTCAGCAGCCCGAAAGCGCGCGGTCTGAGAGAGAAGAGGGAGGTATCAGGGTCAGGACGCTTGCTGATCAGAGAGCACGCGAGCCTCGGAGTCAGCAGTTCTACAATGGAAATCAGGTAAGATGGAGTTTCTCTCTGCCTAAGTACTGTGCATGCTGACCAGTCTCCAGTCCAATGTGGAACCGCGACCTGACGATAGAGGGTGATGCCGTGCAAGTTCAAGGTCAACTTAGGCGATATCTCCTATAATGAAACAATAGGTTCCAGGCAACTCTTGCATGGTCGCCAGACGCACTCATGTCAATGCTGCGCACAGCCATAATTCTAATGGCCAGTCGCACTGACGACAATTGTAATAGCCTCCAATGCATACAAGATCGAGCTTGGTACACCTGTCGGCGCGATGGTCACAGAAGCATGGGAAGAACACTGATAAAGACCACATGGAAGAAAAACCCAACTGGTTTAACTTTACAGACGCCTACTCACTGAACGATCCTTAAGCTGTCCCGTTATACGCATCTCATCCGAGCTTTTTGCGCGGTCACCCAGACTGCTTTTGTTTCAGCGTCGGCGCTCTCAACCTCCATTGCTTGATGGTATTCGCGCTGTTCTCCACCACGTCCTGCAACGCCGCGCCTCGACCGCCCGGATACGTATCTGCATCCATCATCCGCCACATAGCTCTATGTACTTCGTACCCCTGTCGTCCTTGTTGTGAAATTCTTTGAACTGCACGAATAGCTTTGTGAGAGGCGAAGCGGATAGGATGTTTGTGGGCGCTTCCAAAGCAAGTGTTTGTTCCCAAGGCGTGGCGAGGTTGTAGAAATCGAATGTTCCTGGCGCAACGACTGTGACAGGGTCAGGCGTGGGAGGCGGGATGCAGTTGTTCAAGCAATGGTCGTGTGGTTGGCGGTGACGACAGTAACTTTACACGAACGCTTCGTGCTGGAAGACGCCCATCAGGAGCGGTCTTTTGACGCATCGTAGACGTTTGAATGGCTCCACCAACAACTCAAGATCGGCAAGTGCGTTCTCGGATCTGGGACGGGCGTCCAGATACCTTGCACGCACCTGCACTTTGTTCAGCCGGCAAGACTTACTCAAATGCCAGAAACGACTACTGCAATATAGTCTGAGGACGTCAGTATAGTATTCAATGACTTTTGGACGTCGAGGGGACTCGCCTCGGATGCCATATTTCTCGACTTGCCAATCGTTTTGTGGCCTCATCGTGTCATATTTAGGATCGCCATCTTGTCCGAACAAAAGATCGATTTGATAGTTCCTGGTCTTCGTCCACGGAAACTGCTGAATAGATCGGCCAATATCACTGCCGTCATCGCTATGATACAGGTAGACACCGCCGTCATGCCCCATCTGTCCAAGAATTCGCTACCACCTGAGAAAGCTGGTCAGATCCACGCTTGCATCCGAAGGAGCGCGATACCCACAAAACGTAACGCCATCTCGATCAACATGGACGATAAAAGTCGCCGTAGCATAGAGAACATCTTTGACTTCATGGTATATTTCGCGGTTGAAGCCGAGGAGAAGATTGAGCAATGGTGTCGCTCTCGTGCTGCTTATTTGTCGGTCCCTCACACAGCCGAACCGCAGAGACTCTATAGCGAGGAGGGCTCTCTGCGGGTCGGCTGTGTGAGGGACCGACGAACGCTGCTCAATGGGTTGCTCTGGCATGAAGTATATGAAAATCTCTTGCCGTAGCTCTGTTAGCAGTTTGAGGAAGTGACATGGTGCATCGGGGTCAACATAGAGGAGTGGGTGAAGAGGTACTGGGTCGTATTGCTGGTGGTATGTTGGCCTGCTCGGTTGCATGAATTAAGAAGCGTCCATTGGGCCGGCAGAAAGGTAGCTCATGTTGGATATGGGCTTGACGAAGTTGCACTGAATACGAAAAGGGTCGACAATCGCGTCAAAACTGGCTGCAACTGCGCTGCTCAGTATCTTCCGGATACTCTACACAGTTGGAGACAGGCTTGTATTACATACTGCTGGAGGCCGCCCACAAAACTTGCACACTCAGGCAAGTGCAATTCGCAAGCATGCAAGACTGTGCGCTTTAAGCGAAGCTGCAGAGCTACTTGCGATGTTAGTGATGGGGAGGGTCGCACCGGGAAGGTTTGACCAGAAGATATTGAGGTTCCTATCCAGTCACGTTACACAACCAGTGAGGCGTGCAGCTCAGGTCGTACAAAGGATTGTTTGCACAGGCCAAGTGCGTCGAGCCAAGTGTATGCTGCTCCATGTCGCACATCACCAGCCAATGCATGCAGGTGTTGAGGATCATCTGCCGTTCGCATTATGCCTAGCTGCGATGCGCAACTGGAGAGGTGCAGCGGCGGAGGAGACGTGTCAACAACTCGGGATGCGGAGGCGTAAAGATTTTTGCCTTTGGAAATCTGCAGGCGGGGACGAGTCGTCAAGGATTCGTGACAGTGGGAAAGAGGAAGGAGCAGATGCGAGCAAAGCGGAGTTACAGGCACGACGAGTAGGAGACCAAGAAGAGGGCACGAACCAGGAACACGTGGAGACGAACATGGCGAGGTGATATACGTAACAAAGACCCTGTTATAGCATCTCGAGCTGTCGCCTACTGCCCGTGTTTCTCCTTGATCTCATTTTGGCCCTTCATGACCCAGCCCTTGAACGGATCCTCAACATTAGGATCTTTCCTGAGCTTCACAATCTGATCCTCACCATTCGGCACCAACAATCCTTTTTGAACGGCCTCTCGCTGCTCAATCTTCTCCGCCCACTTCTTGAGGTTTGGAAACTTATCGAGATCGATGCCTGCCCATGGTCCCCAGCGCACCCACGTGAACGTGCTGATATCAGCAACGCTGTACTTTCCCTTGCCCTTACCCACCAAGTAGTCGCGGTCCTTCAGCCTCTCTTCTAACACAGAGTATAGCCTTTTTGTCTCGTTTTGGTACCGATCAATGCCATACTGGATCTTCTCAGGTGCATAGCGGAAGAAGTGGTTGGCTTGACCCTGAATTGGCCCAACCCCCGCATTCTGGAAGAACAACCACTGCAGCATCTCGCTCTTCTCATCTACATCTTGGAAGGAAAACTTGAAGTCCTTGTCGTAGTGCTCGGCGAGGTACAAAAAGATCGCACCGGATTCGAACACCGGAAACGAGTTCCGGCTGTGGTCTACAATGGCGGGGATACGTCCGTTGGGGTTGATCTTGAGGAAATCAGGCTTCTTTTGGTCGTCGGCGCCAAGGTCGATAGATGTGGTCTCGTAAGGTATTCCCAGCTCTTCCAAGAAGACCGAAATCTTTTGGCCGTTGGGTGTCGCCGCGGTGAGTAGCTCGATGTTGGGCGCCATGGCTATTTGAAGTGCTTGTTTGAGATGATTCGAGTGAAGAGGACGCTTGCGTTGTGTTAGAATTGTATGTCAACGGAAGTTCATCTAGTTGAGGCTGCGTTTTGATGTAATGGTTCTGCGGTTCATGATGACGTAGGGCGGCGAACTCAGGTACCGAACAGACGTGATTTGCTGTTCACCTAAGTAGTAGCAACACCACAACTTCGATGGCAACATTTAACAACACGAGACAAGATCTGATAGCTGATGAGAAACAATATGTTTAAACATCCGACCAAACGGACTTGCTTGTGTTGACTATTTATCTAACACTACTCGGTCTAAAGCGCTTCATCCCAACCAGGTGTACGTGTAAGTAGCCACAAAGAAAAGAAAGCCTCATCCAACTCATTACACCAGCATTACATTTACGAGACGCTGACGAACTGTCCCATAGCAGGGACACCGTCAACAAGAACGTAGATAACATAAGGACCGGCAGGCGCAATGTTCCTGTTGGGAGGCATTGTGACGGTGACGGTCTGGGCGGTGGCACCGGCCTTAAAACCAGTGTTGTCAAGGAACAGGGAGCGGTGGCCCATGTGGACAGAGTGGGTCACGAAACCACCATAGTAGAGGTGGACCTTGACAGCCTTGCCGTTGGCAGGGGCGTTGAACTTGATGGTGAACTTAGATCCATCAGCCTTGAGAGCCTTGGTGGAGATCTGAACAGCAGAAGGACGGGTAGGGTTGCCGACAAGGTAAGGAGGGGTGTAGATCTCGTTGCGGAACTCGGTGACGTAGGGGTCCTTAGCGGTCGGCTGGAGGATAGGCTGCTCGACGGGGTTGGATCCGGAAATCAGGAGAGTACCGTCGAGGAGGAGAAGAGCGACACTGTGGTAGAGACGGGCAATGGTCGACTTAGGACCAGTGGTGAAGCGCTTGCCCTTGGGCTGGTTGGGGTCGTACAGGAGAACCTCGAGAGCAGGGTCCTGAGCAACACCGAAACCTTGAGCACCCTCCTGAGCACCGTTGACCCAGGCAATGGTACCGTCAGCAAGAATTGTTCCCTCAACCATACCGCGACCTTCGGGCATGGAGTCCATCTCCCAGGTAGGGTTGGCATCGAGAGGCTTCATGCGACCACAAGATGGGTCACCCGGGGCAGTGATGTCCTGGTAAGGTCCACCGCCGCAGATGATGACATCGGGGTTCCACTGGTTGGCGCTGGTAAGGGGCATCATGACGGATCCACCAGTGTTGGGGTAAGTACGGTAGGTACCGGGGAGGTCAGGCAGAGTGCGGACAACGTTGCCGGTACCGACGTTGAAGATCTCAGCGGACTTGGAGACCTGGACGAAGAGGTTGCCATCCTTCATCAAGTGGAGGAAGGGGTACATGTAGTAAGGCTGGTTCTTCTTGAGGATCTCCATGCTGATCGACTTGCCCTGAGGAGTACCGTCGGCGTTGAGGATCTCGTATGTAGGGTTGTTGTTCTCGGGCTTGGTAGGGTCAAGACCGTTCAGAGAGCCGGAAGCGACGAAGATCTGGTTGTTAGGCATAATCTGGACGGAAGCATACCAACGGGCGGTGTTGAGCTGCGAACCCGGCTCAGACCAGGCCTGACCATCAAGAGAAGCATCAGTAGCAGAGCGCTTGAGGAAACGGATGCCCTTGAAACCATCACCGACAGTGGGGTCAATGAAGTCGAGAGGAGCGTTACCACCAACAGAAACGAAGCGTCCATCAGCAAGGAAAATACCACCAGAGCAGAACGCGTTGGTCTTGTAGGCCAGAGGGGTAAGCTTCTGGGTTGTGGGGTCGTACTCAGAGGAGTAGGCGTACTGGCCGTTGGCGAGCTTGAGCTCGGTGTAGTTCTCGACCTTGTCGAGGAAGACAACCTTGCCGTTCTGCATAAGACCAGCGTGCATAGCAGGGACACCAGAGCGGCCCTTGATCTGAATGGTACCAGGCTTGGCGGCAGCGGGAGCAGGGCTGGCCTTAGGGGCGGCAACAGCAGGAGCATTGACACAGGGACCGGACTGGCAACCCTCACCGCAGTGAGCAGTGGTGTTACCACAGTAGCCGTACATGGAGCAGCAAGATCCCTGAGCCCAGTTACCGCAGATGGTGTCACCGAAAGTGGCACCGCAGCTTCCGTCAGTGGTCTGCTTGCCGGTGGGCTGAGCGGGAGCAGTGTCGACGGAGGAAGGCTTTCCGAGAACGGGCTCGCCGGAGGTAGTGGTGGAAGGAGGACGAGAGACAGCAGCAGTGGTAGCAGCGGCAGTGGTTGTGGGAGCATCCTTGCAGCCGTTCTGGCAGCCATCAGCAACAAGGCAGTGACCGTCCTGAGAGACGTTAGCAAGCACTCAATCACAGTCATTCATGTTCACATACAGTAGAACCGCAGTATCCGTAAGAGCTGCAGCAGCCGCCGTAAGCGCCGTTAGGATCGCAAGTAGCGCCGCCGAAGTCCTTACCGCAACGACCATCGTCCCTGTAAGAGACAGTAGCAGCCTTGGAGGCGACGGGTGTGGCAGGGGTGTTGTCACAGCCAGACAAGCAGCCAGTGCCGCAGTGAGCGTCGGTGTTACCGCACCATCCGTAAGATGAGCAGCAAGTACCCTTGTAGACTGTGCTGTTAGGGTCGCAGAGCAGGTTGCCGTGGGAAGGACCACACTGGCCGTCCTGGGAGTACTTGGTCTGCCTCTTCTCGGGAACGATCTGGAGGTGCGAAGTCGAGACCTTGGAGTGGTCGCTCCTGATATCGGGGACGCACGTGCTGTCCTCACCACAGTGCTGGCCAGTCAAGCAGCGGTTGGGTGCGTTGACATCGCAGGTAGGGTTGACCCAGCTGAAGTTAATGTTGGCCGAGGCGAGCCCGGCGAGAGCGCCGAAGGCAATGATAGAAGTCCTCATGATTGACAGAGATCTATAATACTAGTGGTAAGCCAATGCTCGGTGGAAGAATCGAGGTGTTCGTTCAGAGGACAAGACGATCATAGGAGACGCTCATAAGGATGAAAGGCTGCAGCTGAATATGATTGCAGCTGTTGAGCCCGAGTTCCATGTTCGAGTGTCTCCGGTGGACGTTTGATGTTGACGATGTTGATGTTTGGCGCCCACGTGTGGGTGTTTCCAGCAGAAAGGACCCACGTGCCATCGCGTGGGCCTAGTGCCATCTCTTGTGAAGGAAGGAACCTACCAAAGTATATGATCCCTGAGGTGGTGGCGACTCGGAAGTTGGCGTTTCGAAGTCGACCTTCTATTAAGTCGTATGTAGTCGAAATGTAAGGATAGATACGAGCACCGTAGGATCGATGCAAGGAGTTTCGGTATTAGGTGCGCAAGGCGAGCGAGTGACGAATACAGCAAAGGTTAACGAATGTCTGAGTACTACTTAAAGTACTCGGGGTGCTGAAGGCAAGGGACTTGACGGTCTGCCTACAACGGGCGTGGTGGGGAGGAAGGCTGGAGGCTGCAGTCTGGTAGTTATATCCAGCAACTTCAGTACCGTTCAGGCCTCCTCCTAGTCATGTCTCTGACTATCGCTTCCGAAGTGGAAAGCTGGACGCCGGTTCATGCACTGATCCAATCAGAATACCGGAATAAGGCCGAATGTGGAAGCAGCGGCAATTTCCCCTGTGAAGCTCGGCCAATGCTAGGGCTGCCGGGGTGTGATCAACGTCAAGGTTACCATCTATTTCTGGGCGGAAGGATTGGATAGCGACGCGCGCGCACACGAGCGACTGGCAAACTGCATGTTTTGCATGAAAAGGAGGTCGGTAGGCGTCTGCTCGAGCAAACCTGTGATACCTATTGGCGCGGCTCCTTGTGGCTGTTGGAGCCGTACCGTCCGTCTCCAGGCCGCAGACCGATCTCTGGCAGCGATGGCTGCGCTGGCCGCTGCCATCGCCGGTCAGTCGCTGTGAAAAGCTTGACGCGGGTCAGGCGATGGAGTGTAGCGAAAAGCTTAGGTTGGTCAAGCATTGGTGCGGGCGCTCAGTGCAATCTCTGTTGGCACCAGTCGCAGCCACGCTTTAGCCATGATAAGATAGAGTCAGGGGAAGCGTGCTGGTCATCCCCATAATTTCCGACAGAACGGGTACCGTGTCCGTGCGCGCAATGCGCGGATTCGCGCAATGCGCCGAACCACCAAAACACCTCTATTATCTCAGCTCTATAACAACACAACGCCA
>SWKW01000098.1:0-128539 GCA_011058865.1 Didymella keratinophila | reverse complement strand
TTGAGACATTACGCGTTGTTGTTGCGCTGTCGTGTCGACGGTGTTCGTGGGGCGCTCGGTGGGGTGGGGCGCTCGCTGGTGAAACACGTTAACAGAATATCATCGCGTAGGCCTATAGAATAATCTACTAATACATCTTATAATAATAGCTATTATGTGTGGCTCTACAGCCTTATTTTTGCAGGTGCGCGTTAGGGTGATTCGGCGCATTGCGCGAATCCGCGCATTGCGCGCACGGACACGGTAGTGGTAGTGCACTTAGCAATCTGGGTTATCTCATCATAATCACTTCTGAGCTCAAGAGGTGTACCGCATCAGTGATTTTTGGTTTCGCAGCTTGCCGCGACAGGGTAAAACGGTTTTAGCAGAGAAGAATTTCTTTCACGTGATGTTGGCAAGCGACAAAATTGCGCCAAGATAGATTTGTTTCACAGATCAACACGTGATGAAAATGAAACACCTCGAAAGGACGCATCACCGCACCTACTGTCAGCTCTTGCCTGATGATACTCCCCGAGACATGTCTTTCACTTAACAGGTCTGTTGCTCTACATTCAGACGATCTTTCTTCGGTCTTTATGTGCATCTGTGTTGAGGAATCTCGGCAAAGACCTTGTAGCGGGCGAGTAAAAGCAAGGCGTATGCATTGAAGACATTCCGAAGAACTCCACGATGGTGACGAGATTCTGTACTGGCCGGTAGGGCAGTGTGCTAAGAGTGCCGCTCAAATTTCCTGTCTGTCCCTTGTAATTATCTGCTTCAATAGAAGAAGTCATCTGCTTTCGACAAGTGCAAGAGGACAATGTATGAACGTATGAATGTATAGAATAAACGCCACAGTAAATCGTTAACTGATTCACGTTGGCCACTGTATTCGATGCCTAACTGCATCTTGGCATGTGATCCAGCCCGACTGTGAAGACTGACGCACAATTGGGCGCCCGAAATTCTGCAAGCAACAACGATGTCTCTCAGCACAGTGATAGGTGTTTTCGCGGTAAAATATTCTGCATGCTCGACCTTCCGATTCAAGGAACTTGCAACCCGATAAGTTCGTCATGTCGACTCTTGGAGTACAGTCTCCGTTGGTTCGCTTGCAGAGGGCTGACTTGCCCTGAGGACGCGATGCCAATCCGTCACATCACTGCATCTAAAGCATGATCTGCGCTCACGGGATAAAGTGATGCGCAGTCAAATCGTTGTCAGTGATTCGTTCATAGTGCACGCGTAGGTCTGACCTAGCGTCGGTCAGTGGTTGTCTGTGCGTCTTGAGACGAAGAAGCTTGTGCTCTCGGACGAACACTTCGGCAACATCGACTAGCAAGAATATGACATGGTTAACAAGCTCGACGATATGAAATTGAAACCCGACCTCGTGCATCCGAAGATGGATAGCGAGATACGTATGAATAACTCTTGTCGAGACCTAGTGACCTGCAAGAAGCTTTTCGAAGTTGCCGGCAGTGGCACTTGTACAATGTTGTCGGCCACGTAGAACACGATCTTGAATCTCAACCCACCTGAACTACCCGCACTACGAAAGAGATCTGTAAAGATAGGCCAAAGATCGACATGGAAAAACTCCAGACTTCTACAAAATTTGCATTGGAACTTCAGCATGCGGATAAGGCGATTGTTGTTTGCTGTGGAAACATTGGCTCAAACTCATCCCCACTCGATCATGCGAATCACATATTTGGTGATACAGGACGCAGGTGGGCACCTGATGTCGTCGCGCAAACTGAGGGTACCGGTATGGTCCATCAAGCAACTCAAACATGCAATATAGTTCGACCTCTGAGCTCCCAGTAATTTTGAAAAATTGTGTACATGGCGGTAAACCAAGAATGTAATCCTCGGGCTGACTCTGGTGTGCGCGCCTTTGGCACACATTCTCATGTTCCTGAAGAACAGGCCGCCCAGAATCTCTAGCCCCACTCCGCGCTCTCGCCAAAAGATCCCTGCCCAAAAAGAAGATTCCTGGCAGCGCTTACAGCTCGAGAGCAGCGACAACTTCCCACGAACACACCGCAACCATGTTCAGCGTACCCGGATGGAACGTCTCCGCGCCAATCGCGGCTCAAATCGAGCAGGCGAAACCCCAAGATCCGAATAAGCTTGGCAAGAAAGCACAGAAACGGAAGAGGGCGCAAGAAGACGCACAGGTCAACACCGAGGACCTGGGAAAGATCTGGGAGAAGGTTGAGGCAGAGAAGGCTGAGGCACCAAAAACACAGAAGCCTGTAGCTGCGAAAGCGCAAGACTCAGACCTACCAGCACGAGCGCTCGAGCGCGCAGCGGAGGACGATGCAGAGGCGGCGGCTGAGGGCGAAAAGAAGAGCAAGAAGAGGAAGCGCGGACCGAGAAAGAATGCCGCGATGAAGGAGGCTGCCGCTGCGAAGGCTGCTGAATCAGGAGAGGCTACGCCAGCGCCAGGACCCAAGGCAGCAGACCCAGATTCCAAACGCTCAAAGAAGAAGCAGAAGAAGGAGCACAAGGCACTGAAGGCTGAGAGGGCGGAGGAGTCTGAGCAGACAGAGGCAGCAGCGTCCAAAGCCGTCGAGACACCCGCGCTCATGGATCCCGTCGCCCTCATCCCCGAGCCCGCCGGCCTCACGCCCCTCCAGAAATCCATGCGCAGCAAGCTCGCCAGCGCGCGCTTCCGCCACCTGAACGAATCGCTCTACACCAAGCCGTCTGCCGACTCGCTCTCGCTCTTCAAAGAAGATCCGTCCATGTTCGAAGACTACCACCGCGGCTTCGCGCAACAAGTCGAAGTCTGGCCCCAGAACCCTGTCGACGATTACGTCGCCAGCATCCTCGCACGCGGGTCGATAAAGATCGCAAAAGACCCCTGGCGCGCCCAGATGCGCGACAAGAAGAAAAAGGGCCCCGTCGCCGCCGCACAACCCGCCGAAGACGAAGACAACGACCGCCCCATCATCCCCCGCGGTAACAACAAACCCCTCCCTCGCACCCACGGCTCGAAATGCCTCATCGCCGACTTAGGCTGCGGCGTCGCGTCGCTCTCCTACCGCCTGCAACCGCACCTCTCGTCGCTGAACATTGACATCAAATCCTTCGACCTGTCGCAGCCCTCCGGGCCAAGCAAGAACCTCGTCACAGTCGCCGACATATCCTCCCTGCCCTTGAAGGAGAATAGCACAGATATCGCCATCTTCTGCCTCGCGTTGATGGGCACAAACTGGCTCGACTTCATCGACGAAGCGTACCGGATCCTGCGGTGGAAGGGCGAGCTGTGGGTTGCGGAGATCAAGTCTCGGTTCGGGAGGGTCGAGAAGAAGAAAGCGATACCGATTAACTCGATTGGGAGTTTGAACAAGGGCGGCAAGCCGCCGAAGAAGAAGGGGCCGAAGGAGAAGAAGAAGGATGACGTTGAGGGTATCGAGGATAGTGCGGATGAGCAGGAGCTTGCGCAGACGGTGGACGGCGCGAGTGGGCCGGAGGGCACGGACGTGTCCAGCTTTGTGGAGGTGCTAAGGACGAGGGGGTTTGTGCTCGATGCGTTGCCCGAGAGGCAGGGCGATGCTATTGATTTGACCAACAAGATGTTCGTCAAGTTGCAGTTCGTCAAGGGTGCGCAGCCAACGAAGGGAAAGAACGCAGGTACAGAGGGCACAAGTGCAGGCGCGAAGGGCAGCTTCAAGACGAGTAATGCGCTCAAGATGGGCATGAAGGGGAAGAAGTTCAATGCGGTCAAGGAGGAGGATGAGGGGGAGACGGCGAAAAAGGATGCGGCGGTGCTGAAGCCATGCCTGTACAAGATCAGGTAGACGATGTACGCACTTATGATACGGAGGCGAATGACACGGTCAATGAATTGTTGTGATTTCGTCTACCTTGTCTAAGGTGGTAGCTTCATCTACCCAAATACATCGCGTGTATGGGTGCCGTTTCAATAATACAAGGCAACGCTATGCCGAAAACTCGAAAATCGCCGCCCGAATTCCGAAATGGATGGGTATCATAGTTTCCTCAGGACCCCTAAAACCCCATGAGGATGCTGGCGGCCACGTCGAGGTTGCCGTCAGCAGCCTCAAGAGCTCCGATAACCTGTGCACGAGAAGACCCAGTGCTGCCCACGAGCATCTCGATGTCTGCCTCTGCAAATCTACTGCCCGACGACGAGGTCCCCTCCGGCGCCTTGCCAGCTGCAGCACTTGCCGCTGGCTGTGGCTGTGAGTGTGCCTGTGGCGTTGAAGGTCCTGCGGCGACGGAGTGGTCAGCTGATGCGGTGGCGCCCGCAGGTCGTACAGCGCCTGTTTTCGCGCCAATCTCTGTTCCGTTCGGCCCAGCGACTGTGGGCTCGTTCATCTCTGCCTCCTCGAACGATCTCGGAATCTCGGACTCGTGCAGGAAGGGCACTTCGATGCCTTCGAAGCATAGTGCGTTCTTCTCGAGATCGATCTTCGCCTTGTAGCGCTTCAACATGTCCAAGCCGAACAGCAAATCCACGTCCTTGCCCTCCATGACAGTGAACGCGCACGGCATCTCTGCGCCGCCGATCTTGATGATTGCATGGTGCACACGACCAAGAATCTTAGCTGTGCCAACACCGCGAGCTACACCAGCATAACGCGTATCCATAAGACGCATGATGCCGCATCTCATTGCGCAGTCTGGGGACATGATTGTGGCCTGTGCTCCGGAATCGACGAATGCCTTGACAGGCGTACCGTTGACCTCGGTGTTGACGTAGAGCATGTGCACGCGTACGAAGACTGGCAACGGTTAACAAAGACCAATGACACTGTAAGTACGACTTACCCTCTGGATTCTCATTGTACGCCTTCTCCAGGTTCTCAACAACGCGATCCTGGCGAATGAGTTCCTCGATCTTCCTCTGCGCATCGACGTTGAACGGATCCTCGTTCAGCAGGGCGATCTGGTTGCGGCGCTCTTGCTCGGCTTCTTGTTGCTGACGCTGCTTGTGTTCCCAGGTCTGCGCCCAACGATTGGGATCCATGACGGCAGCAGCGAGTTCAGGGTCTTGGTTGCGCACGTTGGCTAACTGACGTGGGTCTCGCAGAAGTTGTTGGCGCAAAGCTTCTGGATCTGGGCCACCTGCTGGTCTTCCTACGTTCCTCTGCCTATTTGCCTGCTGTGTGTTCGGAGGTGGACGAGCTGTCCTGATGACGACTGCCAGCATCTCACCATCTTTTATACCAGCCTCTTCCAGTGTTTGTGTCTCGTTTGCCACCGGTTGCCCGTTCAGGTAAATTCCTTGTGACGCAGCAGGCTGATTCGTCTCGGCCTCAATGAAACCTTTCAGGTCCTTGATAGTAAGGCCTGGCGGGAGGTCCAGGGTCAGCAGGTCGTTGTCCAACTGCGTGCCTGACGCGGTGATAGATATGGTGACGCGTGGCCTGATAGAGTAACAAACAGTGGTCAGTTCTCTATATTCAGACGTTGCACAGAAACGGTTTCGGCGAGCACTCACATGGTGGATAGAAATGTGCGGCGGATTCCTTGCCTGTATGCAGGTGTTTCTGAAAGCAGGCAAGAGAGTGTAGTACTGAGTGCAAAGCGATGTAGGAAGCGCGGCGCTGTGTGGACAGAGGACGGTGGGGTGATGTCTGGGATCTGTGTCTGGCGCAAGTGATTCCGAGAAGGTGAGTGTGTACGTCCGGTGAAAGCTTATAAGGGAGCACGCCGCACTCGATGATCCTGACAGTGACCGTGAGTTTGGCTGTTGCCGCTTGAGCGTGCTGGAAGGCGGTGGAAGGCGGTGGGCCCCGCGTTGGAGCTTCGGCGGAGGTTAATAATCAGCGGCCGACTGGAGCAAACTGCTGGGGCTGCTGGGACATGCTGAACGGTTACGCGGTAAGGCGGCGATGCGGTCGGTGCTGTAACATAGCAGGAGTACCCTGCGTTGGGCAGTATCGTAGGCAGCACACGAGAGCGTACTGCCTGGAGCTTGAAACGGCCTTCCTGCACGGTTGGCGGTGTATCCCTGGGCATGGCGGGGCAATCCAGACGAGCAGCCTCATCGTACCGAGCATCACTATGAACTAAGAGCAGATCGATGATGTGTTCTCCTGGTATTTGAACCTTGCAAGCTCAGGACGCACCCTTGCTTTTATCGATTATGTCATCGTTGGTCGTGCCTGTCTTCTGAGCAGCCAGATACTCCTGCGGGAAGTGCCATCATGCCTCGAGCACAGCTCCAAAGACCAGGTTAGCGAGCCGTTTGGACAGCTGGTCGACAGGGCCGATCGGGGACACAGCAGGAGGATGCAGCATGCGGCACGGCCTCGCCCGTCTCGTCATAGGCGAATTGACCTGTCAGAATCCCCTGCGCCATTGTCGCTGCCTCGCTGAGGCGAACGCATCTGTCTCCAGGCGACAATATTACAGCGAACAAGAAGTCGTTTTTTGCAGATCAAAAACGACCTTCGAACCGATCAGAACCCGGCTATCGATCGATATGAACCACAAGTCGCTTCCGCAAAACCAAACTCGAGCTTTATATTGCTTTTGAAGCTTCTCTGCGAGGATCAACAGCGCTCAGACATCTCTCCCTAGCGTCCCGCTACCAGCGTGTGGATCATCTGCAACGCCCGCGGTAAAGGCTGAAGCCATGCGCGGGGCTAACAAGGGTCCAGGCACGTCCACCAACAACACATCACCACGGCTTCCCCCAGCACCACTTTTGCTGCATTCGTGCCCATCTATCGCCATCGAAGCCTGTGTCAACCCCTGAACATCAGACAACATGCCACGCGACTTCTTAGCCGACAAGACCCTGGAGTCAATGCCCCAATTGTCACGAGAGCCAGCTGCGAAGAGCCCTCCACCTGAGGAGCCGAAAGCAAATCCTTACGGCACGTCCTTGGTCCGCGTCGAAGACTCTTTCAGAAAAATGGCGAATAAGAACATCCATCCCTTCTCCTCGTTACTCAGTGTGGAAGACCTGGACGACTGCGATTGGCTCGAGCATGCCGCCTTTGACTCAATTGAAGCAGCATCACGCGAAAAGGTCAGTGAGCACTTTTGTCACCTTTCAAGAGCTTGCCATCAATTGCAGTGGTTGCTGCTTCCACTTCTGCCTGTTAATATGGTCTCAATGGTCTTGAATGTTCTCGTTGTTACTCACAAGCGCTGCGCTTATGTCCATGTGCGGTGTCACCTCATACAAAGATACACGCTTATGCGCGCAATTGTGCCCTTGCCTCATCCATCACCCCATCTTTGCAGCAACATCATCAATTCACCAAGTCAGGTGGCCTTATTGTATCCGCTGCTGCTATCACAGCGTTACGCGGCATGAGTCTTGTACTCGCTGTTCTTCAAATCTTGTGCAACAGGGCATTATGACTCGTGTTGCTAGAGCCCAGAAGTTGACAGTGCTGATATTGACAGATCGAGTACCGACTGCGAACATGCGGTGAACTCTGCACGGGGCTCTTCTCCTCCGCCTACCCGACAGCTCCGGGAGCACTAGGCGCCATTCAGAAGACACGGGCTTTCCCTTCTGTCGACTCGCGCGACTCAGACAGAAAGCGCATCCTGCTCGGTCACATCATCAGCACCAAATCTGCCTCCAGACTTGTCACAGATGATTCGATGGACTACCCAAAGGACTTCAGAACGAACTACCAGCTTACTCCCAGCATTGGCCACAATGAGGATGGCGACACCATCTGCCTGCACTCGCTATGCGTACACCCAGATTTCTCAGGCCAAGGCTTGGGTCAAATACTTCTGAGGAGCTATGTGCAGAGGATCAAGGACTCAGGAGTGGCTAAGAGGATAGCGCTTCTCTGCAGGGAGCGTCTAATTGGCTTCTACCAGAAGGCAGGATTTAGGAAAGTTGGACCGAGCAATTGCCAGTACGGAGGTGGCAACTGGTTCGATATGGTCATTGAGTTTGACGGTGGGTTTGGACATGACGATCACGAGTTCTGAAAACTTTCAACACTGAAATGACAACACAGGAGATGAAGTTGCATGAGCGCCACTGATCACCATAGTGACAGCTGACCAGCACAGACAAAACTTTCAGCAGCGACCCAATTGCTAGTTCCTTATCTGATATCGCTCTCAAGTTGCTGCCACCAGTTCCACTTACAAAGCGTGTGCGCATCGTTTTTTGCTTGTGGAATCAAGCCGTCAATGCAGCCTCATATGCAAGCCAAGAATTTTCAGCGTTCGAAACGCGGTTAGCTGCACTAGGTGGCGCCCCAGCCTCACACCAAACTCTTCTTCTCCTACAAACACCCTGAATTGCATGTACGGCAATGCCTGATCACGCCGCGCTTCATCCAGTCGACAGCGACTGGCGATTCTTTGAGGCATTATCATACATTCTCTTCCTCGCACCGCTGCCATACATCCTACGACGACAATTCACGCCGAAGTCCCGTGGAGCCTTAGTGGCAGCACCAATATCCGTGTTCTTCAACTCCTGGTCGATGAAGATACGTCTAAGTCAGTCCCATGCACTCTTAGCACGATAGCAGCGGATGGCAAGACACCTTTCACAGCTATGTCATACGTGTGGGGTGCTGAAACAACATTCAGAACGATCTCTTCAATTGGGAACCGTTTGTTGTCCGCGACAACCTATGGTGCTTCCTCAGCCGAATGCACGCAGAAGGACAATCGAGCAGCTTCTGGGTTGACGCCATCGGCATTCAGCAAAAGAACCTGCACGAGCGTAAACATGAAGTTGCTATGATGGGGAAAATATACGCACTCGCAAGAGAGGTGATCATTTGGCTAGGTGGAGAGCAACGTTACCTAAGACAGCAGTCATTGTTTAAGGCTGTGGAGTCTTGACTTGTACCAACCGTCAAGGCGCATAGCCCGCAATACACAACACAGCAGCAAATGAGAGACGAGGAGCTCGAGAGTTCGTTCGGACTTTGTCTGATTTCGAGTACTGGAAGCGAACATGGGTCCTTCAGGACTTTGTGCTCGCAAGATCTATCGCGCTGAGATGTGGCACAGATATCTTGCCAGGGAGCAGTCTCGACTTGCTTACTCGCGCAGTGGACCTTTTCTGGTTGCGACAATGCTCCGTCAACGGCACACTCATGAAAGGGGAGTTGCTCCGAAGCTATTGGCAGCTACGCAATGAGCTCGATGCAGTCAAAGACAGCTCGGCCATGTGTCTTACGAGGCAACGCAGACTTTGGCATCAGTTTGCAAAGGAGAGCCGCGGGGTCAACTTCCGGGACTTGATCTCTAGCTTACCACACACAGAATGCTCTGATCCAAGGGACAGGATATACAGTCTGCTTTCGCTGATCGATGTGGAAGAACTCCATCCCTATTTTATCATCTTCGACTATCCCATGTCGAGAGACGAACTCCTGCGCAAGCTTGTTCGTAGAGATTCCCCATCCGTCGACCACAGTACGGATCGGCTCTCGTACAGAGTAGTTCCGAGGAGGCGGGAAAATTCGACAGCCGCTCTGTCCGTTGTCGTGAAGCAGATGTATAAGCGTCATGTCAGACGACTTACGAGTATGCTCGAGCTTGAACATGACGACGCGGCTTTGGACTTGATATTCGAGAAGGCACAAGATCACAGCTCCAGAGTTTATCGCCGACGCATAGATGTTGGGCAAGCAACAGATACTGTATCATCGGAGCTCTTCAGGTTTTCGATAGAGCCTGACACACCCTCCTCAACATCGCTCTCCAGACATACAATGATGTGAGCCAAGGATGGAACGATGTCGCTGCGACTCATTTGGGCGTCACTTCAAACTTGCTGTCGAACAGCGATGCGGCTCCAGCGCTATACCATTGCTGGATCAACCCATTGATTCAAGCTCTATATCCTGCACGACCGCGTAAGATCTTAGGAGGTATCAGAAGGCAATGACGCGTATTGTTTTGTAACCTCAGAATGACCGATTGCGCAGGACCTCGGAGGAGGGGCCTCTAGCGCTAATGCGACGATGTCATTGGTCACGCAGTGGCTGAGCGTGGTGGCTGTGGCACCTTGCAAACTAGACTTAGCAGCTAGCATTGATTTAACACCTGTCTCGCAGCCGTCTTCCAAGGCCCAAACTCACGCGCGCATGCATCAATTGACGATGGTCCAGCAGTACGTAACATGCCAGTCTTGCAGCAGCAACAAGCGACATGTTTCCATACGACGTTTACGAATCCGCTCCGCTAGATTGCAATGCTAGCGAGCAAATCCGCGTTCTGGAGATCCTGGATAACGGACCGTCTGATGGCAAGATCCCAATCGCATGCGCACTTCGCACAGTCAACATGTGCGACATCCAGTACTCAGCACTGTCTTACCGATGGGGCGCCTCCGACAAAGGAGCCGGCATTTTGCTCAATGGACATCCATTCAGTATTCGCAAAAACCTCTGGGAGTTTCTGGATGAGGCTCAGTCTTCCGGCTACACGGGTTATCTCTGAATTGATGCTATATGTATCGATCAGAATGACCTCCAAGAGCGCAACCACCAGGTCGCTCTGATGCGCGAGATCTACTCAAATGCGCATAAGGTCATGGTCTGGCTTGGAAGGAAGCTTGCAATGAATGCCGCCCCAACAATATCGCGAGATTGGCTTCGTGAAAAGGCAAGATACCCCGGCTTGTGCCGAAAGCCTGTGTTGTGTGTGCTGCAAGAGATAGACCGTCAGCTGTGCGAAGGCATGTCAACTCTGGCCGATGGATGCAACACCGAATTGCAACACCTACCGCACATTGGATATATGGACGGCGTCCTGGACGGTCTCGAACAGCTTTTCTTGGCCGAATATTGGGAGCGCATTTGGATTGCGCAAGAGTACATACTAGCGAAGAAGATCGAGCTGAGGGTTGGTCCTCACAGTCTCTGTGGAGATGCACTCTCGCGATTATGCAAAGTCACGAGCAAATATCTAGAAGGATCGATCGATGATCCTGGCACAGACACAGCCCGGACGTTTAGCGAGAATTTTGAACGGGAGCGAAGGACGCCGAGGATCAACAAAGTGCAACGGAAATTGGCATTTAATATCATCCGAAGAAGAGATCGGTGGAGAGATTGCCCCATAACTGTGAACGGAATGGATCCGCCTTCGTACGATGACATGGATTGCTGGAGCCTTGAACAGCTCCTGCGGACCTTCACCAGATCGAAATGCTCTGAACCGAGGGACCATATCTACGCTTTACTGTCTCTAGTACATTCGAAAGATAAGGAGGTCTTCAACATCAAGCCGGATTACACAACGACGGCTTCTGAACTGCTAGTCGAGCTTGCTTATGGATTTTGTAAGCTCCTTGGCTCTCAGCAATGCGAGAAAGTCATCAGACCTGTGGCCTGCGCCCTAGGACTCAACGAGAAGGACGAGATATATATGATCGACATGATCTTGAAGAAGGTGGACAATGACATAGATGCGGGCGTACGTGGACGTGCTCGTGATGTGATGCACTCGATCAAACTGAGGTATTTCAACGAGATCGATGACTACATCACGAGAGTGGACCAGGAGTGGAAATGGTTCATCGCTAGCTCGAGATCGGATGACATGCCTGAGAGTGAAGTGGCCTCACCATCGAGCGGAACAAGAACTCCTGCTGAGCTCGATTACGAGGACTCGACATCACTTAGTACACCAAAAGCACTCTTGTCACCAACTCTCGACATGGTTGAGCGCTTCACAGAAGCATTTCCTTTGGTCCAACCATGAGTCTCATGTAGACTCTTATCCTGTCAAGCCGAGAGTTAAGCAGTGTACCCTAAGTAGTCTCCGCTGTACTATAATCGGGCACAAATATGAACCGCTATGTCCTGACTCGACCGTGGCTGAAGTAGCCCACTGCATACAACTCCCCGGCGAAGGTCCAAAATTCACCGTTTCCACGTGCTTGTACTTACCCAAGGATACTTGCATGCAGGTCGGCATTTGTGTTGCAACTCTTTTGGGTGAAGTGATCATCGTTAATGTGTCGAATGATCCGAGAAATGTCTTCTTTGCAGCGATCCGCCCTTTTGTGTGCTCTGTACACTTTCGAGGAGCATAGATCGTGCTGAGAGATTACATCGGCGCCAAAGGATTGACCTCACCGGCCAGGAAGAGGGCGTGCACTTACATAAAGAAACTTCTCTCAGCCTCGGCTCGCTCAATTTATGGGTCAGGGACTGATCAACATTCAATTTGGAAGCTTTAAGGCTCAAGAGGGTGAGACAATAGCTGTCGTGTAAAGGGGATTCATACAGACCTTGAAAAATGGAGGCCGTCCATATGTGGGGACTATGAGGCGTGCAGCTGACTTCGTGCATTTCGGTCTTCCCGATGATTTGGCACCGCATATTAACACGCTGACGGTAGCCAGTCGGGGAACAAAACGCTGCGTTAAACAAGTGCAGGACGCCGAAATATGATGGCCCGCGTCAAGGATTGCAGAGTGAGCGGCCTCTTCGCGTTGCGGGGACGTGTGTCAGGCTGCGCCCCATCCGAACTCCAATCAGAAGAACAGGTTGCCGCCTAAAATCTTGTCGAGCTTCCACTACGGAATGCTCGATACCTAAAGATACCTAGTGCTCAGCCTGCTTCATTCATGTGGCAGGACTTGCGACGTTAATCTGCGACTCGGGCGGCTGAGTGGGCTGCCTTGTGGATGACGGTGGGTCGTGTAAGTTGAGGCACAGATGAGCAGGCTAGGAAGGGAGCATATATCAAACTTGCATCCCCAGCCGCAGCGCCGAAGATGCCCTCGCTGAGAGTCTGCTGCAGTGAGCTCGCTTTTGAGTTCCAATCGTTTTTTCTATCGATCTCTTGACCTTTTCGGCTCGCGACCTCTGCTCATCAGATTTCCGGCAATGAGTACTTTTACAAGCAGCTCTCACTTCACCAGAGAAATGAGCACACCCCGGAACAGATTGGCCAATGAAGCATTGCAGCAAAAGACCATTTGGGAATGGTCCGGTGAAGGTGTTGACGAAGCGAGAGAAGACCACCCAAGAATATCCCAGGCCAAGCGCATGACGTCACGTGCTTCGAAACAGCAATAGCGACACAACACTGTAACCTCGACAAGGACTACCTGCGAGAATGCCGAAATTGACTGCATCGAGGGTTGATTTCGGACTGACAGTTGCTCCAACAAGTCAGATCCGAGTCCAGATCACGTGTAGGTTGCAGAGCCGCTTCTGACAGGGTCAAGCCGATCTTCCCCACGAACGTTTGGGACCGAACGTTTGACCGCCGTGCACGACTTCGACGACAAGCTTGCACCACAACACCACCACGACTCTGCACTCCGCAATGACGGACAGACTTCTTGATCACTGCTAACACAAAATACTGATGGAACCGCAGATGAAGGAACAAGTTCGACGAAGTCACGTTTAGGGTGGCTTAGCCTCAGGCGGCCGCCCGCAGGTCCTCCTACCCACCCCAACCCACCTTGCACCTCTTTTGCACTGTCCTACACTTTCTTTAAAGCTCACTTCTACACTCACACAGTCACACTCGCCATATTAGTGTATTGACACCTTCTGCATATCCATTGCTGCTACGCTTCGTTGTTGCTACCATCATATCCTAGCATCCTCATCATCACTCATAGCTTAGGCATCCACGCCGTTGTGCAGAGCATGAACAGTCGCTTGACCATTGTGGTGCTGTTCACCCTCTGCCTCCAGCCAGCAGCAGCAGCGAGTCCAGCTATGGATTCCTCGTACCTCATGCCCTCGATGGAGCAATTCTATGCTGACTTCGACGGCACGCTTCGCTGCTTGGAGTGCGCATTTGCTTACATTGACTGCGCATGTGTTCTGGTATGACGCATTGACTACCTTGAGATTTGAGCCCAGAAAGCTGACCGGTGTACAGTCCCAAAGCTCGTCATCCTACTTCTCGCTGCCCTCGAACGAATCGTCATTCTACGAACTTCCTACTACCAATGGATATACTAGTCAGGTGGACCTCACTGAAGTAATGAACTTCGTGAACGACTCGCCTCAGTTCCCCGTGGATGATTCGTTTAACTACATAAATGCCAACGCGACGACTGTCCAACCTGTCACCGTTCAGGCCCACGTTGATGACACATACCTGCCTGGGTGTCGCCGACCAGCGTCACCAGCAGAGTCACAATGTGGGCCGCAAAGACGGCAGGCTCCTCGTAAGAACGGATTTGCTTGTTCTGTGGAGGGTTGCAACAAGGCATTCGATCGCAATTGCGAACTGAAGTGAGTCTGCATGCTGTCCAAGCCTGAGCTTGCATTGACCAGCCTCAGTCGCCACCTCAAGGTACACCTTGGCCGTAATGAGCGGCCTCACAGATGCACGTGCGGTGAGGGGTTCCTCTACCCCAAGGACCTCGCTCGTCATCAGCGTAAGCACGTGAAGCAAGCTGCCGCCAAGGTTATCTTCTACTGTCACGTCCCTGGCTGCACCAACACCGAAGGCTTCTCTCGTCGTGACAACCTCCTCCGTCATCATCGTCGTCAGCATGAGGGTATTGCTTCCCCTCCCGCATAACTTGGCAGCTTATCATGCTCTGTCGGTCGTCTTCACAACACACCACGCTGTGCCTTATGGCCCAACACTGCCTCATATGCTTGTTTCCATCGCGTCCCTCCTTCACAGGGGGTAGCCTACACATGGTTCACACACGGATAACATCCGTGTTCTACTGTTCTGATTGTCTAAGTATTCCTGCTTCCTGTCTGCATACTCGCTCGATTATCGAGCCTGGTCTCATCATTTGGCCGCCGGTCTATTCCTCGTTGTTTATATACCCCCCTCTCGGCGTCCCATGTGCGCGCTGCTGGTAATGTTGTTTCTGTTTTGGCCGATTGATCATCTCATCCCTTTCTTATGAAGGCGCCATCTGTATCGCAAAAGTTTCACTTTGGTCTTTACGCTGCTTCTGCACCCTCTTATTGATTCATTGGAGGCCAATACGCACATTTACGACTTCGCTGGGACTTGCTGGTCATGACTAGCATCAAAAATAGAAATATGATGCATGCCTCCATTGGCTTGGATCCTCTGCGCCATCTGCTTCAATGTGATACTCTTGATGGAATGATGCTTGGTTGCTAAGTAACTGTCAGCTCCAAGACGATGGAGCCAACGAACGCTGCCTCTCGAGCCAATTTGGGTAGTTGTAAGGCCTTTGGATCGCTCGTCGTAGCCCGGATCAGCCATGTGACAGCGCGCGGGCGCGACACGCGATTTAGCGCGAGATCTGCAGATCGATCGGCCCACAAGGCTGGTTCTGGCAGGCAGACTGCGTCATCACTGCCAGCCATTGCAATGCAACCAAAATTTCTCAGTACCACCACAGAAGCACAAGCGCTTTCTGCGTGCATTTCAGATAATCGTATTTTGGCATCATGCCACCTGTCCTGTCGCGTAAACGCCTACAATCCGACTCTCCGGTACCAGAACCGCCACCGAAACGCACACGAGCACCGAAAGCCGCTGCGCCAAAGCCAACCGCACCGAAACCTCCGGCACGACGAATGAAGCAATCCGTATTCGATGCTCCGCCAAAAGTCCATCGCACACTCTCGCAGACAAAGAAATTCTTGGAAGGCAGCGATGACGACAGCGCGTTGTCAGATGCCGATAGCAGCGACGATGACGAGTTCGAGGATGTGCCCTTGAACAACGCGAACAAGGGCAAGGGGAAAGCGAAGGGCAAAGCGGAGGAAGCTTCAGACTCTGATGAGAGCGAGGAAGACGACTGGGAAGATGCACTTGGCGTACAGCACCACCATACAAAGCACGATGCAGGACCTGATCCCAGGATATCCGGCGATATCGCCCTAACACTATCCGCAGCACCGAAAGCCGCATTCGACTCGAAGCCAGACGGAAAGAAAGGACCTTCGAAGGTCCAACGCCAGATACGGAATGTGACGCATTGCATGCATGTGCAGGCGCTTATGTTCCACAACCTGATGCGCAATGCGTGGACAGAGGACAAAGAGGTGCAAAAGATACTAGTCGAGAATCTGACGAGCGGCTGCTGGCGTGAGGTCGAACAGTACTGGCGCGATGCCGGCATACCCGATGGTCTCAGCCGGGCAGTTGTGCAGAAGACGCAGAAGACACCTGAGAAGGCGAAGAAAGACACAAAGAAGGATGTAAAGGAGAAGAAGGGCAGCTGGAAGGCTAGTGGCAGTAATGGCGTGAAAGTGTACGACACCCCGGAGAACAAGCTGTCGAAACAGCGGAAGGAAGAAGCGCGTCGCGAGTACGAAGCAACGTTAGCAAGGGATGAGATACCAGGTCTTTCAGATAGAAAGCAGCGTGACTGGGGTGCGGAGTCCAAACGTATGGAGCCTGGAACGCCGAACATGGCTTACGGCGACCCTTTGCTGCGACTGCTGAAGTACCTCTCAGCATACTGGAAGGCAAAATGGAGAACAACAGCTCCTACTTTACGAAAGCGGGGCTACCTATCACCTTCGACTCTACAAGCGGAGATTGACGCATGGAAGGAACATGGCTCTCATGCAGATAGTTTCGGCGAGCGCATTGACAACCGAGAAGAATTTCGCGAGATGGCACGTAAGTGTGAGGGCAGCAAGGACGCTGGCCAGCAACTCTTTACAGCGTTGATCCGAGGACTGGGTATAGAGGCTCGCATGATAGTGAGCCTGCAGCCAGCTGGGTTTGGGTTCAGTCAGGCTGAAGAGGGCAAGCCCAAGAATCTGGAGAAGCTGAAGGATCTTGCAAAATCAGCGCTGAACAATGAAACCTCAAAAGTCACGCCATCGAAACCGGCATCGGCAGAAAAGGTCAATGGCAAGAACCCGGTCTCTCCCCAGAATCGTAGAAAGGTCGTTGCTTCCTCAGGCTCAGACTCTGACAGCAGCAATCTTAGCAGTGTTATCTCGATCTCATCGGACACTGAAGACGAGAAGAAGGGAAAGAAAACGTCGAACACCCGCGACTACAAGGACGACCTCCCGTACCCGACGTACTGGACCGAAGTCATCTCCAATCTTACCCACACTCCTGTATCGGTCTCTCCACTGTCGCGTACAATTATCGCCAGCTCCGCTGTACCTGAGAAGTACTCGGACTTCTATGCCCGCGGTGCCGCAGCCGACAAAGCGAAACAGGTACTCGCGTATCTCATCGCCTTCTCATCAGATGGAACAGCAAAGGATGTCACGACACGCTATCTCCCAAAGAATCAATGGCCAGGCCGCACGAAAGGCTTCCGCATGCCTATCGAGAAGATACCCATCCACAACAAGCGTGGCAAAGTTAAGCGCTGGGAAGAGTGGGATTGGTTCAAGTCGGTAATGCGCCCCTTCGCGCGCCCTCATGACAAGCGCCAGCCCTGGGACGAGGTCGAGGAAGAGGGCGATCTTGTCCCTGCAGAGCCTGAGAAGAAGAAGACGATGGACGAAGAGGGCGGTAAGGAGACACTGCAGGGCTACAAAAGCTCTACCGAGTACGTCCTCGAACGCCACCTGCGGCGCGAAGAGGCGCTCAAGCCCGACGCAAAGATCATCCGCCACTTCGCCGTCAGCAAGAAAGGCGAAGAAGACAAGCTCGAGCCCGTCTACCGTCGCAAAGATATCGTCAACTGCAGAACCACCGAATCTTGGCACAAAGAAGGTCGCGCAGTCAGGCCTGGCGAGCAACCTCTCAAGTACGTACCCATGCGCGCTGTGACTAAGACACGCAAACTTGAGATCGAAGAGCGAGAGCGCATCGAGGGTGGTAAGGTACAGCAAGGCTTGTATGCAAAGAACCAGACAGACTGGATCATTCCCGAGCCGATCAAGGACGGCATCATTCCAGTCAATGCGTTCAACAACATCGATGTCTACGTGCCTACCATGGTGCCGAAAGGCGCTGTGCACATCCCGCTCAAGGGCACTGCGCGCGTGTGTCGCAAGCTCAACATCAACTACGCGGAAGCGTGCACAGGCTTTGAGTTCGGCAAGCAGCGCGCTGTGCCAGTCATCACTGGTGTTGTCGTTGCAGAGGAGAAAGAACACTTGGTCATCGACGCCTGGGAAGCCGAGGAAGCCGAGAAGGCAAGGAAGGAAGCGGAAAAGAGGCAGAAGTTTGTGCTGGGCCTGTGGAAGAAGTTCTACTCAGGCTTGAAGATTGTGCAGCGCATGAAGGATGAGTATGGCGAAGAGACGGAGTTGCCGCAAAAGGACTTGTATGCACCGGTGGAGAAGAAGGCGGAGACTGAGTGGGAGGTGTTTCAGAAGCATCAGGGCAAGGACTTCGAAGGCGGCTTCCTGCGCGAAGAGCCTGCGGGAGGAGCTGGTGGGTTCATGAAAGAGCTCTTGCCGGTCGCTGCCCATGATGAGGATATGGCTGGAGGCTTTTTTCCTGCGAGTCAGGAGGAAGTCACGCATGGCGATTTCACGATCGATCTCGGCGATCGCGAAGAGCAGAAGCGCACAGCTGCCGCAGATACCGCGTATCGTACACCGATCTCGCTCTCTGCTGCCGTTGAACAGCCGGACGACAAGCACGAAGACGACGATGTCGATGCAGCACACAACGCAGGCACCAATCTAGCGGCTACTACTAAGATTGAAGAAGACGAAGGGGAAGACAGCCAAGACGATAAACCTCTCGTCCCACCGCGCCGCAAGTCCACCACTACAAAGCAAACATCCACCCGCTCAAAGCGCACATCCACTGCAGCGTCGACTCGAACGCGCAAATCCATCGTTGAGTCCTCCGACGAGGACGAGGAGTCGCTGTCAGACGCGCCTTCTGATCCGCCAACACCACCGCCTTCCACGAGGAGCGCGCCAAAGCGCAAGGCTGCGTGCAAGAGCGATGCACAGGTCAAGAGCCACTTCTTTGCGATGGGGAGCGAGGAGGAGACAGATGCGACGGACATTACGGAGAGAGCGTCCCCAAAGAAGGCGAAGAGCGGTGGCAGCGGCAGAGGAAGAGGTAGGCAATCTGCAGGAAGAGGACGCGGGAAGGTCCAGACGTAATCTCGCTGATCGACGTTTTGGGCACGGGTGGTCCTGCCAATGGTATCGTGTGCAATTCCGAACAGGGGACCATGCAACTCGTGGCTGCCACACTCAGCTCGTAGCCTGTTATTTACCCGCGTGGAACCTGCATTGACCGCAAGATCCCCACCTTATCTGTCCCCAAAGCTTCCTGAACCTTCCGCTTGGCAGATGTGACATGGTTGACATGTGTGCTCTTACAGCTCTGCGACGCGGCTTACACTCTGCAACTACCCAAGCCGTTGGTCGCGCTTGCCGTTTTCCAGCCTTGTGGACCTTGCCATGACAGCGCCTCCTGGAGATCAGTCTAGCCCTGTTCCTGATGGGCTGGTCTCCCGAAACGATATCGAAGAGCAGGTCTTGCAAGGACCGTTAGTATATAGCGACTTCAATTCGACCGATGGATGCGAAGAAGAAGAGAAGGATGAAAAGGAAGTTATTAGGGAGCAAGCGCCACACTTGAAGAGCCCCGAGCTAGTTTTGCGGACAAAGAGCTTTCATAGCGACCTGAATCTCTTGCAGCATACAGGACTCTCGCGCAATGAGTACACGTCAATATGGACACGTATAGGATCAACGCATGATTGCTCTGAAATGAGTCTTGGAGAAGCCTTGCATGGAAGAGGCGAGCGGAAGACGTACACTTACACGAAACCGACAACGAGATCCGAAATTCCGCATGACGAACCGAAACGTGTCGCTCACCAGAGCGAAGTGCCCCGACACTCAGGGATTCTGGGAGTCACAAGGATTCCGACGCAGCTGGCGGACTTGGAGATCATGGTCCAACTCGGATACTCATTCACCATGGAGGTATTCGTCACTAGAGCTCATTTGGCACACACACTGAATTGTACGTAGAAAGATCGTTTCGAGGTAGCGCATGCTCTGACTGAAGAGGCTATTGATGAGATAGTCGAAAGGACCGACAGAGTGCGCGCTCACAGCGCGCAACAGCAGCATGAAGAGTGGAAGCTCACAACTTTGACCGTTGTTGTTGTTGTTCACCATAGTCCTGAGCTTGAACAAGATGGAAAAGTGGCCTCCGTGAAGATCGCTGAGTCGGAAGCTTCACATGACCCTGCTGTCGCACCGCTGGCGTCTACCCACTCGGGCCAAATAAGAACACACATGGGGGGCCTTACCAGCATTAACAGTTGTCCCATAAGACGCATACCAAACAGCCGATCGTTAGCAGGTACATCAATCTCAGGTTTCCATACGTCACGCTCGATCATGTCCAAGAACAGCTACAAGACGGCTCCTGGAGGACCGGACCTTCGAGATCTTGCGCGGAAGCAACTCCAAGAGTAAGTCATAACTTTCCCGCTGTCTCAAGCTTGCTCAACATGTCCGTCAGGAATAATCAATACGCCCAGTTGCTACGTTCGAGGGACCTGTGGCCGGTCAATCCTGCCACAGAACAAGACTGGTCCGGCAGGGGACAGCACGTGGAATTCACTAAGAGCGAGTACGGTCTAATCAACGACATATTACATGTCCAAGGTATACTCGGAAGCACAACAGGCACAATCGTGGAAACTGTGAGGTGTCGACGCATTCTACTGGCGCGGAAGACAATTTCTTGCAACCGCAAGTTTACTAAGGAGCAAGCTATCGAAGAGGTAGCTCATCTCACTCGGCTCAGTCACGCGCACATCTTACGCGTCATAGGAACATATGTTGTTGGCAAAAGTCTTTCGATCTTGCTCTATCCAGTTGCGCGGTACAACCTCGACGAGTTCTTGGAGACGCTGGTCAGCGCCTCGACGGGACGACGCCAGTGGATAGCCATGGTGAACTCATGTCGCACTTTTTTCGCTTGTCTCAGCGAGGCAATCAGTTACATTCACTCGACTTTCACGAAGCATTTGGATATCAAGCCTCACAACATACTCGTCCGGAAACATCTCAAGCCATCCTGTCCGATTCTAGAATATCCCTACGCCTTCACAGTCTACATTGCCGACTTCGGCGTATCGAGATCGTACCAGCGGGAAGATATGATAGAAACAGATGGTCACGTGTGTTTCACACGCAAGTATGCAGCTCCAGAAGTGGTGTCCTTGGACAAGCGAGGCTTACCTGCGGATGTCTTCTCGCTGGGCTGCGTGTTTCTCGAGATGTACATAGCCCTCTTCGACGCATCTACTGGCATCCCATTCTACGACAATCTTGCAATCCTTCAGAACTCGGGTGCTGGATACGACAAGTTGAAACAGCTGCGAAGGGACGACCTTTCACACACAACGCACATGCACCGACTACAGAAGCGTCTCGAGACTAGTCCGAAGGGCAACTCTTACCAAGCCAACTTGGACCTCTTGAGCGAACATTACCTGGCAACCGTTACGGCCTCACAGACGCCAAATACAATGCCGCCCGCTGAAAAGCTCCAGACCGACTTCACTGGCGCGTTGAAGCTACTCATCGCTGCTATGATGAGTTTTTCACCTCGCGACAGACCTACAGCGGTCGCAATGCGCAAGTTGTTCCTTCAGAACGCTTGTTGTGGAAAGGGACCTTGCCAATTAGAGGCCAAGGTCAGCGATTCGGATGAAGGCGATGATAGTGATGAAGGCTGATGGGTGTTGTGCAGCTGCGTGTGGCGATTTCGCCGGCCAATAATATAGACCCATGCGAAGTCGCGTGCAGGAGGGCAGTGTGCTTATGCATGCATGACGCTAGCCAAAACCATTCGTGAGGCGGGGGCAGTGCCTTTCGTACCTTATCCGACAACCTCATTACTCATTCCTCGTTGTCAGTTTCGTCAATATCGCAGGCTCTCTTCAAATTTCCTCATTTCGACCCTTATCTGACTACGCACCATACGACGCGGTCTCAAGAGATTCAGACAAACGGATGAGAATAACTTCTGCAAGGCCGAGCCATCCATGGCGATAACTTCGCAAAGAAAGAGGCGACTCGAGGATGCAATAGCCCAGACAAGCAAGCAGCAAAGTTCGTGGAACGGCGATCCAGCTTCTACGGAATCTTCGGAATCAGAACCAGTCCTTCCCGAGCCCATCTTTACCTCAGACAAGACAGCAGTCGAAACTTTCGACCAAGCATCGACATCTTCCCATCCAGAAATGGCCCTGGAGTACACATCAGACGTATCTAGTCACTCTGCTATTCACGAATACCTGCAGATGCGTCAATCCGGAGTAGCTCGACCAAACTCGTGCTACATCATGGACATTTCGGCATATACCATCCCCTATGCAAATGGAAAGGTCGCCATCATATCTTGAATCGCACTCGCTTATGGATCGTAACCAATCCACATCTTTGGGGCTACAGGTGACTAGATCAATATCATCATACCGTGGATCAAATTCAATGGAGCGGACAAGTCCAAAGGGATCAGTGATGAGCAGGATCTCCTCCAACGGATCTGTCATGAAATGGCTATTCTCGAGTGGTTCAGGTATGGACAGAACCGCGTCGACAATGTCGCACGTGACCGCTGTCTCAGGCGACATACACTCTGAAGATCGCGTCCTAGGAACCCTGCGAGAGTAAGTCTGCGCCCTTGCTTGTACATCCTGCTGAAAGCTGATGTGAACCTTTCTAGAAGTGATGAGTATGCTCAGCTTCTACAGAAGAATGACCTATGGCCTGTAGACCCAACGATTGAGCAAAATTGGTCCGGCAGAGGTCAGCACGTCGTCTTCCATAACAATGAGGTGGATGAAGTGAACAACCTTTTGAAGGTTCAAGATACCCTTGGCAGTACCAGTACTGCTGTGGTGCAGAGTGTGAGATGGATGAGGTGTTATGTACCCGCCGACAGCCGCGCATCATACAGGCGCTGTACCGATTAGCAAAAATCACACACACAACATTACTTCGACGACTCTCCACGTTCATACATGTTAATACCTTGTTCTGTGTTTATTTACATGATTGTCTTCCAGTGTCTCGAATATGCAATCACATAGCTTTTTACAACTTCTTTGCGGTGACCCGCTTCTCTACTAGTTCCTTACCTGCTGCTAGCCAAGCAGATGCAGCCCAGTCCTTAGCAAGACTTCAAGATGCACAGATCTGCATCCGATGGGGCGATGATATAGACTACCAGATGGGTTCAGGTACTGTATAGTCGCCGTAGACGACCCGTGTGCTTCTGCATTTGAAGGGATCTTGTCAATCATCGTACGAAATATCCCACGGGCCGCAGGACCAGGACCATAGCGCAGTACGACTGAAAGGTACTTCGCGGCATGATTGAAAAACTTGGTCCATTTCCAACACCTATATACCCTATAAACCCTTCTTACCCAACACATGCGCCATACCGAAATGCTCACATACGCCCAAGCACAAACAGACTGTCACCATATCCAGCATAGAAAATATCTAGCTACAAAACGCTCAAACATTCACAAAAGAGAAGTTAAATAATATACTGTAAGGGTATGTCGTGACTTGCAATCACATGAAACGTGAAGACATGAAAAAATGATCGAAGGCGCTTGACGCGTAGCCGAATAGCGTAGCCGAATAGCATAGCCGAATACGTGAACAAAATCCCAAGACCACGGGTGCTGCAACAAACGAAACCTATGCAATGAAACGATGCTTTTAGCGCTCGCGCGCAACCGTCTTATCCTCCTCTTAATCTATCTCGGTGTTCAAGTAATCATCGAGATCCTTTGGTCTCTTGTGTTCGAGATCAGAGTTTGTACGAAGCCGCTGAAAATACTCGTGCTCGTACTGGGGTGTGGTAGCGGGTTCGAAGACCGCTTTGGTGTCGTGATGGTGTGGTGGTGTGGTGGCGCCAGATGCGCTGGCGTGGCTGTTGAGAGCCGGTAGTGGGGGAGGTGTGGTAGCCGAGGGAGCAGCGGAAGGACGTATTGTCGTGTTAGATGTTTTCTCCTCTAGCGACTTGTTTTGTGGTGGGCGTAGATTGCGCGTATCGTTAAGGGGTGGCGCGATCGTCCGAGCTGGCGACACACTCGTCAAAATTTCTGCTTGTTTGAAGGTCGTGGAGGGTAGCTGTGCGACTGGATCGTCTTTTTCCAGCTGCAGTTCATGCGCTCTCACGCCTTCGCCAAAAACGAACGCTTTGTCAGCTTCGGCTTTCTGCAGTCTCTCATTGATGCGTTGCTCTTCCAACGTTGCTGTCTCGATGCCTCGCATGCTCTTGTCGATACCCTTCCTTACCTGCTCGCTATCGAACGACGGTTTCGGAGGCTCAGCAAAGCCCGTATCTTGACGAAGCGGGGAATTAAAGTTGGTGGCGGCCGAAAAAGTGGTGAAGCCGGTGCCTACTCTGTAATTGCGCTCGGGGCGATCGAAAATCGAAAAGCCGGTACCGACGCGAGAAGGCGCGAGCGAGCTTGGTGCTGAATCGTACTCGAATTCACGCTCGAGCTCTGTAAGAAAGTTTGTGTCAGGGCCCTGACGCAGTTCGTCTTCCTTTCCATCCTGCGCAGGCACGGTCTCTTCTGCTCGGTGTTCAGCGAGCTGATGTAGGCGGTCGCTGAACGAAGATTTGTTGGCCACCGTTCGGTCTTGATCAGCGTCCTGACCGTATGAAGGGGTCAACTGTGACTGCACTGGGGGTACGTCGAGAATCGTAGAATGATTCAGTGGAGTCTGTTCGCTCGACTTGTTGCCCACGAAGGAGTTGTCGAGTGGGCCAGGTGTGATGTAAATATCTTTGGCGTCTTGATCTTCAAAATCGTGCATACTTGCCTCACCTCCGCCGCGTTGAACAAGCTTGGTATCGCCGTCCACGTACACCTGTTCCCATCTTGTCTCTCGACTCGCAGGCAAGCTTGCCAAATCGTTGTCCAGCTCAGAATCATCGAGAGACATGATCGATTGATGACCGGGGTACGGTGAGTAGTCGCTTTGTCGGTGCCTGCTCCTGCTTCTTGGGAAGTCTGCCGAGCGGCCACGTCTGGATTCGCTATTTGGTAGTATGTATGATCCAGCTGAAGGGACATAGTCCGTAGACGGCCTGTTGATATTCTCAAAAGACGATTTCGAATGCGTATGCTGATGATGCCGCTGGATGTCATTGTGATCCACAGCCATCTTGGGGTCGATATATTCCTTGTCACTTCTGTGCGAGGATAGACTGTCTCTGACTGCGATCCTTGGTCTAAAGCCGTCTACGCCGACAGCCTCCGGGAATCTGGTCAATAGAGCCTTGGCTGACAGGCGGTCGCGTGGTCTGTCGCTCAGACAAGCTCTGACGATGTCTTTGAAATACTCAGGGATGTTGGACTGGCGCTTCAGGGTCCGAATCAACGGTCGTTCTTGCCGCTCCGGTTCGTCCTGTTGCTCTGCAAGTGCCCATAATACCATGCCGAGCTGAAACAGATCCGACTTTACGCCTATGTATATCGAAATCCTCTGGCCGCTCTCGATGAGCCTTGCAAGCTCAGGTGGCTCCCAACCTACCGGGCACCCGCGGCGGTTGATGTCGATGATCTTCGCATTGTCATCACCATCAATGACGATGTTCGACAGGGTGAAGTCTCCCTGCACAAATCCAGCTTCGTGAATCTCTGAGAGGCCCTCAACTATTTGACGAGCCCATTTCTCGCGTCGTTCCCACGAAAGTTGATTCTTGAAGTCGTAGATCATATCGACGAGTGCGCCTTCTCTTGCGTAGCTAATCAAAAGCCCCTTGATCAACTGGCCAGTCTCGTCAACAATCACACCCTCAAACTGGATGACTGATTTCGAGTTCCGAAGACTGCTCAGCGCATTGATCTCGTACAAAAATTCGTCCACCGCATCTGGCCCCGGAATCTCCTTCTTGATGTAGGTGCGGCTTCCAACATTAACTTTGTATACGAAGCCGGAAATGTGGGAGTCGAAATCAATTTCTTTCTCCTTGAAGCGATCATATTCGAGATGCGCGATTGCCGAGATCGATGGGTAGGGAATGATCTCATTGACGTCTTCGGTAACATGGACATGGAGGCGCCCTTCGGCTGTCTCGAGTTTGAGGTTAGTCACAGTGTCGTAGAACTGTATATCTGGTAGTGAGTCGCGAATCGCCTCATAGATCCTGGCACTCTTGTCGCGCTGGTAGTGTAGAGTCTTCAGATCATACTCCAGAGAGTCCGCCTCAAGGTTGCGATAATCACAAGACACTGTGACCCTTCTCCACTTGTTCCTCTCTTCTGCATAGGTGACAAAGAACTTCTCCCGGTCTGACATGTCTCTGAAATGCATGCTGAGGTTCAGAATCCACTTTGCTTCCAGCTCTTCTTGCAGCCGTACATCATCACCATCGGACACTGAGAGACGTGATGCATGTTCGTGGAACGAATCGTCGAGGTCGATCGGTGGTGCAAGGCCTGCAGGCTCAGGGTCTGGGAGATTCTCGATACTGTAATCGATCTGTCTTGCGCCTGCAGGTATGTTGGAGTCTGGACCACCGCCTATTGTTGGCTGCTGTTGCTGTTGCTCCTTCTCCTTCTCCTCTTTGTGAATATCGCTCTCGTGTGCGCTAAGGACATCAGGCGCCGACTGTGAGGGGATTGATACGGGGGGAGGCGAGAGATTGCGCTTCGACACGATGGAAGGCTTGCGTTCTGCGGACGTAGCGCGTCTTTGCTCGGGCTCCGGTGGTACTTCGAGAAGCTTGTCCCTCATCTCACTCTGCATGCGCTTGAATGTCAGGGGTCGCGGTAGCCCTGGCACAACCTTCCTGCTGCCCCTTCTGTGCAGCAGTCCTCCACTCGACTGTGGCCTGTCATTCTCCTTGTTGCCCGAGCTCGCCGGCCGACTCTTGGTTGGAGACGATGGTTCGTCATCGTCACGCTTCAGCCAGCTCCCAATCTTATTGAAGCTCAGACGATTCCACATGCTCTTGTTTGCGCCGACCTCTGTCCGGGCCCTCTGCCGGCTTCGATCGCGACTCGTTCCTCCATTCTCTGCTGCCGGCGCTTGGGGCATCTTCGGGGGTCGAGTGTCTCACACGCACCGCTCGAGCGCGGCGCGGTGTTGTTGCTCAGCCTGCAACGCCAGCTGTCTTATTCCCTCGATCCTCGCCTAACGCGCAGGCCTTCTTGGCCGCCAAAAGCAACGAGCGCGCTCTCGATGTGTCGCGGGACAAGCACGGCTCCGGCACGCACTGCGTTCGTTCGGCTCGATTGGACTCGTAGTATCGGTTTAGCGCCGCCGTCATGCTGTGTCGTGGTTGGTGTCACCGTGGCTGTTACCAGCATCCATGGATGTGCATAGCCCCTTCTTCAGCCTCTGACTCCCTCTTTTTTACGAGACGTTCTGCGCGATAATTCGTGTGGGTAAAGTCCGCTAGACAGTAGCTTCGCTTGTTATATTCTTGACGCCCAAGACCTTTGACCCGTTGGCGCCTAACTAGCAAACAGTACACCGGATAGCAGGTAGCAACGGAGGTGTGAAGATCTTGGGTGAGGCTCCAAAGGGCACGATCGAGAAGGCTGGCGGTCGAAAAGGGCTTTACGCGATATAATTGCGCGTGTATGCCGAGTATGAGTCTGAGTGCGTGAGAAGTGAGGTATGAGGCTGGGTTGGCGCTGCCCAATCAACACAATCCCAGTCGCGGCGTGAAAACGTCCTTCCAGGCCCTAGACTCCTGTGTGCACCCGCGATACCCACCCAATGCAAGCCCAAAAGAGTCCCGAAGTGCTACACGAAGCCGAGTATTGATACCAGTCTCACAAGAGCGGGGAGCAGAGGACGTCAAAAAGCCATTGTGCGCAGGCTCGTTGTCATGAATACTTGTGGCGGTCAGAGCTGCACCACTCGATTCGCCGGTCAAGCTGATCAGGCCTGCAAAACACGCAGCTCAGGGCCGAAAAGAAAACCACGAGTCGAATCAGATGCAGGGCGAGCGAGATGCAAGCTGCAAGAGAACGCGTATGAGACACTGATTGGTGCGTGGCGGCCACAACAGCATCTTCCGTGACAGCGGTGAGCGTAGCACAGTGCTCACGCTTCACAGTCAAGATCCCTCCTGTCATCGTTGCCCTTCTCCCCAGGCCTTGGACTCATCACCAAGTGATTTTTCTTGCAAGCTTCATGTTTTCCAACCTCTTTGTTTTCACGTTCAAGCCCTCCTTTGGGCCTGCATGCGTTAGTCCACACATAGCGCAGCGGCTAACCTCTCGTTCGCGATCCATCTGCAGCTCATGACAGACGCAGGAGATCGGTACATCCGGGAAAGTCTCTGTACATGGATGCCCCACTCTTAAGTCGCACAAGAGGCGTTCTTCGTCACCGGCAGCTCGCTTCTGCACGTTCTGCTGCAGACGGCATCAACGCATGCTTGGGAATACCACATGCAGGACTCGAAGCATCCTCTGCCTCCGCGGCAACAGTGTCCTGGAAGCTGTAAGCAACATGAAACGTTCCTCATCAAAAGAAAGGATTAGATAACGATGGCGCGGCTCTCCCTTGACGATAGCTCTCGAGGGTGTGACTTGCCATCGACCCTTCCAATTCTGCGTCGACACGCACTCTCCCCAGCCTCGCTTCTGGCCTAGCTGGCGATGACATCGTGTCAACAATGCAACACCAGCCCTCCATCAACACGATTTGATTTCAGCTCATCGTACCATTCGTCCTACCTGTTCGCATAGCCCTACAAGACGCATGCGTTGGCCGCTGCAATCATTCTCACGTACGAAGCTGAGCAGTGGCGGCTTGACACGTACGTGGTTCACGCGCGCTGCGCGCCAGCCGCAATAACTTTGGAATGACTGAGACAGAACAACGCGGCATGCACAACAACACGCATCTGCGCTGACTATGACTGAACAGCTTTGCAGAGCACGATCAACTTGACACGGCCCTCACGGCGTGCGCACACATTCAATGATTCCATAAGCTACCAAGTCTTGCAAGTAACTGATGCACAGTGTCGCCTGAGCGGCGCAAGCAGATAACCGAACCCACTGTCTGCAAAACGCCATCTACCGCGCAATAGAAAAAGCAATGTAGGTTACAGGGTGAACTTTGGTTCGGCACGGCCCGCACTTCAAAAAGGATCATGCCCGACAGCAAGTACAGAGGTATCTCTTCGAAGATCGCAATATCGCATGGGAGATCCCGGCTCATGCTAAATTATCCTCGTAACCGAACTCAAAGTTGACGTCTACTTCTATGGTCAAGCGACTCGATGCTCTTGCTCAAGTCCGCACAATTCACATCGTGATGCCACTCTGATCCTAGCGTGACCCACTTGCCATGTGAAGCCTCAACCTTCCACCGCGTCTGTCATACTCCATTGCGCGACAACTCTATATCACAGCCACAACTCATCAGCAGATAGGCTGAGGATCGCAGCGAGAAGAATTCAACATCCCTTAGAAACAGTCAAATGCTAGGTACGGTCTCTCTAGCGGCCGCCAGCGCCCCTCACCAAGCAGCTCAGCTATACGCGATGAGATACGGTTGTGAATCAACAACGATAGCTGGCGCCCAGAACCACACGTGCTAGGTAGAGCTAGAGAGCATCTGTGGTGTAAACGACACAATGAGTCAAACTCAACCACGACGGGCGACCGAACTTTTCTCTTGGAACCAGACATGTCCGCCATGTAGCATACCTTTGCTGTCTACGTACAAAAGGGTGGCATCGCAAATACCACACCCATCACAGAAAACGTAGGACAAGCGTAAAGTATGTATACTCATCCACCCGCGAAGTTCTCTATGCTAAGAAAGCAGATTGCGTGGAACTGTACAAGGACATCAGTCTCACCATGCCTGGCCCTGATCTCGTCTAGTCTATATGCAAGAGTCGAGATCCACTGTTCTTCCCCCTCCTTTCTCGCGGAGCCAAAGCATCCGCTTAACAAATGCCCAAACGCCGCTGATGCGTGAGTGCTTATATTACAAGTGTCCTCTACATGCCATTCGTCCCGAAGATTGCAGCAGGGACTCAGTCGTCGTCCTCGCCGCTCTCCTCATCATCGTCTTTCCGCTTCTGCTCCTTCCTTTTCTTATCGCCCTTCTTGGCTTTGAGCTCCTTCTCCCAGAGCTTGTTCGCTGCTTCCTTGTTCAGGTCCGGGAAGATGAGGTTGAAGACCTCGGAGTACCATTCTACGGGGTGGCCGGTGATGCCTTCCTTGATGTTCTGTGTAGACGTTAGCGCGATGCATCCACCGAAGACATATAAGCAGACTTACCTCAGGAAGTTCCAGCCAATCCGACAAATTGTCCTTGGGGAAAATAACCATCTTCGCGCCCGCTCTCCGCGCAGCAACAGTCTTCTCCCTCAGCCCGCCGATCCTTAGCACTTTGCCGGTGAGCGTGAGTTCACCCGTCATCGCCACACCATCCTTGATCTGCGTGTCCAGCGCCAAAGACAAGAAACTACTGGCCATCGTAATACCAGCACTCGGACCATCTTTGGGGACCGCGCCCTCGGGGCAATGCAAGTGCAGTCTCGCATGCTCGAAGAACCTGTTTTTAGGGAAATCGCGGGCAAGCACAGACTTGGCGTACGAGTATGCGACGCCGGTGGACTCCTTCATGACATCTCTCAGGCTGCCTGTGCGCTCGAGACCGGGGTGCGAGGACGCCGAGAGTGCGTTTTGCAGGATCGATTCAATGTAGAGCGCGGAGCCGCCCATGGATGTCCAGGCCAGGCCCATGGCAACGCCGGGTGGAGTGAAGTCGTAGAGGCGGTCGGCTGTGAAAACGGGCGGGCCGACGTAGTCTTTGAGGTTATCTTTGTTGATGGAGACGTGGACTGTGTCCGGTACCTTCAGGGCGACGCGGGGCTTGGGTGCGGTTTGCTTTTCGATGTCCTCTGGCGTCTCCTTGACGTCTGTCTTGTCTTTCTCTGCCTCTTCCTGTGCGGCCTTGCCCTCATCTGTGAGTGCTTCAGCTTCTGGGAGGGCTTCCTCGCCGACTTCTGTGACGATCTTCAGGGCGGATTTGCGGTAGACCTTCTCGATTTGCTTCTTCAGGTTGCGGACACCGGATTCGCGGCAGTACTTGTTAATGAGCTCGACGATACCCTCCTTCTCGAGGACGACGTCGGCGTCCTTCAAACCGCTCATCTCCTTAGCTGCGGGTGCAAGGTACTTCTCCGCAATGGCAATCTTCTCGTCTGCGACGTAGCCGGACAACTCGATCATCTCCATGCGGTCGAGCAGGGGCTGAGGAATCGTGTCAGACATGTTTGCTGTGCAAACGAACAAGACCTTCGACAGATCGACGGGTACATCGAGGTAGTGGTCCAAAAAGCTGTTGTTCTGTTCGGGATCAAGCAGCTCCAAAAGAGCCGCAGCTGGGTCACCGTGGTTGCTGTTGCGGCCGAGCTTGTCGATCTCGTCGATCAAGACGAGAGGATTCTCGGTCTGACACTTCTTGAGAGCCTGGATGATGCGACCAGGTAAAGCACCGACGTACGTTCTTCGGTGACCCTTGATCTCGGCAACATCGTACATACCACCGACACTGAAGCGGTAGTATTGACGGTTCAGGGCTCGTGCGATGGACTTTCCGATCGAGGTTTTACCCACACCGGGAGGACCGACCAGGCAGAGGATCTTGCCTTCGACTGAGCCGCGGAGCTTGCCAACCGCAATGAACTCCAGGATGCGGTCCTTGACATCCTTCAGTCCATAATGGTCCTCGTCGAGGACCTCGCGGGCGTGCTTGATGCCGAAATTCTCAGCGCTGCTGAGACCCCAAGGAAGCTGTGTCAGCCAGTCGAGGTAGTTTCTTGTGACATTGAACTCAGAGCCGCTGGGCTCAAGACCAGAAAGCTTGCTCATCTCCTCGTCGAAAACCTTCCTGACAGCCTCGGGCATAGCCAGCTTGCTAGCCTTCTCATTGAACTTCTCGATAAGCTTGTCCTTGCCGTCTGACTCGATGCCGAGCTCGCGCTTGATGCCTTTCATCTGCTCCATGAGGATAAATTCGCGGTGCTTCTTCTGGACGCGGTTATTGACCTCGTCGCTGACCTTCTTCTGCAACTCAGCGCTCATAAGCTCCTTCTTCAGGACTTCCAGAGACTTCCTAAGCCTCTTTTCGACGTCCATCTCCTCGAGCGCAGCCTGCAGCTCGTGAGACTCGGCCTGGGCGACGGCGGCAGCGAAGTCTGCCAGCTTGACAGGATCCTCGCCGACGCTCATCGTGGTGTGGACAGAGAAGGTAGCGACGTGATCGCGGAACATGGGGTTCAGGAGCGCGACGCCCTTGAATGTGTTGACAATCTCGTTGACCAGCGCCTGGATGACCTTGTTGTCCTTCATGTTGAAAGGTTCCTCGACCATATTCTCGACGTTGGCTATGCTGACTTGTCGCCCCTTGAGAATAGCCAATGTCTGATCCTCGTCCTTCGACTTGGAGTCCTCGCTAGCCTCCTCGAAGCTCGCGACAACGTCGCCCTTGTTCTCGCTGGCCTTGGTCTCTGCCGGCGCAGCCTCGCCCTCGGGTGTCTCGGCGATGGTGGCTTCTCCAGCAGAGCCCTGCTTCTCGCCCTTCGGGGGCAAAAGACTAGTCATCTTGATCCTGCGGTGCGGGTACAGAACGCAAGTCATGGCGAAGTTATCCTCGGAGCCAACAGGAAACGCGCTCGTGACCTGGCAGAAGGTACCCACGTCGTGCACCTCGCTCGGGTCGTCGATGACATCCTTATCGACAGCGTCGTCCTTGAACATGAACGCACCAATGTACGGCTGCCCACGCTTGACCATGTCTGCGATTGCCTGACCGACCTCCCTGTCGCGGATGGTGACAGCCTTGTAGAAGCCAGGGAACAGCGGGCGCTTGGCGAGCGGGATGGCCATGACCTGGGGGTAGACTTCTGGTATCGTGGGCTTGACGAGCGGGTTGTTCTTGCGCTTCCTGCCGCCTCCGTCGCCGCCTGAGCCGCCGTCGCCTCCTGCTGCGCTGCCCCGGCCGGAGCCAGTTCTCGAGGGTATCGGGTCGGGCGTCTTTGTCTTCGCCTCCAGCTCGTCGGCGGCCTTTTCCTGCTCTTTGAGCTTCTTCGACTCCTCAGTCTCCTCGGCTGTCTCCTTGGGCGCTGTCTTCGGGTCCTTCTCCTTCTGCCGGCTCAGCGAGGTCGAGAAGCTGCGGTAGGCGCACAGGGCGGCGGGCGGCGACGGGCATCGTTGGGGGTATCGTGCGACGAGCGAGGCCGAGCATTGTGCAGGGAGGAAGCGCGAGGTGGCGCGCGAGGTGGTGAGGGTTGCCTGGGAGCGCGATGTCTGGCGCAGAGCTGCCCGCCACGAGGCGTGAAGCATGATGGGGAGGCGGCCTCGGAAGCCGCTGGGGTGGGAAAGTGGTGGGATGTAGAGGGAGGGACAGGGGGAAAGTGCACGCGCCGAATTAGCCTGTGTGCGCGACACTGGAGATGAGATGCAGCCAAGGCGGCGCTTGAGTGCAGTCTTTGGTGTTGCTCGTGCGTGGCGTTGCGAATTGATCTGTAATCTTCAATCTCGACATCATACAACTGTCCAAGCTCCGACGCAATCGCCGGCCCCGGCTTTGCCTCGGCCACTCGTCCCCAGTCCAAAGCCTTCTGTCGCCTTCTCCCACGCGACACCCTCTGCTCACTGCACGAAGGTCACATGAGCACGCGAATATCTGGCGACTGTCTCAATTGCGTTTCAGGGTGGATAAGTCCTCGACAATGAGTCGCTCCATCTCAAGCGATCTCGTTGAGGAGAGCTCAGTGAGTCTTCGCCACCCGGCGCGCCTCCGCATCAGGCAATCGTAACTGTGACGCCTTACATTTGCGTTTTTGAAGAATCCGCCAACAGATCAGGTGGATCAGTGTGGCAGTGGACAACACGTAGCCAGTTAGCCTAGCACGCATCGAATCGAAAGAATGCATTGCTATCATGCGAGGCCTTGGGAGGTGAAGGCCTTACACCTCGTTCTCACCACCACTCGGGCCGCCAGCCGTTCTGCCCTGCCCCTTCTTGCTATAGCTGTTCTTCCTCCCCTCCCCCTCGTCGCTATCAAACGTGCTGTCCAGCATGAACGGACTCCTAGCACGAATCTCCTTGCCCTTGAACAGCAGGACAACTGGCACAACGCTTAGCGCCAGACCGACAAACCCCAATAAGCTGCCTGCCCATCCGAATCCAAGGGTCGAGAATAGCTGACCAGATGCTAGAGGCAGAAAAGCACCGAAGCTATTACGCCCGAGCGAGGCGGCTGAGAGTGCCGAGGCGGCGTACTTCTCATACGCATCAGTGAGGTAGTTCACCACACCCATGTAGATCGAGTAGATCCCGACACCCACAATAGCAACGCCAATCGCCGGGACAATCCAATGTACGCTGGGTCTGCACGTCCATCCGTAGATGAACAGTCCGGCTGTGAACAGCAACGATCCGGGAATGCTTGTGTACAGCCTGGCCTCTGGGATCGGTTTGCCTGGCCTCTCATCATTCTTTCCAGCAGTGCGGAGGTACATCCAGTCCTGCAGCGGGTTGATCAGAGTGCCAATGACCGCTCCAACGGTAATAGCGAGTTGCACAAGTCCTGTTTGGAAAATGCCAAACCCATACGAATCGCCGAAAGTCTGGACCACAGAGCTAAAGAACAAGAACAAGATGCCCCATGCGAAGCTAATCCAGAGCGTGAAGAAGATGACCACGGGCTCCGAGATCAGCATCTTCGTTGGGCGCATGAAGGACACTTTCAGTAGTTGGGCGATGGACGGCTTGTCGAGCTCGGATTCGGCATAGATCTCGCGGCCTGTGGATTTACGAAGCTTCTGCGCGCGCTTCTTGAGGATCACGTCGCCGCGCGTTTCGCGTAGGATGAGCCAGAAGACGGGGATCAGCGCCGCATTGTAAATGATCTGAATGTAGTAGATCCTGGTGTCGTCAGTCTCGTTTCCACTCAAAAAAAGGGGTGCATAACGTGCCATCTCCAAGGCGATTCCAGACCAACGCTCGGCTTCCGAATCTGCACAATTGCACTGCCCACGAACGGCCCAAGTGCGATGCCAGCCACACTGGTGAACCCAAACAAAGACATAGGCAAGCTGCGCGCTTTGTCGCCCTTCCAGATGTCACTAATGCTACCACCGACGATATTGATAGCGACCGAAGATGCGCCGCCGCCAAAAAAACGGGTCACTACGATGGTGGCAAAGTTGTTAGCGAACGCGGAGCCAAAGAGAAAGAGTTCGAAGACGATGTAGCCAATCTGATGGTGTCAGTGGACCTTCAAGCGGTATGCAGGGCAAGAACGTACGAAGTAGCCAGGCATGCGACCCGTGTTCTCAGTCAAGGGGACGAAGAGCAGTGGGAAGAGGGCAGCGCCCATGTTCCAGCTTGTCGTAGCCCAGTAGAGGTTCGGGAATGGGTCGTTCTGAACGTTCCATAATGGTGACATCCAGTCATTGCCAGATCCGTAAGAGCCAGCGGGTAGACCTGTCAAGATCGAGACGAAGCACACAGTGATTGTGACGATCCATTTGTACTTTGGTGACCAGTTGAAGCTGGTCTATGTTAGTCAAGACCCAGGGCTGTTCGCTACTCAGCCGTACGGATTGTCTTTGTCGTCTGGCCCGTCCCACGTGTGGATCTCGACTTCTTTGCCATTGACTGTGCGAACCTCGGGTTGGCGTCCCGAGACACTCGGGCGATGTTGAGTGCCACCTTGCGAGGTGGTGTCTGTCGCCGTTAGCTCATGGTGTATGAGTACGAAAACTGGGCTTTCAAACCTTTGTCTTCGTTGACCGAAGAAGGTAAGGACATATTGGCGAACCTCAGTGTTTCGAGTTCATGCGGGAGCGTGGTATTTTGATAGCAGAGCGAGATTATGGGTTGGAATGTAGATTCTCAAACATCTGGATGCGAGTTTGATCGTTGACAGTTCGACCATATGACCATGTTACCGATCGCAAGGGTGTGAAGTCATAGTTCTTCAGCTAGCGCTCTGCGGTAACGTTCGGACAATCACAGCCATGACGTTAGCGTGATGATCCCACCGAGTCGCGCGACGGAACGCTGAGCATGCCGCGCTCGTTGGACAAGCTCTGTGGCAGCATTGCACTATGGAGAAGATCTCATTACTTGGCTGCAGCCCTATCGTTAATTACCAAACGTGGCTAGCAAAGCTTTTACGCCGCATTCTCGGCGACACCATAGGCGGTACGTCAGTCCGTCGTACGAAGATGTGACATCATGTTCGAGATGACGTTCTGCGGAGCATAAGTTGGAGGTCGCGTCGTGTTTATTCGTTGTTGTTTCCGTCGTTTGAAGAAGCCTGGACGCATGCGGATACCAGCTCGAACTGTAGTCCTCGAGCATGGGGAAATGACGGTTCAGGTGGCACCAGCTCGTTAGCTGAGTGAACGGGTCTCGGCTTGCTGTGGTCGGGTTGGCAATCGCGTGAAGGAAGGAAGTATGAAGTCTTCTGGGTCGCAGGTAGGTACGAGTTTGTGGTCACTGTGTAGCTCCTGTTGTTGCTGGGAAGAGCAGGGCGGATGAAGGAAGTGGGGCTGAGCAGGGCCGTGACCAATCAAAACTTGCATCACGTCCTCGCACTTGCACTGCTCAAGACCGAACAAACATCAACCATCGCTACATCGCTATGAGGTTCTCGTAGAACAAGAGCGGCGAGAAGACCTGTCGCCTTTTCGCACCCCAGGAAGATCCTGGTCGGAAACGCATTCCCCTCCCGGAACTCGTCGTCTACAACCATGACAGGCAAATCTCCCAAATGCAGTACCAGCATGCAGACCCGCCGTCAAGAAGAAAGGAGGTCTGGGGCCTTGTGGTATACATCGGCGGTGCCTGTCGCGGTAAAGGCGCACGTGAGTCTCGCGCATCATACGGCGTCTACTTTGGTCCTGGCTCGCCTCACAATGCCAGCGGTCCGTTGCCAAGCACAGTGGAGCAGAGTCGCGTGCGTGCTGTGATCGAAGCCCTCGCTACCGCCTTGAACAGCATCCGCGTCATCCAGCAGAACGATCCCCAGGTCGTGTACATCAAGATTGCTACGGATTCGAGCTACTTGGTGGGCGTTATGACGCGAGCCATCGAAGACTGGATCAAGGACAATGGTATCGGCTCAAACGGACAGGCAGTGGCTCATTACAACGAGCTCAAGGACTTGCACGGGTTGCTGCATGGCATGGAGCATGACAACAATCAACCCATGTATATTCAGTTCTGGCATGTGGACAGGAGCATGATCGAGGATGCCAATGCGCTTGCCAACGCTGCTTTGGATGCGGCTCCCGTAAGTCAAGACTGACGGCGACACAGTCGATATGAAAGGAGGAGTCAGTGTTACTCAAAATGTGTTCTCAAGTGTGTCACCAAACAGAGGTAGTAACTCCTGTTCATCATATTGCACTTGCACTCTCTGCGCAGCCAACTTGTACAATTTTGCAACTCTCTCGCCGTTCGATTCCAGTTCTTGTCCAGACACGGGAGCTGCCGCATCGTCAATGGGTATATCTTCGAAGCTCTCTCGGTCCCGAATCTTGCGCCAAATCTTGGGCACAGCGTCAGTGCTCTCACGAGATCCAGTGTGGCATGGAAAGCCGCTTGTTTCCTTAGCGTCCAGTGTTGTCTTTCCCGGCTCAACGTAATATTAGCTTGAGGCCTACTGCCCTCATCCGCCTCTCGAGTCGGACCTGAGTACGGTGTTAGCACTGGTGCATCTTTGGGCCCCCACTCATCACTAGGTCCTCAATACGGCACAGGGAAAGTGCGTGTCGCAGTGAACCTTGTGCTAGGAATGCCATCGCTATCATAGAGGCTGCGTGGCCAGCGTGTATGCTCTGCTGCTTCATGCTTCGCTGCTTGTTGAGCATCAGATCTAGGCTTCATGGGCGAGAGCTCGATGTCGAGGGCATTGCTTCGATGCCACTGGTGGTGCTGTGCACGTTGCTGTCGACGGGCACGGAATCTGCAGTACCAGTGTACTGTGATTGAGGCTGCAAGGGAGATGGGTACGATGATCAAACCTGCGATGGCGAGGGCGGGTGGCGCCATGTTGGTGGGGAGCTGAGCGTATTATGTCTCTAAATGATGGGGGATTTGGGAGTGTGAGCTGCACGTAGGAAGAGGTTGGAAAACACTGCTTGAAAAGCAGATCCTGGGGAACAATCGCCATTGCAGGGATTGATTTGATGTAGCAGACGTTAAGCAAGGTGGGCCTGCAATCGGTCTGCAAATCACCGACTCATCCGAAATCTCAGCGTTGCTCGGTGACATCTCGATGTGATCAAGGATTGTTGTCCCAGAGGTCAGGTTCAACCTCGGGCATAGCTCCAGCGGAAAATGACCGCTTGAACGAGACACCGAGAGTGCCGGGAAAGACATCAGAGTGTAATCTGCTTGCATTGCAGCGGGAGTAAGCTGATGACCTCCGCAGACTAACTAGGTTAGCTGGCAATTGCCGAATTGGGCGACTGCTGCAAATGCGCTAGTCAATCTTAGGCCATCGCTGTGCATGTCACTTACGGCTGTAGTATCCCTGTACTGTTCTAGACTAAAGTCATCGCATGTACAAGTTCACGCCAAAGTCGCACCGCTTTTGCCTACAGCAACCGCTGTGTCAATCTCCCTACCATCCACTCACATTCTCACAACCATGGCTGCAATCGACTCCTCATCATGGCCGGACTATGCGAAAATTGACCCAGCTTTTGAAGCAGTAAGTCTCCCAGCATCGACACAACAGTACCGGACTGACTATGCAAGCTCATCCCACACCTCCCACCCTTCAAGTCCTTCGCAGATTATGGCACAGCAGCGGACCTACGCGCCGCCGTCGCCACCCAAGTCGAACAAATGCTCGCCGCCGGCGTCGTCAAACCGCCGTCCTGGGCTGATTTAGGCGTTGAAAAGAAAGAGATCCAGGTCCCCGTCCGCGACAAAGCTACTCTTCGCACGGTGGTGTACAAACCGACGACCGCTCAGCCAGGACCACTCGCAGTCTACTTCCACGGCGGCGGCTGGACCTTTGGCTGGCCAGAGAGCTGGGAGCACGGGTTCGCCGAGCTGACGAGCTTGGGGATCACGTGTGTAGGCGTCGCGTACCGGCTTGCGCCCGAGCACGTCTTCCCGACCGCAGCGAACGACGCGTGTGATAGTCTGAAGTGGTGTGTTGAGCATGCTGAGGAGCTGGGCGCGGATCCCGCGATGGGGGTGCTGGTGCTGGGAACGAGTGCTGGGGCGAATCTGGCGGCTGTGGCGAGCCATGAGGCTATTGAGCAGGGCTGGGGGCCTAGGATTAGGGGGGTAGTGTTGGTGGGTGCGGGATTGGTGCATTGTGATGCTGTGCCGGAGGAGTGGAATGTGCATCAGAGGAGTTGGGAGCAGAATAGGGATGCGCCGATCCTGGATGTTAGAGGAATGAGGTGGTTCTTTGGTGAGCTGGATCTGCTGATAGGGAGAGCTTGCACTGATGTGATGAAGAGCAGTATAAGCCGGTTCCTGACTCGCCATACGCAAGCGTTCTGCTCTGGTCCGGTGGCCATAAGGGTCAGCCTCCGACGTATATGCAGGCAATGGGGTGAGTACACCAATCCGCTGAGTACATTGATGACTAACTACTTCGGCAGAATGGATCCGTTACGTGACGACACGCTCATCTACGAGCATGTCTTACGTGAGGAGAATGGGGTCCCTACGAAGCTCGACGTGTACGCTGGGTTACCTCATTGTGCTCCGGACTTCTTTCCAATGCTGCCGGTTGCGGGCAAGGCGTTGGACGATCTCAAGGGTGGTGTGGAGTGGATTCTGACCCAAAAGGATTCTTGATAGTGTTGCTTTCGTTGACTTCGATGGTTCGCATGTGCTCTGCGGCGCCCTGGGCTGCCTCCCGAACATCGTCTTTCAAACTGTCGTCTCCGGCAATCTCAGTTAGCCTGTAACAGAGAAGAACAAGAAGTCAGTCAGGATCAGTGAGAGGTCAGGTGTCTCGACATCTCTGTGATAGTACGTACCGACGCTGCCAGAATGTCCAGCGGTCAATCGGCCGATCGAACTGTAAAGCCTTTGACGGGATGTCTCTCCGTTGCAAATCTCGCATCCCGGAAAGATCGCGATAGACTTGTGCTCCATTGTGCAAGATCCAGCTATGGACAGCTGGGATTTGCATATCGAGTTTGAGTTGGTCATCGGCGTCGCCATCACCGGTAGCAATGCGTTCGTCCTCAACAGTGGGTATTCTCTCCAATGTACGTATGAGGTACCTGATTGCGCGCTTCTCGTCCCAGACAAGCCCTGCGGCGACGAGTCGCGATTCTATGTCTTGCTGCTTGACGTAGATCTGAAGGGCCTGTTGCATGGCTGCGGCGGCTGTTGCCCGCCTCATGATCTGCCCTGGAGTCATCCAGAAAGTGTCGCTCCATGGGAGGTTGAAGTAAGGCAATTCAGCCCAGGGTACAGGCTCCTCGTCATCATCGTCCAGAAACTCGCCGCGATGGATGGGATCCTCGATCTTAGAGACGGCTTTTAGCAACGCTATAAGGTCAGACGTGCGGCTCGACGGCCACTGCATCAATGCTCGCATGAAGAGGCTCCACAGATGGCAGAGAGCGTAGCAGTCGTCAGAGTAACTGTCGGTGTCCTGGATCGAGGTAGTCGAGATGGGTTGCGTGATGGCATAAGCTGCTTCGTCCACACTCGTTCCGCCGCTCGCAAAGCATTGTAATGCTGCGATTTCTCTCTTGTGACAGACTTCGTGGACAGCACTTCGGTATTTCCGATTGGATTGGGCTTGGAACCAACTGTCAGGGATTGTTGCTGTATCTTCTGGGAGCAAGATCCATGACATTGTTGCTGTCGAGCTCGTTCTGCTTGCGACTGGAAGACATGGTGTTTCTGCTCTTTTATAGATGATCCAGTCCGAGCTTGGTCTGCCCACGAAGCTGTCCCTCGCAAAAGGGCGGAGGTGGATGTCTTGCAGACGCAATGTAGGCTGCCGCCGCACGGACTGGACCCCTGACGGCATCGAGCATCATTGCTGGGATGCCGTCTCGACAACACTGAAACACCCCACCAAAACATTGACACGCCAACAATCACGCGCCGCGACGCGCTGAGACCCCGCAGCGATGCAGAGCCACCAGCAGTCGCCGTCGCCGGGCGTGGGTAAAGACAGCACGCCGCGAGGAGGATCACGTCACTTCAACAATGAGCCCGCCTCTGTCTCACACTCGAGCAAGCGCCTTTCACTGCACACAAGCACCGCCAGCTTGCGCGAACCTTCGCCAGGGCCCGCTTCACCCAGACTGCCAAAAGCGCGCACGCCGTCCTCACCTCTCCCGCAAACCCTCCGTCGCAGCTCCAGCACAGCAACCTTGAACCGCGCCGCTTCCCCTACACCCTCACTATCGCTCAACCTTGGCCGCAAGTCTTCCAGCTCGTCACTGCGCGGCGACGCGAACGGTGCACCCCGCAACTCGGCTTCTCGCAGGTCGTCGTTTGCGCCCAACATGCCCTCGCCGATAGGAGCGAAAAGCCCGCTGCAGCCGCACTTTGAGGAGAAGCTGCCATTGCGTGCATGCGATATCGCCGAGGAACACTTCAGGAAGGATCTCGCACGACATGAGGGTGTGGCAGGGACCGCGAAGGCAGGCACCATCGTCATCGTCCACGACCAATGCTACGGGCACCGATACTCGCGGCCAAAAACGCCCAAGAACCTACTCAGCCTGATCATGGAGCGGCCAGAGCGCATACTTGCGAGCGTGCTGGGCATCTCCACAGCATATGTGCGACTAGGCGGGCGGCATGCGGACGGACACCAGCCTTTACACCCTGATCAGCACCCACCGGAGCGCATACCCTTCAGAATTCGCAAAACCTCGCGACTAGTCGACATCACATCACCAGTGGTCACCAACGTTCATGGCACAAAGTGGATGGAGGAGTTGAAGTTTCTATGCGATAGTGCTGGGACAAAGCTGGCAACGACAGGGAGAGAGCTAGCCAGAGACGCACCGGCAGCGCCCAGGCAGCCGCCGAAGCACGAGTTCCACTCTGGCGACCTGTATCTCTGCGAAGAGTCGTTAAATGCTTTTCAGGGTGCTCTTGGTGGAGTTTTGGACGCTGTGGACGCTGTGTTCCAGGGCACCGCCTTGGGCGACGGACCGTCCCGCGCCTTCGTCTGCGTGCGCCCACCAGGTCACCACTGCTCAGCGGACTTCCCATCCGGATTCTGTTGGCTGAACAACGTTCACGTCGGTATCGAGCACGCTATGATGCAGTACGGTCTGACACACGCTGCAATCATCGACTTCGATTTGCACCATGGAGACGGGTCGCAAGCTATCACCTGGGCGCGGAACAAGAAGGTGCAAAACATGCCGAAGAGCACAGCAAACCGCAAGAAGACCTCCATCGGCTATTTCAGCTTACACGACATCAACTCGTATCCATGTGAGGACGGCGACGACGACAAGGTCCAGGCAGCAAGTCTCTGCATCGACAATGCCCACGGCCAGTCGATCTGGAACGTACACCTCCAATCTTGGAAGACGTTAGAGGAGTTCTGGGCCATCTACGAAGACAAGTATCTTGTGCTGCTTGACAAGACTCGTCAGTATCTCAAGTTTCACACAAAACGCCTGAATAGTGGGCCAAATCAGCCGAAACCCAAGGCTGCCATTTTCTTGTCTGCCGGCTTTGATGCTAGCGAATGGGAAACAGCAGGCATGCAACGACACGCGGTCAACGTGCCGACAGAGTTCTATGCCCGCTTCACGCGAGATGTCGTACGTCTTGCCGAAGAAGAAGGTACTGCAGTTGATGGCCGCGTCATCTCAGTGCTGGAAGGCGGCTACAGCGATAGAGCTCTGGCTAGCGGAGTCATGAGCCACATCAGCGGTCTCACAGATGGCCAAGTGTACCACGACACCCAGCTCACGAACGTAATGGCGCTCGACATGCACCAGAGACTCGGTGGACTTAGTCTTTCGGATGAAGACATGCCAGTCCCATCAGTCGAGGCCAATTTGACACCTATTACGTACGATCCATCGTGGTGGCATGCGGCAAATCTCACCGAATTGGAGAACCTAGTCGACCCCCCACCTGCAGTTGCGCGTAAGAGAATCAGCCAGGGACCACTAGCACACTTCTCTTCGCCCACGCAGTCTTTCACCGCTAAGGTTGTTGACCCAACAAAACTTTCGCACTTGCAGCCTGCCCGAGGTGTGCCCGTCAACCCCTCGCGACCCATCACTCCGCCTCCTCCTGATGTCGACTGGGCGACGGCGGCGCATGCATTGAGTGCACTTCTGGTGCCCGTGGATCGTCAGACTAGGAGTTTCAAACCCGAAGAACTTGCCCCTCCGCAGGTCAAGAAGGAGAAGCCTGCTCCGCCAGCTCTGACGTCTGTAAAGGTCGATCCATCCGGCCGACAACTGCGCGGCCGCAAACCGGTGACTTCGTACGCCGACCATGGCTCTGACGATGAGAAGGCAAGCCGTACAGAGTCTCGGTCGAATCGTCGACAGACTATCGCCGACTTTAAGCTTGCGACCGCAGAGGCTCCGGCAGCTCAATCGAAGTCTCGTCGAATGAGCATTGCCTCCAGCGTGTCTTCCATCGGTGATCGTAGCGTCAGCCGTGGTCCAAGTGTTCCTCCTCCCAACTCGAGAAGGCCCAGTGTTGCACCTTCCACTGCTTCCTCGAATGCATTACCAGTGAAGAAAGGTCGAGGAACAACCAATGCAGCTTCTGCACGCGTTCCTCAGCGACCAACTGTACCGCGAGTACCGTCCGCGTATACCAACAAAGCAGCTGACGCCAAGGGTAAAGAAAATGATGGAATGGATTCTCTGACTTCGGGCTTGAAACGTGTCACCCTAAAGATGCCCTCGAAAGAGGAATATGAGGCACGAGAGAAAGCAAAGGCAGAACAGCAGAATGCTCTCGAGACCTCAAAGAAGCCAGCCGCAAAGACCACCCGCAAAACGCCCACTAGCCGTACTGCGGCCACAAAGACAGCTGCTAAGCCTGCAACTGGCGTCACAACGAAGGGTCGCGGCTCAAAGTCATCGAAACCATCATCGCCAGCTACCACGCGTGCGCCGACCATGACTCCAGAGCTGCCTCAGCTGCAAGGTGCGGCCGTAGCACCGCTCGAACAACCGGAGCCAGTACATCCAGAACCCGTCTCCAGCTTGACAGAGCAGGTGCTTCCACCTGTGAATCTGCAAGAGAGCCTGTTCACGAGCGTGTCTGAGGCTAGTCGTCGTGGCTCTGGCCCTATGATCGAGCCACCGACTAACATCAGGGATTCCGTATTCACTCCAGAACAACTTCGCGAGCAGCTTCCCTTGCCTGCGTTTGTAACAACAACAGAGGCACCCGCGATGACACCTCCGCAACGCGCAGAAACTCCTCCACCTCCTCCACCAGCTGTTGGCTTGCAGTTCGTCAACTACAATGCTCACTCTTTCGACACGGCTCCGGCAGCAGGCCAGCTACCGCCAATCTCAGAGCCTCAGGCACCAGCAGCCTTGCATTGGCTGCCTCCAAACATCGAAGCAACAGCAACTTCTCCCAAGACAGCATCCCGTCCAATGTCACCCGCCAGGAGACAGGACCTGCCTGTATTTTCTGCGACCAGCACTATTCCTTTTGCCGTCCCAGCTCCTGCATCCGCTCCGCAACAAGCTCCTCCTCCGACCGCCAAGGCAGAGGATCACGAAAACTTGTGGGAAGTACCAGACACACCAGCACGCTAGACAGAATTCGACTGAATGATTGATACCCAACTCGCCGTTAATTGGTGGGACCAGACCTTGCGGCGTTCACAGGATTTAGCACCCAACAAGCCGGCGTGCTTGCCACGAGAGAGTTGCCGCGAATCAGGCGCCCCAGGCGACCTTTTGTAGACCATGTAGTTTGTAGAGATACCCGCTTTCGCGCAGAATCTGAAGTTTCGTTATCACCATCTGATGTCATTGTTACAACTGAAACGTGGGCTCCACTGATCCGCACCAGGGTCGCGTTCAAGCAAGCGCAGAGCGCGATACCTAGAAAGCAGCGTAGCAGCCTAACAACCTCCGTATAATCGCCACTTTCAAGCGTGCAATTATGTGCACAGGTGTCACAAGATGCAGGGTATGCCTCGGGAACCAATGGCTAGCGCGCGAAGCTGTCATGGGGCGGCGTGAGAGCGGGTGCATAAAGCGGGGTCCAAGCTAGAACGCGAAACCTCGGATGACGTACATTGCTCACGGTCGCAGGTTATATGGCGTGACAGTACGCGTCCTTCAGTATCTTGATCTCGCTCGCGTTGTGCCCTCCTGTTCATCGACTTGAGGTTTGAAAGTGTGACACGAGCGCACTTTCTTCTTTCAATCCACCCGGAGCTCACCTCAACAATTGTCAGGCTCATTTCGACACAATAAACAGACACAGCTCAGTAGTCGTGAAGATGTCCGAAGGCTCGGGATCTAGCAATCCCTTCGCGCGGCGCGAGGAGTTCTCGAACCAGTCAATCTTGCTGTACAAAATCTCCACAGGCCTGTCGTACATCATCCTGCTCGTCACAGCCTTCTACTACACCTTCAACAAGCCCAATGAAGGCCACGGCCCCCACCACCGCTTCTGGCAGCACCAGCCCGCAACACCGTTCGCGCAAAGCAGCATAATCACAAGCATATACTGGTAGGTCCTCCACACAACCATTCCTCGCACTTACATTCGCTGACAAGCCCAGGATCGTCCTCTTCGTCCTGCAGCTCATCTATGCTTACTCCCTCTGGTCCTCCAACACCACGTATCTGACCGCAGCTGCGAACGTCGGTACGCACTACATCACCTCCAACCTACTGCTCTTCGGCTTCATCCATCTCTGGGTGCGATCTCACTTCTGGCTCGCTGAGCTGCTGCTGGTCATCAATTTCTTCAATCTTAGCTTCGCCTACTTCCGCCACAGCACTACTCCGCGCGCGATCCATGTCGGTACTATTGCTGGCCCGCTGGCGTGGAACTTTGTTGCGTTGTATTGGGTTGGTGCAGTTGCGTTCCACTCGACGCATCTCATTGGACGCATTGTTGCCAATGTTTTCATTTGGGGCTGGGTCGGATATGGCGTGTTTTTCTTGGCAGCGTACAAGGACTACACGATGGGGTTTGCGCTGTCGGTGCTGGCATTCTGTAAGTTCTCCGAGATGCATCAGTGTTGAGATGTGCAAGCTAACGTGCGACAGCGACCGGTGTTGGACAGTTCCTCAGCAAGCTGCCGATCTTGCAGTTGCAATGGATCTTTGCATTTACGATTGGTGGGCTGCTCTTCGTTCTGAGTCTGGCTGTTGGCGTACCGGGATTGCTCGGTCGTGATCCCTTCCCAAGAGGACAGATTGTCAGCGAAGATCGCGAGAGGGCGCCATTGCTCGCCGACGAGTAAAGATTGCGATGAACAACCCGCGAAGGAGCGCTCAATGGTAAGCTGCAGCCTTCCGACACGCATCACAAAAGGAGAAGCGATCGACATCGGGTGGCAGCGACTGGAGGATTAGGTTATTGATATCGACGATCAGCCCGTTGAGGGGAATCAGGGTCTTTCATGGCATTGTCAGGGCGTTTGTTCGGGTTTTCCCTCATTCATGAGCACCGCTCGCATCGGCGTTTCACGTCGTTTCATTATCAATATAGTGAATCGAAGCGTCCCATTTTGAAGGACTGGATGGACTCAAGGACGATTCAATCCCACACCACCTGAAACACAGGGACCGCCGACAGCGGATCGGACCGTCCAAAGCGTTACAGTATCCGACGACGGTCATCCTAGCAACAACATCGGATGAGGCCCGCCTTTCCAAAATGCAAACCTTACTATCCCAGATAAGCATGGTGTAGGGAAAACCTCCGAGGTGCGGCCTAGAGCCTGATACTACCCTGCCAGAGACCCGTCCGCGTCGACTACGGAGGTACAGAGAGGTACGATAATATTTTGCAGTCCTTGTATCAACCGCACCCCTCTACTACTACGATATCAATTGCCCCCCTATCGTCTGTCGAAATTGATCAGTCCAGGTGACATCAGACACTCAAGTTACCGACCCAGAAACCGTCTACCAGCATGTCTTCTCAAGCCAACAATCCTCTTCGTCCCCGGCGCCTGGCACAAATCCGCCTGCTACACGCCAGTCATCGAGGAACTACAGGCCCAAGGCTACGAAACCGCCACCGCTGAACTTGCGTCCGTGGGGCCTGTGCCCGGCCTGCAAACCTGGGCCGACGATATATCAAACATCCAAGAGGAAATCGCCGCGCTGGCCGACGCGGGAAAACGCATCGTCGTCATCGCGCACTCGTACGGCTCGCTCAGGTCAGCGAGAGCAAGCTCCAAGTCGAGCCCAAGGACCCGCGGACGGTGTTTTACAACGATCTGAGTAAGGAGGAGCAGGACAGGCAGATTGCGAACTTGCAGACTTTCAGCTATCAGATGTACTACCAGAAAACGACGTGGGCGCCGTATAAGGAGGTTAAGAGCAGTTTCGTGTACTGTACGAAGGACAATGCCATCCCGCTGCCGATTCAGCAGGGTATGGTTAAGGGGTCGGGGGCCGCTTTCAAGGAGACGACGGTTGAGGCCAGTCACAGCCCATTTCTGTCGAAGGTGAATAAGATCACAAGGCTATTGTTGAGACGGCGGAGAGCGTGTAGAGTCCACAGTCTTTTTGATAGTGGTATTGCAGAAATTGATGGAATTCATCCGATCGCATCCCAATCTTCCAAAGAATCAGGGTCCTGCAGTATCAATGGCCAAATCATCGAATCTACTGTTAGTATCAGATTTGCACAGCTGAGATCAAATTCAGACACTGAGTCTGAAGCAATGGGTTCGATTTGGGCATACTACTGATACGCGTCTAGTACTTGTACCGAAGCTCCTTGTTCTCCCTGTCGGTCATATCGCTGAACTCGACGTCTGGTTGATGACTCGCGCCCACAGCGTCTCGTCGGCGGTTCTCCCAGCGGTAATAGAATACCAAGACTCCGGTAGCGCAAAGCACAACTGCCTCTACAGCCAGGATGGTGATCTTTGCTGGCTGATAGTTGGGTGCGTCTTTATTGCGGAATGTAAGAGGTCCAAGGATATTGCCTAGACAAAACGACATAAGCAGGATCGCGTTCATAGTGACCTTTTTGGTGTGACCCTGGTATTTGTCAGTACAATGATACGACTATGACAACCTCTTTAGGGGTGAAACTTACAGCGAAGTTGCAAGCCGCCAAAGCATAAGCAAGTGGCAGGAATGAACCGGTCATGTTAGTCAGATAGTTGCCTGCCAGCCTGCCGGCTCTATTGCTGGCGGGTATGAATGCGATCATACCACCGCCAACAATACCACCAAGCGCTGCCCAGGTGACGAGCATCAATCCACGGCAGTTGTAACGACCTGCAATGTAAGTACCAATGAGTGTACTGACTGCGGTGATCAAACCGCCGGGGATCTGAATGAGCGCAGTTTCCTTGTTCGAGAAGCCAAAACCGGAAATGATAACGCTTTGGAAGGACGACACAGCGCCGTTGGGGATGCTGGCTGCGGTGGTGATGAACGCTAGCAGCCAGACCTGGGGGTCGGTCATTGCCTCGCGGAATTGGTACGGCTTAAAAGTCTTGTTCTCAATGCCAGTGTTGTTCTCTCGGAGTCGCGACACAGCCATGATCTTCTCATCGTGGGTCAATCTGCTCGACATCGGGTTGTCGGGCAAGAAGAGAATGACAACTATACCCGCAGCGATCGTGATGAGACCGACTACGAGGTACATGATCTGCCAGTTGTTGAACTTATCGCCTTCATAGTGTTGGAAGCCGTACGAGATGAGAGAGCCGACCATCACAGCCATGCCGACACCGAGGTACCAGAAGCCGATGCGCCTGGGCTGTTCATTGCGCTTGTACCACATCGATGTGACTAGGATCAAGGATGGGCTGATGGCAGACTCGAACGCGCCGAGCAGGAATCGACAGACGGCGAGAGATGCGTAGGAGTCGCATGCTGCGGTGCAAGCCACTTTGTAATGGTCAGTTGTTTGACTTGAACAGGAAATAATGTGTAGAGCTACGTACCGACGGTGCCCCAAGCACAGACGCAAGAGCCGAGATACTTAGCGGTCGGCAGCCGTTGCATGAGATATGCATGTGGCATTTCGAAGATGAGAAAGGCAAGGTAGAAAAGCCAGGATAGTGTGCCGTACTGCTCCGTTGTCAGGTTGGCATCTTCTCTGATACCCATGACTGCCGCAAAGTTCACTGTGGTATGTAAGCAGGTATCCATACGTCAAAGTGCGATCAAGCTTACAGAGCGACTTGTCCAGATACTGCAAGAAATAGCAGGCGAACATGATAGGTACGATCATCCAGTCGATCTTCTTGACCAAGGCCTTCTCATCGATGGAGACGACAGTGCCTTCTTCGCCGTCCTCGTTGACGCGGAGAAACTCGAGAGCCTTGTCTGCATCCTTGTATGCGCTCTTCTCCGGCACTTTCTCGTCGACGTGAATAGGGTCTTTGGCCTCGCTTGCCTGCATTGTAGTGGATGCTGCAAAGCTGCTGTTTAGACTTGTCCGTCTTTTGCGATCGGCACGCGAGCCCTCATATATGTCCTGTCGCAAAACCCGTGTCTGAACAGCCGTCCTCGGAGTTGATCAACAGCATTTTGTCAAGCAAGATATCGTTGGTTATCAGCCCCACATGCCTCATCCGGAAGGAGATGGGATCCGTCTGTCCAGTAGGAGAGCTGCCGAGCACTGACATCGAGGCGACGGTAATCGTTCGGCGCACATCATCCCGCAGATTGGAGGCGGCTGAAGGATGCCGCTGCGGGGATAAGAGTACCTTATCGTAGTGTTGGAGTAGTGGCGAAGCTTGGGGTTGCAGTTTGCGGCAATTGTAATGGGAATGTCTGTATTACGAAGGAGTCGTTTCGGGTAAAGACGCGTAATGGGTTATTGCCAGCCGAGAAGAGCTGGCAGAAAAGTTCTGATCATTTGCGGATAGATCTGGTTCAACATGCGAACGGTGCGACTACGAACATAGAGGTGGTGACGTCACGCCATCTTATGGAAGGAGAGAGCGACAGCTCCTTGCGGAAGAAGTAGAAATGGTATGTACATTTGTATTATCAACCAGCCACTCACTGCAATCACAGCAACAGGTCCTGATTTCCGTCTGCACCGCCGGGACTCATGACTAGCGACTGTGGCGCGTTCTGATTGACAACCCAGCCACCACCCATACCCGGATGGTCTTCGGCGATAGGTGAACCACCGAACGTGCTCTGTCGGCCAACACTGGCGAAGTACATGTCAGCATCAGTTACTGCTGCTGACATGTTGCCATTAGTCGGAGACAGCTGGCCATTGCCATTGGATGCTGTGTCGAGACGGGAGCGGTCCGCCGCTGCACGTTGTCGTGCCAGTTCCGCGGCTTTGACGGTTGGCAACTCGTGCCGCTGCAATGCTGGGGAATCGACTATCCTGCGAGGACGAGCGCTTCGAAAAACCTGGTTGACTGGCTTCAGGTAGACTGTCGCGAGTGTGCCAACATTGAGGCACATTTCTTCGAGTGTCCCGGGGTCGAGCTTCTCCGACTCTTCGGCTGTGATGGCAGGTTTCTCTCCCATGACGACCTTCTTCGCCTCCTCAGGCGCAGACGATAGTAACCGCCAGTACATGTACCCACGATCTCGCAGATCTGGGTTATCTGTCTCCTCGGTCGCCCACTTCAGCACCTTCGGTACCAGTGCTGAGCCTCTTGTTGGTCGCTGAATGAAGAGCTTCACTGTGGCGGTCAGGAGCGCAAGCTGCACTTCGTGTGTCTCCTCCTGGAATGAGTCCAGGAAATCTTCGAGAAGGACATCAGAGTCTTCAATGCGGTCGGCGTACTGTCCAATGACCCAGATCATGGCCGCCTTGGCTTCCGGCTCGTCCAGCGAATCGAGGTTTTCGCATAACGTTGAAATGATCGACTCGTATTGATTAGGATATTTTCGGAAGATATTGCGGATGACCACTGTGGCTTCCTGCACGATATACGAAACCTTGGTGCTGACAAGCGAAAGCAGCGTACTGATGCACAGTTGCGCTGCAGGTGCGATCTTGATCGCTAGTTTACCAATGGCACGTACTGACTTGCGCACGAAGTCAACATCGATCTCAGTAGCGTATCTGTTGGAATAAGTATGTGGTCGTTTGGACAAGTATATTGATGACTTACTCTGCAAGCTCTGTCAACACCTCCTTGATGTTCCTCTCCGTTGCCAACATGAAGATGAGCTCGAGCTTGGTGACCTTGACATAGATAGGGTCGTTGTATTTGCAGAAGAACACGCGAATATCGTTGCGAAGCACTTCCGGTCGCCGCTGCAGGATGAGTAGAGCATTGCGCAGCGCAAGGTATTGAATCTCAGGTCCCTTGGAAAGCAGGGTAACGAGCGGCGGTGACAACTTGTTACATAACGATGCGATGACCTTCTGATCTGAGATGTAGTTCATCAGATAGAGAATGACACGGATGCAGGTGAGCACTACAGCCGAGTTCGAGTGTGACAACCGCGGCGATATGCGCTCAGCAAGCAAAGCAGCCTCAGATGTATCCTGAGGGACATAGTTCATCATGGCTTCCATGATGTATGTCTGACCCCACTCTGAGCAGTCTGCCAGAATGGACACAATCTTCGATGCGCTTGCATAGTCGATGGTGAGCTTGATGTTCTCGCTTCTCTCCCAGATGTCCATCAAGCCGGCCAATGCGCTGGAGACAACCGTAGGATTCTCATCCCGCAGCATGCCGTTGAGCTTGTCTATCAAGTCTGAAGATTCTACCAGGTGTCGGTCATGGTCGTAGAGCTTGGCAACGCAGAAGGCCGCGGTCTTTCGTACGTATGGGTCGGAGTCTCGCAGGAGGTTCCTGAGATGTGGCACGGTTGCCTCGACGTATTCGCGGACGTGGATGTACGACATGGTTCGTAGCGCAAGTGCTCTTACTAGCGGGTTGTTGTCGTGAATGTCTTCCTGGATGATGGGCAGCGCCTTGAGGGCAATGTCAGGTTTTATCCTGGCATAGTTGACTAGATATAAGAAGCACCTGGCGCAGTCAGTGGACGCTCGTTGCTGGCAGATGCTCCTCAGACGTACATCTTCTTAATCTCCAGACTCGGAATGTGCATACAGCCAACAATGTCGGGGAACAAGGCGACCATGTCGTTGTTGCTCATGGTCATATTGGCGACGATCTTCTTCAGGGCCGTCTTCTTCGCGGAGAAGTTCTTGTCCTTCTTTCCGCCGCTGTTCAGTTCGAGGCGCAGCTCCGCTACTTTGCCCTGTGGTGTGCGGAGGTATTGTGAGCGCTGGCTATCGACCGGGGGCAGGGGCATGAACACAATCATGGCGGCGGCCATGCGCGTAGCGGCGCACAGAGGATGGGATGTACATAAGAGAGTGGAGGACGTACCCTCGCAAAGAGCTTCGCATCTTGGCCGCCCTGGCTCATGGTGGGCTAGCTATCACGAATGCGCCCGCTCGGCGTTCCCTCTGCGCATGTGCCTTGCTGTGTTGCGACCAAGACAGCTCCCCTCTCCTGCCGCTTTAGCGTCCCTCTTACGCCTTCGATAGACGACGCGGGGCTGTGATAGGCGAGGACGTTCGTGGATTACACCGGTATCGCGTCGCGTGTCTTGGAGGGTCCCGGATGGTGTTTCGAGGGTGATGCTTGGCTTTGGCGCCTGTCAGGGTGAACAGGGTGTCGCTAGGATGTTTTGCGGAGACGTCGGGGGAGCGCTTGGACGCGGGCGCCAAGCGTGAGATCCGCTCTGGACAGCTGCTGGAGGCCTTCAACACCACGGACGCATCACGAACATCTGCCCCGCATTGCTGTTCCTCCCTAGACTCCAGGCCCGAGAAGCTCCCAGACAGAGTTAATACGGCTCCATCATGTCCACACCACCGCCCCCGCAATGGGTCATCGACCTCGACTCGGCGCCCGCATCGAAACCCAAGAACGCATCGCTGCCAGACCCGCCAGGCTACACAGCTTCTATGACCCGCAAGGAGCGCGCTTTGTCGTCGAAGAAGTCACGCGTACCGCCCACACCAGAAGAGATGGACACACTCAAGATGAAGAAGGCGTGGGAGGTCGCCATAGCCCCCGCTAAGCAGCTGCCTATGAACGCATTTGGTGGGTACCCGAACCAGGAGGCCGGAATGACATACTGACTGTGACAGGCATGTACATGACCGGCAACTCGCTCCAGATCTTCTCCATCTTCATGGTCTTCACACTGTTCAAGACACCCGTCATGGCTGCACTCGGCATCCAGCGCACATTCGCACCCTTTGTGACACCTGGCACAGCTGGTCGCCTTCTCGGTGTCAAGGTCGTCTACATCCTCACGAACTTGCTCATGCTGGCACTCGGTATCTGGAAAGTCAACGCCATGGGACTGCTGCCGACGACACGGTCAGACTGGCTGGCCTGGGAGGGCGAGAGGACATGGTCAGAAAGAGCTGTGCCCAAAGAGTGGTTGTGAACGGACGAAGTATGACGGAAGCATTGCATGGCGTTGGTGGTAGCAGAAGTCTACCGTGACTTCTTCTCTTTTCTTCGGCTAACGACAGGCCAGGAGTTCCTCCAGCTCCATCGCCACCACTGCCCCAATAATCAAAAGACTTCGCAACATACTGTTCGTCTTTCCAGCACTTCTCATCTAACGCGTCATGAGCTTCCACGGAGACCCTCCAGATACGGCACCATCAGTTACGGAAGCTTCGAGTGAGACCTATGGGCGGTGTTTGGCGTTGCCTTTGTCGTGCGCTTGCTTCAAGTAACCATGCTCGCTTCATCGACCTGTGTCGCCTGCAATCTCCATCACCATGTCGTCCGCACTTCGGATATCGAAAAGCTAGAAGCTGTCCACAAAGTTCTCCATCTCAATCTCATGTTTGGGACGAGATTGCGCTCGCTAGCTTCGAGTATTGATGTTATCAAGCGGCTCTCCGACGACTGACGCGCTCAAGAAAAGAAGCGAGAGTCAGCCGCGATATTCTTCGAATGTAAGCTCTAGCTTTCTCTTGCACACTTTTCCTTCTTTGCCATTTAGGTTACCTGCGTTGGTCCCAGGGACTGAAGCACAGCGCAATGCCAGGGATGGCCCGTACCTCAACGTGCTCGGAAGACAGCTTGCACCTTTGGAAGGGCCAGTCTATATTGCTCGCAAGGTCCAGCCAGATTTTGCTGATTCAGACACGTCAACAACGACAATCAAGAATAGGAAGCTTGGTATGTCGCGGGCTCTTCTAACGGCGAACAAATGCGTGATAAGTATGATAGTCTTACAGGACGCTCTGACTGCGCTCTTGCGTGAAAGTAAGGCGACCGCCAGTTATCAGTGCTATATGCTAATCACTTCAGCTAGTCGACGATCGCATGATCGTCAAATGGATGGCTTTGATACCCCGGCCCCGCTTCCGCATCATGTTCGAGGGTGGCCGGCCCACCCAGCTCCACTCAGTCCTTCTGAAACGATGTCCTCAGAGTCCGAACATTGTTCTTGACCCGACCATCGAGCAGTACGGCTTTTCGCCTCAATCAGGGTTATGAAGTTTCGTTACCACCAAAGACATCACTTGGTTTCGTAAAGTATACTGCGACGGCCCGCGATCCACTCTGAACGCCAAGGCTACACTCGAGCATAGTGCTATGATATTCGAGTACCTGAACACAATTGAAGAGAGGGGCGAGAGCTTCTGGACCCGGGCCGAGAGGGTTCTACCCGGGGTCGTTGAAGAGTGGGTGGACGGTCTACGAGGTAAGTAGAAGGATTGGCGAACTGACAAGGAACCTTTCGCATCTGCAAGATCAACACCCCTGGACCTGGTACGGGCCAACATGAAAGGACTTCAACGAGAGGAAATACTTGCTCACCGGGAACACCAATCGAGGACCGCATGATTATCCCGCTAATACATGAGAACTGAGTTCCAGCCCCCAGGACAGGGATCGACAGGTACATGGTCTATTTTGGCTAAACACCAGTGACATGATCTGACCATGCCAGAACAGGCAACTAGCCATCAACGTTCCTGGTATACACTTTACACTGTATTGCGGTACCAGAGCATACCCTGTCGCGGGATCGTATTCGCTAAACCCAGGTTCGCAAGTAGTTCTAGATCTCCAAATGTTCTCAGAGCCTCACGAGGAGTCAAGGACCGACTGTGTATAAAAGGTCGCACTATTTGGATGCGACACAAAGTATCTCTCAGCTCGGTTCATTCTCTCTACTTGCCCATCATGAAGGGCTTCACGTATTCGAGCTATGTATTGCTTACACTTACATCCTTCTCTAGTGCCTACCCAGGCATGGGCGACACCATGGCAGCCATGCGTCGCGAAGCCAACAAGGTCAAGCGCGCAGAGTCGAAACAGCTCATAGGCGACCTGCGAACCCTCAAAGACTCCCAACTGACTTCCATCGGCAAAGACATCAAGTCCATTCTTCTCGACCAACTCGACGCCGAATCCAGTGTCATCGACACCTCCATCCCCGCCGGTTCTCTTGGCAGCACCGCATGCAAGGCCGACCTATGCTGCGTGTGGAAATGGATTAGCTACGAAATGACCGCCAAATTCAACGGCACATCCGGACGCTGCAACAAATTCGCGCGCCAAGCTGTGCGCCTCGGTTTCCACGACGCGGGCGTCTGGTCCAACACGTCTAGTTACGGCGGCGCCGACGGCTCCATCCTGCTCAGCGACGAGATCAGCCGCGCTGACAACAACGGACTGTCCGCCATCGCCGCTCAGATGCAGACCTGGTACAAAAAGTACTCCCCTTACGGTGTAGGTATGGCGGATCTGATTCAGATGGGCGCCACCGTCGCCACCGTCGTGTGTCCCCTCGGACCGCGCATACGCTCTTTCGTCGGACGCAAGGATAACAGTCGTGCTGGACCTACAGGGCTACTGCCAGACCACAGTGATTCCGCAGACACGCTGCTCAAGCTCTTTGCGGCAAAGACAATCGATGCACACGACCTCGTTGCACTAGTCGGCGCCCACACAACCAGCCAGCAGCACTTCGTCGACACGGCCCGCGACGGGGATCCGCAGGATAGCACGCCAGGAGGTACGTCACTTACTGTAATTGAAGACGCCTTGACATGCTGATGAGGGGCTTAGTTTGGGACGTAAAGTTCTATCCCGAGACCACCGGGTCCGCGGCCCCAAGGGTGCTAAAATTCGCATCCGACATCAATCTATCCAAAGACCCGAGGAGCGCGGGGGAGTGGAAGGAGTTCAGCAACCCATCTAATGGGCAAGATCACTGGAATGAGGACTATGCGAAGGCGTACACCAGATTGTCGTTGCTGGGCGTCAACAACATCAACGACTTGAAGGAGTGTACCAAGGTGCTTCCGCCGCGCCGAGCAAGCTACGCGGCGGAGGATCAGCCGATACTTGATTTGTGGTTGCAGGGGCAGTTTAATCAGTTGAACAATCTGGTGGATGAGGCGATTATGTTGACGGGTGTTGGGGGTGGTGGGAGTGGGACGAATATCAATCCTTGAGTGTTTGCGTGGAGCAAGGCAAGCTGTGTTCAGCTACATGAGTGCACTCAGGAGCCTCTGGAAACGCGATACCGGCGGGTTTCTGCGCTTCTTTACATCAGCAATGCAATACTGTTCATGAAGTAGCTCTGTGTATCCTCACATAATCTCCTTTCTCCATATCATCAAACACTTCATCCCTTCTTTACAGACTGTCTACCTAACAAACGCCCCCCCTCCACTAGCACCCAACTGATTCCCCGTCATCCACCCACTCTCCGGCAAACAAGCAATCCCCACAATCCCCGCAACCTCCTCCAGCGTCCCCGGCCTCCCCCCAATCTCGCCCGCCAGCCTCAGCATCTCCGGCGTATCGACCCCCGGCCTCTCTCTTGCAAGCGGGATTAGCGCATTATACAGCCTCAGCGCCTCCCGCGGCTCATCAGGTAGCCCGTTCAACAGCCCCGTGTCCATGGGGCCGGGCGAGACGCAGTTTACCGTGCAGCGCTCGGCCAGCTCGCGCGCCCAGACGCGCGTCATGGCCTCGATGGCGCCCTTTGTGCCGGCGTAGGAGGTCTGCTGGATGAGGCCCCAAGTTGTGGTTGCGGAGGAGATGTTGACGATGCGGCCGGAGCGGTCGGTGGGGAGGTATGGAAATGCGGCTTTGATCAGAAGCGCGGGGGCGCGCACGTTCAGGTCGAAGGTTTGCTGGAAGAGGGAGATGTCGAGCTCGTTGATGGGCTGCGCGTTGACAATTGCGGCGTTGTTGATCAGGATGTCGATCTGGAAACGGCCGTTTTGCGTGAAGTGCGATTTTGCTGCGTCGATGAGTTGTTGGGGCGCCGAGGCATCGAGGAGGTCGGCGCGGACTGGTAGCGCGGTGATGTTGTATGTTGAGGAGAGTTTTTGCGCGAGGTCTTGGGCGCGCGCGTCGGACGAGGAGGTTGCGTAGTTGATTACTACGTTGGCACCGCGAGACGCGAAGTGTGTTGCGAGGGCAGCTCCGAAGCCTGGGAATGGATCAGTCTGATACTTGAAGTGATTGCACATGTTCAGACTTACTGCGTGAGGCGCCAGTGATGATGGCTAGCTTGCCCTCAAAGACCCTGGGGGAAGACATAATCGATGCTGGAGTCTACAAGTATTCTAAATCTTAATTCTTCTTACTATGATGCTCAACACCAAATCTACTGAACCATCACATCGCGGGGGCATCTCCATCTTTGTACCCCTCCACCTCATTGATCGCCTGGCTATCTTGCGATAAGGACCGCTGGGCACCGCAGGCGGTGTGAAGCTCCATCGCGGCCCCAGCGCGCTTCGGCTCGGTTGCCACAGCCGCGATGGGTGAGGCGTTTCAAGCGCCAGCACCATCCATGATTGAGCATCGGATCAAGTTCGGGTCGAGATGTGAGGCCGTTGAAGTGGATCTGGCAGCGACGATCGCGATTTGGTGAAGTGGGTCATGTGTAAAATGTCCGGAGCAGCGCCATGCACGTGCACGCGCAAAGAGAGCTGATCGTCGACTTTGACAACGTCTACAACGTCAAGTCGCGAGCTGGAAGGAAAGTGCAAAACTCTTCCAACAGGATCCATTGTAGTGGCATTACCTTTCTTGAAGATTGACCTTTCGAACGGTCGAGTAAGGCCAACAGCCTCACCGGAGGCCCCACGTCTGCGCAAGCTTGGAAGGTCCACTCCACCGCCTAGCGTTTCGAGGCTGTCCAAGCCATGCCTGGCATGCCAGCAGTCGGACCAACTTTTGGCATTAAGACCTGGATACCATCACTACGCATCCCAGTAGGTGTGTCGTGCTGGTCGGCACCCTTCGCGCGTTTAACACATCGAGAAGGGGTTGTCGAGTAGAAATTGCACAGTAGCCGAGCATGCATCCAACAAAGGGACGTGGATGCTGGAGAGATCAGTATTCTGTGAGGTCGACTTTTACGCATCCTACAGAAGTCGGAGGACACTTCCGGTACTGCTGAGTCGGTTGTCACGGCCTATCAGACCTTGTCCGGGTACCATGGCGGAGGCCCTGTACCGTCCCGCGCCGTTGTCAATGTCAAATTTCGATGTAATTTGGTCTAGATGCATGCCCGAAGGGGCAGCTTGGCGAGATGATCGTGCTGCATTGCGGCGGGGGACGTGTTGATATTCCGTCGTCTTGGGATTGGAGGGATGCAAGGTGAAGAACTTGAACGATTTGAAATGAGGCCTGAGGAAGGTCGAGCGATGTTAATGGAACCATGGTCGCCTCTTTGTGCCCCACAATCTGACATTCACCGCGGAAGACCGTTCCCTCTGCTCGTCGATCAGCTTCTGCACACCATCTTCTTATCGTCTGGCTTGGAGAAGAGCGCCAGAAAACGATATGGCACCCACTTCATACCCAATGGCTCTGGCGGCCTTGGTCCCATTGCCCTTCGACATCGTCTTTACTATCCTCCGCTTCTGGATCCGATCAAAGAGAAACGCGTGGGGACCTGACGACTGGGCGATGCTGGTCAATCTCGTAAGGCTGCCACAGAATCTGACAAAAACATGATACTGACCAGCCGTTGTAGCCGTTCTGGACGACCAGCACCATAGCCACCATTGCTATGGCCTGGAGCGGCATTGGTGCTTATGACGCCTCACTGACCCCGTATCAGTACTCGAACTCCCTGATGTGGTTTTACATCTTCCAAGAGCCATGGTGCTTCACTTTGGTGACCATCAAGTGTTCGATCGGTTTCGCATTGATTAGGATCGCCAACGGCAAGAAGTGGATCGAGTACATGATATACGCTTGTATGCTGTCATGTCTTGTTGTCATGGGCGGTACTGGCATGTACCTATTCTTCCAGTGTCATCCTGTGCAGTGAGTCGCTTCGATGAGAGGGATTCAAGTGAACAGCGTTCTGATGTCGCACAGGAAAAACTGGTTCACAACGATGGACGGGTTCTGCCAAGATCGCAGCATCCAGACCACCCTTTCATATGCGGTTGCTGTCGTCTCAATCGTCAGTGATTGGATCTTTGCTGTCCTGCCCATCTTCCTGCTGTGGAACGTGCAGCTCGATTGGCGAGTGAAGTGCTCCGTCATTGGCATGCTCGGCCTTGGTATCTTGTAGGTTCTCACGTGTATGATCATGTGTGGACTCGTGCTGACAGATGTAGCGCGTCGATCGCCCCCATCGTTCGTCTGAAGTTCCTGATCGGTATGAACGACGCGTCGCGTTTTCTGCAGAACCTTGGTGCCATTCTAGCCTGGGCGTCGACGGAGATGAACGTTGGAATGCTGGTCGCAAACTTGCCTGCTTGCAGACCTCTCCTTGAACGCATGATCCAGCGCTTTTCATCTTGGACCGGTAGTGGCAGTCGTTCCTTCGGTGGCGGGAAGAAGTCGCACACGCGAGGGACTTCGCGTGCTGGAGGCAACGGCGCGTCGAAGCAGTATCTGGAGCTCGATGAGCGACCTGGTAGCACGACCTTGCAGAACTACCTGACGAACGGAAAGAAGACAGGTGGTACTGGCGTGGAGACAAGGATATATGGCGATCTTGATGGCGACAGCAGCATCAGCCTTGATAGAGATGATGGCAGCCAGAAGCACATCGTGCAGAAGCAAAGTGTTGATGGGTTCCACGTCAATGTCCACAAGGACTTCAAGGTAAAGGTAACTCATGGCGGTAAGCCACTGCCGCGAACACCGATTCCCGGGGATATGGTATGAGTGCGAGCTGAGAGGAGCTTGTGTCGATGATAACCACGTTAGTGTAATTCTTAACAGGAAGACAATGTCAACATGTCTGTCCCAGGCCGATGGCCCGCAACTGGAGCCGTGAAGCCATCAAAAAATGACAGTGTCGTCCGTAGATAATGAGATGCGCAGTCGACAAAGAGGCAATGCAACGTCGAAGGATTGATGGAAGAGGGACGCTGACGGGGTTGTGCCTGATCCCCTTTCGTCCTAGCGTTGATCTAAATCTGTCCCAACGGCAAGCGCAGAATGATCACAGCCACCCTTCAGCAAGACCACAGCACGACCTAAACATATCGCGGGCCAATAAGTTCATGCATCCAGATGTATGGCACAGTAATGGGCGCGCTCCATGTAGACTCAGTCTCAGGCACGACGCGGAGACCCGAACATGTGGTTGCGGCTGCGGCTACACATCAGCTAGCCGTGTAAGGCTCAAGGAAGACTGCGGCGTAGCTCAGCTCATTAAAGTATAACAATACTGCCTGCCCGCCTCTTTCTCTTGCTCAGCTACCATATTGTATACCTCAAGTTTAAGGACCGCTGCACGCAACTGTACCGAAAACTAGAAGCTCCATATAGCCTCAAAGATTTTGCGCTGCACCCGTGTTACAAAGAGCAAGACCGTCTACTGTCAACCGCGCAAGTGCGAGGAACGGGGCCGTTATATCTCTACACGCACACCGACAAGTATGCAAACAATGATACCCAACATGCGCCGCATATCCGGGCTGTTCTCGCCACCGAAAACATCCTTCCAGGTCCTCTCTGACCTGCATCTCGACCACGAATCTCAATACCTAACCTTCCACATCCCTGTCAGCGCACCCTTTCTGATCCTCGCCGGCAACATCGGCCGCCTGATAGACTACGAGTCCTACCTGTCCTTCCTGATACGGCGCTGCAATCTGCACGAGAAAGTGTTTCTCGTCCTTGGAAGTCTGGAATTCTATGGCCTAGGCTGGATGGACGGGCTGCAGCTCGCGCACAAGATGGAAAAAGAGCCTGCGACGAAGGGACGGCTGGAGGTGCTGTACGAAACAGCGAGTGAGGTACCGGGCACGAACGTCGTGTTGCTTGGTGCAACGCTGTGGTCGAGGATCCCGGATCAGGATGTTGCGGCTGTAATGAAGAAGATGCCTGAGTTCGACGAAGAGAAAGGAATCCAAGGGGGTTGGAGTGTGGCAAAGCACAACGCTGAGCATAAGCGTGATCTCAAGTGGCTGAAACAAGAGGTTGCGAAGGCGACGAAGCCAGTCGTTGGGCTGGATGAGAAGCCGGTGTCTGGGCTCCAGACGGGGAATGAGGCGAAACAGATCGTTGTTGTGACGAGCTTTGCACCGGACCTGAGGAACGCACTGGATCCGTGGCAGGTCGACGCGCCGTGGAGCTCGGCGTACGGAACGGACTTGCTGAATGCGACTGAGTGGAACGGTGTTAGATCATGGATCTGTGGGACGACTGGGAGAACGTGTGAGTTCAAAAAGAACGGCATCACGGTATTTTGCAATCAGAGAGGGCGCGAAGGCGATCATGTTACAGGTTTGTTGAAAGATGGTATGTCTGAAAAGCAAAAGGTTGGTCTGTTCGATGTCATGAGGGTGGTCAGAGTGTAATACATCATCTATCAAATTACAAAATGCATGCTGCGCCAAATTCGACTGCATTAGCTTAGCCTCATGCTTGTGTCCAACCTGCAAGCCTCATATATCCACTGAGAGTCACACATGAGCCTCATGCATCGTTCGCGATACTGCTAATCCAGTGGCCCGCACACCGGGCTGCAGAGCCTGACACATCACGATGATACAAGGTCTCTCCAGCGCCAAGTCACTGGATTGTTGGAGATTGCTCGTCCTCCAGTCTATTCAGACCCCTCGTCTCCTCCTCGTTGAGACGCCCTGTTTCCCTGATGAGGCGCTCCGTTCCCTCCTTCAGACGATCGTTTGCCTCTTCTAGACATTCATGTTCCTGCTTCAGGCGCTTCATCTCCTCGTTGAGATGCTGCATTTCCTCAGCCCAACCATGGTCTTGATAGTATGGTCGCGGTGGAGGTCTAGGAGGGTACGGCAGTCCAGCTCCCAGGTCGTCGAGCTGGCCTGCTTCTGCCCATGGGAAAGAATAAGGCTGGCGGCGAGTCCAGAAATCATAAGAAGGCCTTGAAGGAAAGTCTCGCCCAGGATAGGGCCATCTCTCCGCTGCAATATCTCCAGGCCATAGAGGTGGCATTGGGAGGAACGCTGGTCTAAAATCACCAGGTGCTCGATGTACGTGTCCTTCGAGTATCATTCCCTCCAGATCTGGAAATGGATCAAACATCGCAATCTCCGCATCCAGGGGATCTTCATGGGTCAAAAGCGTCACATGCGCCTCGTCAGCTGCTTGTTGTGCGGCCCTCAGGCGAGCCTCAATTCGATTGCGTTCGGCTTCCCTCCACTGAAGATGCCCCTGGGGTGGAAGAGGTAGCAGCGGCAAAGGTAGCAGTCGAAATGGAATCCCCTCATCCATCAGATTTCTCCCCCCGTTCTCGGCCTGCGGTGCAGCGTTGGTTTTGGGATTTCCAGCTACCTGTTCTAGAAGGCTCGCCTCTTCCCGAGGATGCGCATTGTCATTCGTTGCAGCCCGGGCCTTGCCCTTTCCTCCGCGGTCCTCATACGGTTGCACTGGAACTTGCTCCGCCTGTGGGCGCGTCTCCGTCGTTGCGCGCTGAGCATCGCATCGCTCAAGGTCCGCTCGCTTTTGGCACAAGACGCGCTCAACAGCTTTGGCCTCTTCTAGCCTACGGTGGTCTTGACGTGTCGCTTCCAGGTACATCTTGAAACGAGCCTCCGCCTCCTCATCTTCAGCTCGGCTGTTTGCGTGCATGGCACGAAAGCGGCCCAGGCCGTCATCAGTGCTTTGCTGCCGGTCCTCTGCTGCTTGACTGGATCTGCCTTGCTCGAAACGATCTAGATACGCGTTGACGTCGGGAGCATCCTCGACAGTGGGTTGGTATGGCTCTGGAGGTGAGCTCTGGTGTTCGACATCGTCGCCGTGACCACCGCGCAGCAAACCCCACCCCGAACCTGCATTGCGCATGTAGTAATTCCCATAGTAGTTCCCGTACTGTTGTTGCAACGCATCCTTATGCTCATTTGGAAGGCCATCGGGAAAGCCATCACCACCATGAGAGTCGCTTCCTCCCGGTTTGAAGAGCCAGTCCTCACGTGACAGACACCAAGAAGGTCTCGTACAAAACTTGTCGCTCTTGTGGCTGCAGAAGGTACCATACTGGTCGCGCTCGCTTCGTCGATCTGCTTTCATGAGATTAGCCTGTCCGCATCCCCACTTATTGTGATCAGGAAGCTCATCGTCGTAAGGGCCGTGCCAACCACGCTTCCACTTCTCTTCCTTGCCGATGCACGTCATCCCCTCCTCGAATGGCCCCTTTTTTCTTGATAGGCACCATAGGTACCCGGTGCAGCGCTCGTTCTCGCTGTGGGTGCAGTGGATGACGTCGCTTCCACGGGGCTCGGGATTTGCATCAAGCCAGTTCTTCCTGTGACCGTCTTCTCCTCGACCGGAATAATGTGCCTCCATCAGTCGCTGCATTGGATCGAGTGAGTCGTAGCAGCCGTCGTACTGACAGTGCGTCAGGTCACCATTGGATACGGGTGTTTCTTCTCCAAGTCTCTGTCTGTGGCGAGATGTTTGCGATCCCTCGTCTTCGCCTTTATACCTACGAAATGTGTCACCGGTTGGGAGATGTAGGCCATCAAAACAGCCAACACCACGTTCATCCCGAACGATGTTGTAGTCTGGATTACCAGATGCGCTCTGATGGGCGTATCGTCGGGCACGCTCATGCTCATGATTCAGAGTCGCGTCGTTGCTCGGCATCTTGGAATTTCTGCTTGTTAGCTTTGTGGGAAGGGCTCGAACTGTCTGTCGATCTGCAAGACCTGGAGAGTTCTTTTATGGAGTAGTCCGCAATGTCTCGACGAGCAAGTGGGTAGTGATTGACTGCGAATTCAGGTCCTAAAGTCAATGTACAAACGATCACGCGGCTCAATCTTCACACCAGACTTGATGTGAGCCAAGTCGATCGTTGATCTTGGAAGTCGCGAATGACCAGGATAAGCGAGGATTAGCAGGTCCTGTGACGTCGCGTTACGTTCGTGCCTGCCTTTGATACGAACCCCGCGATAGCTGACAAACCTCACCCAATCAGGTCGCATTGGCGTGTAACTTGAAGGGCGCACACCGACCCTTCAAGAGGAACTCTAGGTCCTCGATTGCTCGTTTGAATCTGCATCTCTTGCTTCCATTACAGACTCTTACGATGGCATCGACAGACGACTCGACTGTCACACTCACCGCGCATTGCTTGTGCAAGGCGAACACCTTCACAACCCAAATACCCACGTCGAACCTTCCTCTGCCAGCACCCATTTGTCACTGTTGGTCCTGTAGACATGTCACCGGAGCCCTCTACACCTCTGATGTGCGCTGGCCGGAGCCTCGAGCAAATGTCGACGTGTCGAAGCTGAAAGCATATTCCTTCACGGCTCGCGTCAACCTGCTCTTCTGCCCAACTTGCTCCACGCCAATGTTTTGGGAGTTGCTGAACGAGCCAGGCAAGCCACTTGGAGCGCTCACTGGAACACTAACGAACAATGAGGTGACACCAATCAAGTTCATTGAGCAAGGCTTTGTCGCCGACACGATAGATGGAGGCGCGAGCGTATGGCTCCAGAATGCCAACGGGAACGGCTCACAATGCAGGCGTTTCAAGTCCGAAGAAGAGGGCGCTGACCCTGGGAATGCATTGCCAGCGGACTGGCCGCCAGAAAGCGAGCTCATTGGATTCAAGAAGAAGACTGAAGAGTCAGTACCCGTCCGCTGCAGGTGCAAGGGCGTTGATCTTATCCTGCATCGCGGCGACTATACAGACATCCAGAAAGAGGACTTGCCCTGGAACGTCGACCCAGACACACACAAGCTTTCGACTGTCTTTTGTGGTTGCAACTCCTGCCGTCTTCAGGGTGGCATTGACCTGTGGTACTGGGCCTTCTTCGACATGAAGCATATGTCTGCCGCCGACGGAAGAACACCCTTTCCGAAGTCGAAGCATGAGCTGAAGACGTTTATCGACAAGAAGGATCCCGTTGTTGGCAGCTTGGCTTACTACGTTTCCGCAACCAGGGCTGGCGTTCTCCGCTTCTTCTGCGGCACATGCTCAGCTACCGTGTTCTTCGCACAAGATGACCGCCCTGAGCTGTTGGACGTCTCGGTGGGCTTACTCGATGCGCCAGACGGTGCTCGAGCTGAGGGCTTTCTATCATGGTCGTTCGGCGAGATCGACTTCAAAGAAGATGCTGATGGCGGCTGGCGGGCCAGGCATTTTGAGGGAGTAGAGAAGGAGGCCGAGAGTTGGAGGATTGCGCGGGGCTATCCCGAGAATTGGCATCGACTCGCAGGAGGCACTGCCCAGAACTAGTGCTGCTGACAGCGGTGTTCTGAGTGCCATTCCGGTTGGCCTTGCAGACGTTTCGCGGGTCCTGTTGCGGGAGAGGGCGTACAAAACTGGCTGGATAGGTGCTGAGCGTAATAATTCCCTTTGTTCCGGGATCTTCACTGAGCCCTTTACTGCGGAATCGCACGTATTTTCACGCATGGCTCGCGCCTTGATTTCACGCGTTCCTTGAGCGTATACATCAGCTTCAAGACCGAGTCCTCGATGTCGTGGCTCCCTCTGATATCGTAGTCTGCCCTTTGATCGCGCCTCCCAATGTATGCAGCACGCTTGCCGGCGATGTAAATGGATGCTGCTGTCATGACTTTGTCAACCCCACCTGTTCGATTTGCTCAAGCTGTGGCACATGCTGGACATGATGGCCGTATGCGTCGAGGAGTATCCTGCAAGATATGAAGCGGCACCAGTTCCTCCCAGCAGAACCAAACGTGAGATGGCTGTGATATCAAAGCTCAGGTGAGATCGTGGCGTTGAGGGCCGCCCAAAGTGCGGCGCTAGCTCCTCCGCGCCTTCCTCAAGCTCTCGCCTTCCTTTCTCACCCCCACACCACCTCACACCCTTCCACATCGTACAACGTCACCATCATGGTGTTGCTATTCCTCCTCTGCCTATTGCGAAGCTCTTGTCCAGCTTCTGCAGATCACCACCGACTTGAAGCTTCAAGAGGTTCGCCCGCCCCGAAGACATCGACCGTACCTCCATACCATCCCCCACAACACCGCCATCCGCACCCACACTCAGCTGCGAGCTTCAGAATGGAGTTTCCCTCACCATGGAGCTTTCTCAGAGCCAAGCACCGCACGGCGCGCAGTTTCCTCGGTGCATCTAGCGACCTGAAGGCTGCAGAGCTCAGCAGCTAGCCCGTGACCCTGCGTCCGTCGAACAGCGTAGCAGAGGCTTCTGGCACGTTTCTACTGATCAAAAGTATAGCCCTGAGCTTACTTCGGTGGTAGGGCTTCGTGCCAATCGTTGACCCCCAGATGTGCGTAACCTTTGGGCGGGGCTGCGTCAACCTCCGGTTCGCCGCGCACGCAAAAGCAGCGATAGCGTATATACCTTCAAACGCGACGTCAGGGTAACCGTTTGCTAGCCCCTGTCAATTGAGCCCGGTCATCGCTCTGGGGTCCAATCGGCCTATTAGAGACAGCACAGCAGCTGGTGGCTTTCTGCCTTGGGGAGCAGTTTACTACCACCTTATTGCAAAGATCTGGGAGAATTTCGATCCTTTCCGTTTCTGACACAGTATACTAACGTAATCCAGGAGCAAATAGTACCATTCACGTCCGGAGGTCTGGCCAACCCAGGTGATGTACAATTCTTTCGCTCCTTGCGGCTACTGACAAAGTCAAGCCTTGGGCCATTAGCCTCAGCACGGAACCTTGCCAATGCATCTCGCAACCTGCGACCGATTTTGTCCCTTGCCTGTACGAAGTCGACATGGCCCATGGTGTATAGCCTGTTACGTCCGCCGAGATTCTCTACTATCTGCCATACAGCCTCGTCCAGCTCCCGGATAGCCAAGATTGAAGAGATGCAGTACTCCTCGCCAGCAGCTGCACCATCTCGCACTATCCTGTACGTGGAACCGAAGAGATTGTCGTGCTGTTCTCCTTCGCCCTTGTACTTCGCTGCGTACTCGGTGTACTTGTGGATCTTGACGGTATGTCTGTACTGCATCGAGCTGGGATCGATGACCAGCGCTTCGTCGCTCTTGGGCTTGAGTACGAGTATAAGTAACCCCGCCGGGATCCTCTTCGGAAAGTAGGGGAAGTGAAGCCTGACCGGATGCGCTTTGTTCTTGGGCTGGTAGCAATCACCGACGATACCTACGGGAAGACCTAGAGGTAGTCTGCATACGTTACTACAGATGTCCGCGATGTACGGACCTTCCAGGAGCCAAGCAAGGACAGGGGTCAAGAGGCCCACAGCGACTCGACAGTGGTCGAAGCTTACAGCTCCGAAGATAATGTCGGTTGGCATGGGCTTGTCACACCAGTACTCTCCAGGTCGCGCATCACAGGGGTGCGCAACGATTATCCGGATACCGCTACTATCCGAAAATGTGGTTCTGATGCGCACATAGTTCACAGTCATCTCGCGACACATGAAGCGCATGTTTCAGATGGCGCCGATGCGGACCAGTGTCCTCCAGAGCTTTCTCTTCTCGCAAATCGGCGTGTGCGCAATTCGGTCAGCGTCGAAACATTGAACTGAGCAGTATGCGTAGTTCTGTTCTAGCGCTTGCCAAACATGTTGTCCTCTGGCGTGTCGATGCACTCTGGGCAAGGCACCAGAGGCTTGGAGACAGGTCGATTGCAGCCAGCGAAACCGCAGACTGAGGCGCCAAGAGACATGATGATGGCGACCAATCGAAGGCGAGGAGCTCTAAGAATTTTTTGTGCGTTCGCAGGTTGAATCATGTCAGCGTGGGGTCGACGACGAAGAGGTGATTGCAAAAAGCCCTTTTGCGCCTCTGCTTCACGCCGGCCGATATCCCGCACGTGACTGCACTCAGAAACCTCGAACGCACCAGTGCATTTGGACAGGAATCGTCATAGAGCCAATGCAAGTACATGAGAAAGCCGTATTTGATGGTATTACAAGGCTCTAGACAGAGATGGTCCTTTTAAGTGTTTTTAGGGGATACCATACTCAGCGACTGCACGCTCACGATTACGCTCGAGGCTTCTCAGGCATGACCGGTGGCTCTTACCGTCACAGTCCTGTTCGAGGTTTCTGAGCATCACCGAGAACGACTCTCCGCCTTCATACAAGATCTCCTCAAGCAAAAGCCTCAGCGCATCCATCTCCACCTTAATCCTCTCAAGAAACCTATGCTGAGCTTCTTCGAAGCGATCTTGAGACAGATCAAGCAAAGTATTGATTCCACCAACACACTCCAACTCATGCAACATTGCATTGTTTGTGATGCACATGGTGGAGATCATCCCACTCCGGGAGAGCTCGTCCAGCGTGAGGTCTTCCATGAGTCTTTCATGAGTCTTTCATGCTCGAACCCAAACCTCCTTACGACAACACTGCTGTCGACACACACGTTGTTCTTCCTGTATTCTTCAAACGAATCGATGCCGCGCTCAGAAAAGTGTTGGGCATATGAGTCGTCTGCAACGATCGGCTGTCCGCCAGCTCGAGGTGTGAAAAGGAGAGGACAGAATGATTGTAGCCGGTCTCTTAGAGCTTGTCGCCCGGCATGTGGTGGTACACAAGGACTTCGTTGACACGCTTTGGCTTGTCGAGCTCCAACTCCTTGACATCGATGTTCAGATCTACATCCAGAATTAACGAAATCCAGATTGGGGGCTGGTAGTAATTGCTTACGTTCCCAGCAGTGCGCTAAACAGCCGGTGTTGTAGACGATGACCGCGATGCATTTGTTGATGCTGATGAACGTTCTGCTCAAACGCTCTGGCACCTGATCGCCGAAGATCGAAGTTGTTGAAGTGGGCTTCTGGCCTTGCTGCGCCCAGATCTCCATTTTGATATCGTGGCGGGGGTCATTGCTGGCGCACACATTGAAGCAGAGAGCCTGCAACTGCACTGTGGTGACGTCATTGTACAGGCTGGCCAGACGACGGATATCTCTGCTTATGTCTCTAGACGAGCTCATTGTGGCGCTCTGGGGGTGTTTGCTGGTGTCGGCGGGCTTGCTCTTGTTGCCGCTGCTGTGGTGAGTGTGAGACCTGCCAAGGCCAAATTGGACTTAGCGCCGAATATCCGCCAATTGCATCGACAAACGCCTTTACCGGGCGACGACGACAGCGAATCTGGAGCGTAAAGGCAAAGACTATGGATTCTGGTATTGCAATAATTGTGCTGGGATCAGTGGTTCACGCGTTGGAGAGAGGAGAGGATTTTGGATTCCTGAGGCAAACATTTTGATTGCGTCTTTGGACGGTTTCATCTACGGAAACAAAGCTGCACCGTGTGCACGGGAGAGGAATGCAATGATGCTGTCGTTTCCCGCACCCTCGGAATCCTCTAGCATGGTATCAAACGCACGGTTGCGTCAGACATCGCTATGAGAGCCATAAATGATCTCGTCAATCTTACCGCCCAGGTCTGCCATTTCCTCCTCATTGTCTTCCAGTATTTCTCTCTCCAGCCTCGCCCACGTCTGGTTGTCTGCCTGCCTGATCATCTGGGGACTTCCGGCCTCCTCGATGACTCCATGCACGATATTGTTAATATGGCGTGTAACCGCCTTGTATGTCATCATGCCGTGTAAAGGCTCAGGCTCAGCTTGTGCGGAGGCGTCCAGGTCGTCTTGCATGTCCTTGTATGCGGTTCCGAGCTGGAAAGGCGGGGGACGAAGCCGTCGTCGTGAGCGCTCGGGAATATTGTGGTGGGCCTAGAAGTATTCGATGCAGTTTCGCCAGCCCTGCTGACGTCCGTACTGCGATGCGGTGGGGTCGAGGTATACTTCGCACAGAGTAAAAGAGAGCTTCAACATGCTATGGCGTTGCGCAAGATATCCCGGTTGCACGTGCGGCTCTCCCGCCTCGGTGGTCGTATGTGTAACAAACACAATGCGCTGAGAGACCTTGACGTCCTCTAAGTCGACCTCCTCGATCTCAAAGGACCCTGGAGATTGTCAGCATATCTTCGGAGAGCGCGAGCCAGACCAAGCCCTCAGCGAAGTAGGCGAGAACGCTAGCCAAGGCCTGCAGTGCGTGGACGCAGCTGTTGTAGCAGAAGCCTACCTCCTCGATCTGCTTGGGTACGGCGGGGATAGAGTCTCGAAGCGGCCCGTCGTACTCTTCTTGGTGCAGTGCCAGGAGCCCGGATGCAGTCTGTTCGGTGCGGATGATGCGCCAACCGTGAAGCGCCTTCGTATTCAGCAGCAGGATCTTGTTGAGTTTGTCGAGGCGATTGAGCTCCCGGCACTTCAGCTGCACGGTTTCTTCTTGGTGCTCGAAGCTACAGAAGCGCGCGTTGTTGCAGGAATAAGCGGACTGGGGTATGAGTGTCAAGATTCCGCGACAGCTCCCTGAGCTCGTTCGTCGCGCACTACCCATTCAGAACTTGTGTGCGTGAGCAGTAGTCATCTTGCACACCGCTGCTGAAGCCGCCGTCAAGTAAAGTAAGTTAGATCCCTGCCGATTCTGGCTACATATTGACAATTCCAGTCGACCCCAATGCTCAAGTCCTCCCGATGGTAACCGTCCCTAATCGCCGACAACGGCACTTTCGGCTGCACGCATGCCGTGCTCCTCATCATCTGTCCTCTCGCTGGCAACTTCATCCTCGACCCCACTGCCGAGCAGTACGGCTTCCCGCGCGAGTATCGCCTTCTCCCCTGATCGGTCTACAAGGACCTTTACATCGTCGATACCAGCAAGTTTCGTGGCGCTGCTGGCTGGTCGACTCGATTCCAAGACTACATGAGATCCCTCCAAGAGGGTGAAAACTGGGCTTTCTGTGGCTCAGTAAATTTTGAGCTCGATGAGCAAATCGTTGAGTGTTTGAAGGACTGTGATCTTAGGACGATGTTCGATGATGATGAGATTTGGAAGATCAAGTGCGAGTCATTGAGGGAAATGGTTGGGCAGGCACTGGAAGATCTTCACGTTGGAGCTGCATCCTGAGCCGCCGCGAGAACCGTTTATATCTATAGTGTAGCTATAACATCTTTCAAAAACTGCCATTACACTGTACGGGAGTAATATTGCTGCATTACTGCTTCTGACGCTGATCAAGAGACAGAATTGTCGCCATCATTGACTCTGAAGCGCGTCCTCACCATCTTCCTTATCTGCTTCGAAGCCACTGTTGACACCCTTCCCTTCGCGCCGCCCATTTCCTCAAGAACAAGACAAGCTCCTGCCGGTTTACTGCCCTCGCTCCAACCTCCCTTGACAATAAGGGATACAAATGCGATCGCTCGGGTCTTCCGGCTCAAGTCTCGCACAATCTTGAAGACCTCCCAAATTCGTACCGCCGTGTATACGCAGCTCTGGGAAAGCAAAATTTGTGCGACCACTTCTGCTTTTTCCTCGAAGCTGCTCTTCGCGCAAAGCTCGCAGGTAAGTAGCCCTACTTGCAGACTTGACACACTACTGACCAGATGCCTCAGGATTAGGCCTCGGCACCGTTCGCTGGATGCGCTTCAATCCCCACCCACTCGCCTTATACACAGAAATGATGCCCGACCAAGACCACTCCTTCTCCCACCTCGAGAACCTCGACGAAGAGCCCCGCCAACACACTCTGTTCTTGAGGTCAAGACGACCTCCGACGATGAGCTGGTCTTCGATTGTACGCCCGAGTAGCTTGGGTGGAGTGATACAGCTTGGACGTAGGACAAGAGCGAAGTTGAGGCGTATTATGTGGAGGTACAAGAGGGCATGTGGGAGTTCCTCGAGGATGAGGAGAGGCTGAAGAAGATTGTGCTGAAAAGTGATCCTCGGCCTGAGGGTATCTTGTACAGGCTGATGGACGAGCTGCTGACTGGGCTGGATTGGGATACTTTGAACGATTTTAGAAACGACGCAGTATGCAGAAGGGTGAGGGATCAGGTACAGAGTAAGTTTGCGGTCACAAAGTCATGGTCGTAGAAAGAGATCGACATGAGAAGAGAAGAATAATAAACTAGAGCCACTCGCACTTGCCTGTCCAAGATCTACATCTTCAGGGCGCTGTCGGTGCCCACTTACTCTTCGCTCGTATCCTTGCTCCAAATATATAGAACAAGATCGGTACTGGTAGGAACGCAACGCAAAGGAAGCCTAACAAGCTACTTGCCCACGGTACACCAAGGTTGTGGTACATGGCATGTGTGAACAAGGGGAAGAAGGCGCCCGCGAAGGACCTGATGAACGTGTTGACGGCGATGGCGCTGTTCGAGTAGAATCCGTAGCAGTCGATCAGATAGCTCAAGCCTTGCCAGAAGGGGACCATGCAACCGAGACCGATGAGCGCAACGGAGAGAACCTGCGGTACCCATGTGATGTTTGGATCACTCGTCCACGCAAACCTAAGTGGTGTTAGTCATGTATCGGACTCACAGGATCGCCAATGTCAGCATACCAAAACAGACCAATGGGCAGAGCGATGGCGCCCACGATCATTGGCGGCAGCCGTTCCTCCGGTATGCTCTTCCCGTGCTTCTTGAACGAGCGCGTAAAGTTTGTAGCTGTGCTGTATGCGATGACGCCAGCACCCATGGCGATACCGACAATGAAAGCACCGAAAGGAAGCTGAGACACACCCAGAGACCAACCGCGTTCCTCATGAAAGGACACCGGGAAAGCTTCGAAGAGTAGATAGACAATGCCGTACAAGAAGCTCATGTAGGCAGTCACAAGTGCGAGAATAGGCTCTTGTGCAATCATAATGAACGGCCTGAGTAGGTAGACGTTCACCACAGTGTTAAGCGTCAGCTTTTGTTGGTCCGCCTTGGAGTGATAGGAACTGTCTCCTGTGTCATTGCGCAGCTTCGCAGCTCGCAGTTGGAGGATGCGGGCAGCCGAAGTCTCGGGAATGACGAAGTAGCCGATGGTACCAAATAGAGCCGCCATAATCAAGGTGATCCATGATGTCCATCTCCATCCCAAATACGATTCCGTGATAAATCCTCCGGCAATTGGACCAGCTACTGGACCCGCAAAGCCACCGGTCGCAAAGACACAGATAGCGTATGCTCGAGGGATAGGGTCCCACAAGTCGGCAAGTGCGCCCCCTACAACGGCAAGAGGAGCTGAGGCGAAGAAGCCGCCAAGGAAGCGGCCGACACAGATCGTCTCGATGTTCTGAGCGAGTGCAACTGGAATCTGGAAGATGGCAAACAACGCAAAACCAAAGAACAGCGGCAGCTTTCGTCCCAAGACTTCTGACATTGGTCCAAATGCGATGGGCCCGAAGACGAAGCCCTTAGTATGGTCAGTTTCCGTGTTTAGACGAGAGTGATTCACAGACCAATACGAAAAGCGCAACTCCCAATGTGGCTGTGACGATCGTCACATCAAACTTGTCCATGATGACGCCCAGGTTGACACTGAAGATAGAACTGGCAAACGTGACAGTGAATACCATAAGCCCCATGGAAATGGTGATACACCATCGGCATTTCGGTGTCCAGTTCTTCGGATTTCCAGGATCATTGGGGCCGTCAAATTCCACAAGGAACCGGTCTGGTGCAGGCTCGCCAGCGCTGCTTCTCTCGACACCCTTTTCGACATCCAATATCGCACCGTTTAAAATTTCCTGGTGACCTCCCTCGCTCTTTCGCGGTAATTCATCGTTACTCGATGTCGTCATCTTCGATCGGTCAGAAGGCGTGCGCGCCAGCGGCGTGCTTATCGCCGGTGGATCCGGGGTTGGTGCTGGCATAGCAAACACGGGGGAGGTCGAGCTTGTTTCTACAAGAACATCTGAGGGGCATTGATAGCTTTTGTAGCATCAGCGCCAACACGTCGCGTGTAGTGCATGCTGTTATTTCCGGCGCGCAAGTAGTGATAAGCGTTTAGAGGCTTGACGATCTGCCGCAGCGTCCTCGCAGAAACGCGCAGCCAAGCTTTCAGGCTTCAAGCCATTCCCGTAGTTCTGGGATGCGATAGCTGCGTGTTGCTAGTTAGCTAGATTAGGTGCATGTGCGAATCACGAATGCGACTGATGAGTGATGAGGCTGCGCGTTGGAGGAAGTTGGGACGTCATCGATGTTGGGGATGCGCTTGCCATCTTGGGACGGGTGGCCCCTAACAAATGCACGACTTTCCAGAGACAGCGGCCATCACTCCGTCAACCATGATGACTTTTGTTGAATGTTTAATGAATTACTGTGCGACATTCAGCCCTTCCGCCCTTCGTCTTATGCCTTACGCGTGCCGCACTGCCGTTAATACTTGCGTTCGCTACTTCGGCCTCAAACAACGCCGAGCCTGACGAAACAGACATCGTGTGCTAGCTGGCCTGAGAAACAACCATCCTGTCTCGCACATGTATACCTCCGAGGAGCCTCTGTACCGCCTTCTGATCACGGTCCTTCCGTTATTGTCGCCAGCCCAGCTTCCCGTAGACAATATTCAAGCAGGCGCGACCGTGGGGACCTCCCCCCTCTGCCAAATGATCTCGAAAGGCGACTGCCGACTGGGATGATGATAGTCAAATCCATCCGTACCACTGACAATCTAACCATGACGAAGAAGCGCATCCTTGTCGTTTTTAGGTGTTGCGAGGACATTGAGGTACGACATTCTAGGTAAAAGGCCGATCGTAAGCGAGTGATGAGCTTGGAGGTATAGGCTTACGCTCTGTACGTTGATGCACCAAGGACCCCACTCGCAGGCATGGGCGGGCTTCCGCAACATGCAGAAGTATTCGTTGTGCAAACTGTGCTCACTCGAACAACAGGTCTCTAGGCAGAGTAAACACGTTATGCGCGTAGCAAGAAGGTCGACGCTGGTCCGTGTAGTAAGCTTGCCGTACATTTGTGCTTGTCGGCGGAAGGTCGAAACTGCAGTCTGTATCTCGGTCTTTTCGTCAATGTAGAGGACAAGCTGGCGGAGGTGAAGGGCAAATGCAGGTCGGAGCGCCACCAACCACTCCCATTGTAGCCACTCATCTGCAGACGGCTCGAGAAGGCCGCGGAGCACTCCAAGACTTATACGGGTGAGGTATAAACAAGACGACGAGCGGATGGGACAAGGGATTGTGTGTGTTCTCGAAAGTTGAGCTTGTAGGACACGGCGAGCCGCGGAGGAAAACTCGTGATGAATCTCATTACGGATGAATTTGCAAGAGAAGTAAAGACCGATGATGTTGGAGAGTGGGATACGATACGGTTCGAGAATAAAATGGTAGATGATGAGACGGAGCTCCCTTGGAAGAGAGAGAAAAGAGCCGGGTGCGTTCCGAGGCGAATCGGCGGCTCTGCCAGATATGATCTTCCAGCATTGTGGAGAGCGAGCTGTAGAATGAATGTGAGACGGATCTGGTATCGGAGACTTTTCTGGACGTGGCGCAGGAAGCTCGCAGTGTGTTGAGCGTTTGTTTAGTCAGGCGCAGTCGGCTCATCGTGAGCCACAATGCCTTAGCCGCATAGGCCCATCGCCTGGATGCCCTCTGCAAGATCTCCGCCCATTCCTTACCCCTCCCAAATGGCTTCCTAGCGAACGACCGCCAGCCTCCAAGTTGAACAAGATCGTAGCTTTTTTGCGCGATCGTCCCCGCAGCACCACTCCGCAAGCCACGATCTCCAGCGACCGCGATGACAAATGTCTTTTGCGTGGCCTTCCGAAAGAGATACGCTTGATCATCTACGACTTCCTCGCACCAGATTGCTTCCTCCTCGCTGCCCCTCATGCGGACTACTACGGCCTCTTCTACTCCTGTAATCAATTTCATGAGGACATGACGCGCGAAATGCTCCGGGAATCGCAGGCCATTCTGCGCCGCGCCAGGCAAGCAAGACTGGAGGAGCTTTTAAATCATGTTACACTCCCTCCCAACACTCCTCATGAGGGTCTCATGATGCTCATGAACGTCACGATAGTCATGATCGGGACACTCATCTTCCATCATCACTCTCACATCCCCGGGCTTGCATCCTATGAGCCACTCTTCAAGCTTCATCTCAACAGCCTTACTCTGCGCCTGCCAGAGGACAGCACTATTGACGAACCTGACGGCACAACTTGGAGGACGACGTTCACATACAACGACATTGCTCCTCTCGCGACGCGTATCAACTGCGTAGTGGCCGGATCACTTTGTTTGCGCGACCACCACCGCAAACATAAGCGTCATATTCTCCGACTACCATGGCAGTCGCATCAACACCTGCTTCTACAGCACCTGACACCCAACATTAGGTTCATCACACTACACTTCGAGCGGCTGGGACAACGTGCTGGAAGGAGCACCGTCAAGAATGGCCCCTCAAAAGACCAGAATGGCTTAAGGCACCATGGTTGGATCTTCAACGAGGAGATTGTAAGACGCACTGGAGATCACAGGGCGAATGAGGTCAAAATGGTCTGGAAAAGGCTGGACTTGATCCAAAAGGACAAGTGGTCACGTTGGAAGAAGCCGGACGGCAAGCTACTTGAGGGCATTGGAGGACGCAAGAAAGACGAGGTTCCGAAGAAGGGCAATACGTGGAGACGCATATTCTCGAAGAAAGCAGCGAAGGCGAGGAAGAGAGCGTGATGCTCATACGTACCCATCAACAGCAGCCTTGAGTATGATGGCCTAGCTCTTCAATGTGCTGTACATAGTCGACTTCTTACTGTACAAAGCAAAGCAAACATTCCTTATCAATCGAACATCTTCTCACATCCATGCCTATCTGACAGATAGCCTCGCATACACATCCCCACCTACCTGCACAATAGCCCCATGCCTCATACCACTCGGCGTCAAGCCAGGCTCACATGCTTGATACGGTACCGTAAAATCTTCCGTATAATAGCACTCATACCCAGCACCGCCATAATCATCCTCCCAAAGATAGTAGCACTCAGTATTGAGGATGTCCTGATAGCTGGCTGGTCCCTCTCGAAGCTTGCCAACCGGCACACCGACCCGCTCTCATGTACCAAAAAGCTCATCATCTGAACGGTCCAGGACAACGCACTTGACAACATCCGTGTCGCTGAGGTATCGCACGTAGGAGCGACCTCCAACATGCTGGATCTCCTGGTCAATAACAGTGGCGCTCTCGTCGCTGTTCCAGCGCGCCGGCGCCGTAAAGGTCTCGAAGTCAGATGTGTGACTGAATTAGATGAAGGGACCGTTAGAGGGGCCGGAGTGTGACGTTTCATCCGTGTTGTAAACGCGAGAGCTCCAGAACACGGCGTAGGAGGACGTGTCGACGTCAAGATAGCTGATGGAGCCCAGACATATCCTGCTGTGGGCGGCATCAGCTCAACAAGACGATCTGCGGACCACGTCGCCCCATCCGTAGAGTCCCAGACAAAAATGCTTCGTGAGCCATTCGTCTGTGCAGTGCCCCAGTCGGTCTTATCAATGTCCAGATCCGTCGCCAAGACAATGAGCTGATGATCAGCGAGGTCAGCACGGTTTCCCAGAAAATCTGAGAACAAAACAAACATTGGAAGGATCTTGCGCTTTGAAGGTGAAAGGATCTCGGGCACCGCCTGTGCCGCTTATCGGTACGAGGGCAGCGTTGCCGTCGTTCAGTGGCGTGAAGGTGGATGGTGCTGATGCTGGAGCTAGATTGATGAACACATTAGGTACGTTGCCCTTGAAGACCGCAGCTAGATAGCCACCGCTCTGTTGCTCTTGCGCCCGCAGAGAACCTGCCAGAGTCCAGAGCACCGATAGCGCGGTTGGTAAGAATGGAAGAGAAGCGAGCATCTTGCGCCTAGGTGTTGTTGAAGGGCAAGAGCTAGCGACAATTGCGAACAGGGTCGCATTTGTACAAGGTCACAGTCTCCGAAGTGGCCGACTGGGTATCGGTGAGACATGCGACAGCTAATTATGGCATGTTCAGGTTGGCGAGGAACCAATTTCATCATTCAGATCATTGCTCAAATCGGATTCGGCGGCCGAACCCCGCCTCTTAGACACGACGATCTCGTATACTGTTCACTGTGCCTTACAAGCGCGATCCACTTAAGTTAGCGGAAGAAGTGAACATAAGAAAAGTAGACTCCGAAAAGATGTATTCGTTGATACATACCTCATTCGTTGATACATACTTCGAGCGCAGACTAAAGCCTCGCTATCGCTATCATGTCAGAGAATAAAGGCTTCCCTGACGTGAGCTTGGAAGGAAAAAGAACGCCGTGTCATACCCTCGCTGATTTTGTTCGCCGCCGCCGCCATGTAAATGCAGGCCTAAGCCAAGAGCCGTACGCCGAAAGGATGCAAGTAGTGTACAAGTTCGCACGCAATGTAAGTGAGTCTGAGCCTACGAAAGGTCCATGGGACCACCGGTATCACCGGGAGTAGGCTGGCGGAAGGCATCAGGGCCAGGTCCAGTCGGCTGCTTGTACATGGTCTGGATGGCCGGAGCAGGAACGTTGATGCCAGTGTTTACGCCGTCTTGTCGAATTTGAGGAGAGGGCATATATCCCCATGCAGGTGGAGGGCCATAGCCAGTAGGCGTAGATGGAGTTGCAGGTGTCGAGGACTTGCGCGGGCCTTTGTTCTTAGGACCGCCTCCGCGCTGCGCTCGAGGAGCTGGGAAGCATGCATTCTTAACACGAGTCTGGAACTCGGTTGCGAAGTTGTCGAACGGCCTCTTCAACTCGGTGGTGTTCCAGCCCAGCTTGTTCTTCATGCACTCTGACTTGCGATGGCTGATGGTGGAGCCTTCGATGCGGATACCGTTGTTCTCCCATCGTCTGCAGACATCTGATCGGGAAAGGATAAGAAGGACAACGAGCAGACTGACGTTGTCGTTGTCGAGAAGATGAGGGCAGTAGTCGCAGACGTTGCAGGCGAACTCGCGCATCTGCTCGAGCTCCTGGGTGTCTGAGCAGTTGACGAAGCGCTCAGCCATGGAGAAAGGGCGCACCATGTCTCTGCAGATGTGAGACTGGAGAGTGGCAGCAACGGAAGAAACAGAGATGGGGTAGGTGTCGTCGCGGTTTAGCCTACTAGTGGCTGCTGCTGACACGGTACCCGGAATGTAGATGATCTCGATATCGTCCCATGGACCACGCTCAATGCGAAGCTTTTCCTTCTCTTTCTCAGTGGTGGCCGCCTTTAAAGCCTCCTCTTGTTTTGCAGCCGCCTCCCGCGCAGCCCTGACAGCCTCGCGAGGAGTCGGAACGTTGAACTTGGCAGCCAGCTCGATGGAATCCCTGTGCATCTCGAACCTGGAGAGCTTGCGCTCGACATCCGGGGCACGAATCCAGTCTTCGGACCATGGCTCTTCTGCAAGAATCTTGTAAAAGACCTTGGTGAGAGCACGGAGCTTGATCTCCTGATCGGACAGCTGGCGCCTGCTGAAGTAAAGCTCATCGGTCTCATTGTACGCGTTCTCAATGAATGTCTTACGGTCCTTCTGAGTAAGACTACCTCTTGAAGGATCGTTCTTCCAGTCAGCGATGACTTGCATGAACTTGGCGTGGAAGATGTCATCGAAGTGTCTTGAGACAGGCTGAGCCGATGCTGGCATATTGTGAGCACGTGATGATGATGTTCGATTTAGTCGCATGTTCTTACGAGCTATGGCCTGTGGTGTTGACTGTTGTTGTGGCGGCGAAGCTGAGGCAGCCGCGTCCTGGGTGATTGGTGCAGGTGACATGGTGTCTGAAGCTCGGACGCGGGAATGCACGCTGCTACCCGAAGAAGGATCGTGTAAATGTTATGCAAGTAAATCCGAGTCCCTGTAATGACCGTAAGATTAATGGAATTCGATGGAGTTGGCGCGCGATAATTCGTGTTGCGCTGATAGACGCGGGGTGGTTGGGGTGCTCTAGCTCGGGTTGCGGTGTGAAAACATTGCCCACATTCACAGTCGCGTATTTAGTGGGACTTGGCAAATGCATTGACTGGTCACGTGTAACGCGTTCTCTCGAACAGCCACGTCATAGCTTAACACTCGAGGCTCTGTCTATCTCACAACTTCTGCTGCCTGCTGTATTGATCTGGTTCTTTCTATCGAGATGCCTCTTTCGCCTACCGGGCCCTGCAGACTGAAGAGCAGTCGCGACGTTTGGGTCCTAGCCCAAACTTCGACACCAAGACATCCTTGGCAATCCTGTCTTTCCAACGCCCGCCCCTGCGCATCTCACCACTGCTACACGACTTTCGATACACGCGTACATGTTCTTTTGAACCATAAGTACGCCTTCTTGTTCAGCCCGAGAAGAGCTCAGGGGCTCATGGTCTTGCCGTCATTGCCAACGCCCACGAAAATGTTCACAAAGCCTTGGGAAGACTGATCTAACAACGCGTCAGTCGTCACACTGCCATTTCAGGTTGCTTGGTCACAGCCATGGCCGCCTGTCCGCAATGGCGGGTTGCGTCGAACGGTCGAGGAACCACAACGATCGTGAAGCTGGCTATGCTAACGAGCTGTCAGAGCGTCAGCAAAGCCTCCCGCCCCAGACCAGCTTTGCCTATACCTCTGCTTGAGTGACTCGCACCTACACACACCTTTGCAAGCTTCGTCAACAGCACGCAGTCAGACTTTCGATATCACTAAAGCGGATTATATCTGTTGCTGATACAATCGTAACAGGTTCCCTACTTCATCTTGAGCATCATGTTCTGATTGACAAGAATGTCTCAATTTGGAGGGTTCTCCAAAGACCGTCGATGATAAGAAGTCGACTGATGATCCAAGCCTCTCGAGATAGGGTCTGAGTCCGTCATTATCGAGACGGAATACAGGCTTTGTAGACTTTCAGAGCTCGAGGCAGGGGGATTATGTGGGAGTATGTGAAATCGAACTTGTTCACTACTACAAAGGATCCTTCATGCACCAAGGCCATCACCTTAACAAATCGGCCCGGATCGTGACGTCATGTTGCTTTGCTTCTTCAAGCTTACGGTCTAGTGTTTTTAAATATCAATCTACCAAACGGAAGCTCAACCTACGATTTTAACGTCTAGAGCACGATTCAGCCTATTGCCAATCCATCACTGCCAAGGTCCTGCTGCCTGCCTTCTACCACAACAACACCACAATGGCCCCAGAACCCCAACCTCTCAAGATCCTGATCTCCGGCTCCGGCATAGCAGGCCCTTGCCTTGCCTTTTGGCTGCACAAACTGATCCCAACATGCCACATCACCATCCTCGAGCGCTCACCCACGCCACGCCATGGCGGCCAAGCAGTAGACCTGCGCTCCTTCTCGGTACCCATCGTCTCCCGAATGGGTCTGCTCGACCAGGTACGCGACAAGACCACAACCGAAGAAGGCGTGCAATTCGTGTACCTGGACGGTATCACACGCGCGACGTTCCCAGCAAGCGGCAACATCGAAGCGCAAAGCGCGACCTCCGAGTTCGAAGTCCTCCGCGGCGATCTGGCGAAGATACTCATGGATGCCACGCAGGCCCTGGATCGGATCACGTATGTATTCGACGAGATGGTAGAGTCAATCACGCAAACTGGGGCGCCGGACAACAAAATCGACGTGACGTTTGCCAACCGCCTTCCGCCCGCGATGTACGATCTGGTTGTCGGCGCGGACGGAATGATGTCGCGCACGAGGCGACTGGTCTTTGATCTCGGAAATGAGAATGACGAGTCAGTAAGAAGGCTGGGGCAGTATGCGGCGCTCTTTACTATGCCGCGGACGGAGAGTGATACGAAGTTCGCGCAGTGGTACAATGCGTCACGTGGTCGCCTTTTGCTTCTGCGCCCGGATAGCTATGGGACTACGAGGGCGTATGTGGGTGTCACTGATTCGAATCTGAGTAGGTTTGATAAGATCGATGCAGCGATGAGGAAGGGTGACAGGAAGGCGCAGGAGGATTGGTTCGAGAAGGAGTTTGAAGGTGCCGGGTGGGAGAGTGAGCGATGTATCAAGGAGATGAAGAAGGCGGAAGACTACTATCTGCAGCAAGTCGCACAGGTCAAGATGGCAAGGTGGAGTCAGAGCAGTGTGGCGCTACTAGGTGATGCTGCATATTGTCCCAGTCCGATATCTGGAGTGGTGAGTAGAGGCTTCCTAAGTACCCTGATGGAGCTAATGACTCTACAGGGCGCTGGATCCGCAATCATCGGCGCATATGTGCTGGCTGGGGAGGTGAGTAGAAGCCAGCATGATATTCCAAACGCGTTGAAGCAGTACGAGAGGGTCCTGAGACCGTATGTGGAGAAGGCGCAGAGGTTGTTCCCAGGCGCGCCACAGGTAGCCAACCCGCAAACAGACTGGGGTGTGTGGACGTTCAACAAGCTCACTGGTATTGCGTCAAGTGCGATAATGAAGCAGTTTGGAGGTCTTGTTGGCAAACTCCTTCCTGCTTTCGGTGGTACAGCGAACTTCCCTTTCCCAGATTACCAGGTCGCAGCAACTTCAACTTGAATGCATGGCAATATTCTTATTCATGCTACCTATGTATGCCGCATACAGCGTGTATTTTCATTACTATTCAGCTTTTCTAGGGTTCCTGGGAAGCATTTGACCTCGACAGCGGGCCTGTCTCATATCCTGACTCTTGATCCGGAGGCAGTCACCGCGGAGCCGCGCGACAAGAGTACCCCAGGACACCACCTTACTACTCCGCAACCTCTGGTATCTGCACCATCGGCTGCTGCGACAGCGGCGAGGTGGCAGCCACGGCACCGCCTGCACGAGGGGGAGGGTCAGCGAAGGTGACCTGGGAGGCGGGCGCAGAGAAAGGAGGGACTGAGCTTGCACAGTTGGAGTTGCCAAACTCCTTCAGCTTCTTCTCGAGGTAGTCGATGCGGTCCTCTTGCTCAGAGTTGAGGCGCGTCTGGTCTTGGTACATCTCGGAGATGTAGTCGTATTCGCTGTTGAGGCGGTTAAACTTGGCGGTGATGCGGTGGTTCTCGTTCTGAGCTTCGCGCATGTTCTGGTCGTTGGCAGACTTGACCAAGATCATGCTCTTGCGGTGAGCTTCCTGAAGATCGAGGATGGCCATGGTGTGCACGCCGTCAACATGGCGGTTGAGGTAAGCTACAGTGTTGCTGTCGCTGACGCGCTTGCAGATGGCAACCATGGCGACAGTAACGAGGAGAGCAAGGGCCAGTCCGGCCTCGCGGTCGGTGATGTGAGGAGTCTGAGATAGTTAATCTCATGACCAAAGTGAACATGTGTGCATTTGCTCTACTTACAGATTGCCAAAGGCCGAGGACGAAGCCTCCAAGCCAAGAGCAGAGGAGGGATACAAGGATCTCGAAGTTGGTGAACTCCATGTTGATTGTCAGTAGGCGCGGAGAATTGTGGTGGGTCGAGTGTTTGCAGCGGTAGTGGGGTGTTTGTTGACGAGTCGAGCACGCTGCGCCGGTCCCATGATTACACCAGCTTGGCGAAATGCGCTAGATTCATCTGGAGTGAGTTGAGATGATAGAAATTCTTGGGCGGTGCGGGAATCTCTCTGGTCGCGACACGTACTGTCACTGTCCTCCTTGTTCGTTGAAGTCCGTCGAAGGAGGTTGGTGATCACAGATCATGACAGTGACCCGAGCATGACAGTGACCTATTCCGATCGCACACATTCACCAACGGTGACAGTGAGGCAGCCTTGGTCCAAGCAGATCACAAACATATTTCTGAGCACCTGAGTATCCCCACGCGCAACCTGCAAACAACCCTTCACTGAAGTGACCACGCGACTGCTTCACATACCTCTTCAACATCGCTTGCCTCAACTTGATTCGTCATGTGTGTAAGCACCTTCTCACGTCAAGATTATTCAACCACGACATACTGACTACCTCCCAGCCTGCCTTGCTCTTCATCATTGGCGTTCTTGCAATCCTCGGCATCGCCATCATGACCCTATTCTCCACCTGCTGCGGTCTGAACGAATCTGACGACGGCCACGCCATTACCAACCCACGCAACCTCGCCATCCCAGCAAACCGCTCACCTCCTGCCTTCCGCACCGTCCGCTACGACCAAACGCGTTCACAAACGCCTCCCTACACCGAGGCCGACGCGGCCTCAAACGCGACCACAAGGTCCTCCCAACTGTCTCCGCGCGCAACTCCCTCAGGTAGAAACCGCCCTGCTCAAGCCGCGGCTGCCTCCACAGACGCCCGTGATGTTCCGCACACACGTGTGGAGAACTATGGCATCGCTCAGAGTGTGAGTTCGTCGGTCTACTCGCAGCCCTCGCAGCCGCGGATACCTCCCAGCGCCGGTACAGTCCGGTATGTTGGCCGGCAGGAAAAAGGTGAGGAGGCAGTCGGTGGTGCGAACGAGGAACAAATGAGCGAGGAGCCGAGTATGGATGAGATTCGCAAGTTCATGGGGGACGAGGAGCAGAAGAAGTAATGGAAGACTGGAGGAAGGCAAGTGCTAAGGAGGAAGCACTCGCGCACAGACCACAGATTTTCCGAAGCTTGGTTAGTCGACTGCGCTTTAGGTATGGGTACTTGTTCATGCAGAATAACGCAGAGCCTCTAGACGTCGTGCACGATTTTACACACTTCAATATGAATGTCTACTCTACCGATGAGTGCATCAGCGAAGATGACAGATGACGAATGAAAGGGATAGCGAAATGTTCACTGTTGATACAAAATCAAGGACAGCCAGGTTGATCACTACAAAGAGCATGTTCGGGAAAGAAGAGGTCTGAAAAATGTACTTTTGTTTGATTCGTATCAAGGACGATCAAGTCTAGCAGCAGACAGGAAGAGAGGCTCACTTACCTGATGACAGCCAGCCATTCGGTACGGTCCTAGCCCTCATCCGTACATCACACCGACATCACGCAGCAAAAAGGGGAGTGTTCCCGGTAAAGGGAATGGCAATCAAGCATCATCAACGCGCCTTGCAGCGCGCCGAATCAGCGACACCTAGTGGGGGAGAAGAACCTTTCTTTTCATTGACTCCTAGTCGTCATGCCGTATATAGCCGTAAAACCATGCCGTAGTCATGGCAAACTCCCAACCCCGGGCACCATGTTTTCAGGATATCGAGAAGGGAAGGAGAACCGAGCCATGCAAAAAACTTAGTTGCGGGCGTTGCGGTCGCCGAAGCGGCGGGGGCGCTCGACGGTCTGCTGCTGGGACACGGCGACGACGTTGGTGGGGATGGAGTCGAACTAGGGTATGTCAGCCGGGCGCCTTGGCCGATAGTTTTAGAGGGCAAAACTTACGCCGAGGGACTTGAGGAGGTCCTTGGTCTCCTGGTCGACATCGAGAGCGCCAGACTCGGAGTTCTGGGTGAAGTCGAGAGCAGAGATCTCGGGAACGTACTGGTCCTTGCGCTCACGCTCCTCTTCCTGGAGCTTGAAGGAAATACCGCGGACGGGACCACGCTGGATGCGCTTCATCAAGTGAGTGGTGTAACCAGCAATCTTGTTGCGGAGACGCTTGGAGGCGATGATGGCGATCTGTTCGGCACATTAGCTCCTGCGCGCGCCTTTACAGCTGTTGCGCATCTCACCTCATCGCAGATCCTCTTGTTGGTCTCGAAGTCAAGCGAGAGCTTGGGGTAGTAACGCTCAATGATGACCTTGGCGGACTTCTTGACGGTCTTTGTGCGGACGCGACCCATTTTGGCGACTGTGTATAAATTTACGGGGAGTCGGTGGAAGAGGAGGGCTGTTGGGGTTAGTGGTCGTCGTGTCGGTCAGGCTTCGCGATGTTCGACAATTCGGTTGTGTGGGCGGAGGCTCAGGTTGTTCCGCCCGGCGCTAGTCCAGCACGTGCTAGCGCAACACCATTCCGGGCGGTTGAGAGCTTCGATCACATGGGCGAACACTGCGTATTCTCACAAAACAATCCATTGCAACCGCCTTTTTGTTGATGGCACATAGCGCTACAAATGTCATGTCGTCATGCGTTGTCAATGCGTTCATTATTAAGCATAGTAGAATCCCGCTCGCTGAATACGTGACAAGAAGCCAAGGCTCATACATCGCTGACCTCGGATGCTCGCTGGACTCGATTCACAGAGTGCACCAAAACTCCTCGCTCCCATAAGTACAATTTGATGGCTTCCTTAAGAGACGTGTTCATAAATCATGCGCTCAGTGTCCACCTGCACCCTCAGTACTGCCACCCTCGGATGTGCCGTGCATAGGGTTAGGGAAGAAGAAAGCGCAGATGGCAATGATGATGTACACCATGACGCACAGACAACCCTCCAGGTAGTTGGACTTGCCATCACGAAGGAAGGAGCCGACCACGAGGACAGCGAGGACGAGGGCAACAGCGTCAAAGATGGCGAAGTTGTAGTCCATGTTCTGAACGTTAAGACCCCAACCGACGAGGACTACGAGAGGAGCGTTGAGCAATGCAGTCTGGATGGAAGCACCCATGACGTGGGCCATGGCCATGTTGATCTGGTTATCGTAGGCTTCGTCTATGGCAAGAAGATGCTCTGGCAAACTCATCAGCGAGGCTCAATTGCGTCCTTTGTATCAGACTTACCAGCAATCTTCTCGACAAGGGGAATGAGGATTAAACCCATGAAGGCATCACTGACGCCCCGATGAACGACCATGTACTCAATCTGTTGCACCAGGAAAATTGCGATCAATGAGACACAAGCCAGGGAGACGGCCAGCAGGACCAAAGCCTCAGTCAATGTGAGCTTTGGCTTCTTGAGTTCTAGGTGGCGGTCCTTGTCCTTGTGCTCATCCGCTTCGTAAATCTCGTGGAAGAGGCCGTCATGAGTTACTGTCTGATAGAGAACGTAGAGGAGATAGCCACAAAGCGAAATGATCGCGACACCTCGCGAGATCTTAGTCGCATTGTCGGGGATGAAGTTCGCGTAGGGGATATCGTAGTCAGGGTTGTTCAACAGATATTTGGCGAAAACGGCTGGCAGAATGAGGGCCACTGATGTTGTTAGCTCACACCCACAAAACGAATGTGGTAGACTCACTTGCTGCAACGAGCATCAAACCGCTTCCAGATTCCGATACAGCTTCATGGAACTCCTGAGTGTTGTTCTTGATACCACCGGCAACGAAGCATGTTCCAAGGCAAAGCAGAAGGTTGGCCAGAATGGAACCGAGGATGGCGGCCCTGATGACTGGCACGTTCGAACCTTGCCTGTCCGTCTTGAGCAGCACCATGAAAAGGATGATCTCAACCACGGATCCAAGAGTAGTCTCCATGACCACCGCGATATCCTTCTGTGGCATCTTGCGCGAGAGCTCCTGGCCAGCAAAACCCAGCGTGTTGGCGGCGGGTACCATGGCGATGTAGTTGGTGATGAAGATGGCGAGTTCCCATTCCGGCTTTGCGAAATGCTGAGAGAATGTTAGTACTGGCGTTGCATTGAGTCCGATCCGGTGTCATACCAGAGCAATTGCAACGGGTACAACAGGCCACAGGAAGTTGGCCATCATCGACAGCGTGCTGCTACTCTTGAAAGCAAGTGTGAAGAACTTGAGAGGGTTAAAGCCCTTCCTGCCGCTTTCACCATCGGGGTGAATGCCCTTGGTAACCTCATGCCCGTTGTGGTTGTACCGCGGCAGAGCGCCAGCACGACTATCTCTTCGACCGTTGGACCCATTCTGCTGCGAGCGTCTGCGTGGTTTCTCGGTCGTGTACTCGCGCGATGTGTACTCTCTTGAGGCGTACTCGCGCGACGACCGTGAGTGTTGGCGTGCCATTGTAATCGTGTGTTGGTGTCAAGTGGAAGTGCAACGGTCAGCCGTTACTGGGTCCTTAAGGGCAGTTGCAGGCTGGGCAGTGCTTATAGCGTTTCAGGTCGAGCGCAGCAGGTGCACCCAGCGCAATTGCGGAGGATCAATCAAAGAATTGCTGTGGACCATACAAAGACACTATAAAAACACGGGCTGAGTGAGCCAGGCGTGTCTCGACAGGGGTAGCGGCGGGTCGTCATGGCGGTGGACGTCTAATTCCCTGTTATTGAATCGCGAAAAGGCCCGCTGCATCGTTGGCACTTCTCGATTCGCGCACGGTGTTGTTTGGATCGGGGCAGAGCACAGCCTCGCAGTTGTCTATTCGCCAAACTCCGCTCTTCCTGCAGCAGTCTGCCACTTGTGCAGCAACAGTGACTCTCTGGCGTTTCCGCCTCATTCGATTCGATGCCGAGCGTCTTCACGCCAGGGTAACGCCCTTTGCTTGTTTTGGGTGGGTGCACGTCACCAAGCCTCGATGGTGATGCTTGATGCCCCTTGGCTTGAGAGCTGAACTTGGTTCTGGAACCGATGCGCCGTGACGCACGCCGAGAGCTCCGCAATTTCAGGGTTTGGAGCTTCATCAAACTCTCCGGTCTCCACTTCCGAAAGAAGGCTGCAGGCACCTCGCGGGTCGGATCAGACGGCCATCGTTCACACGGGGAAGAGCAGGGAAACACTCGAATTGGGAAGCCTGCGCTGCGGAGCCTCTAACGCAGCCCTGGAGGTATTCAAACATGCCTCAAAAGCCCGGCATTTAGACAGATTCTCTCCCCTGTTTGCCGCACATCTCCTTACCGTTCACAGTCCCTTCCCATCACTTTGCTCAATAAGTTGTAGCGTCTGTCGATTTTTTTTTAGCTTCGATGAGTTTCGCAGGTTGCGCTTTCCTTATGTGTTCCTCATTCTTGCGTTGTGAAACTCAGTGCGTGCGTGATTTGGCGTTATCGCAGGTGCGGCGCGTGCGCGCTCGGCGTGACGATTGGCGTCATGGCAACTGCGACTCATCCATCAACAACCTCTCCATCATCTTCCTTCCATCTTGAACCTATCTCTTCTGCATCAAGATGGTCTACTCTTCTCGCTGGGCACTATGCGCCGCCGTAACAGGCGCGGCTGTGCTGCAGGTCCCTCTGCTCTCATCAAACAATCAGGCCCTGCTTGGCCACCCATCAGGCTCGAAGCCGCTTGTCAACTCGACAGAACTGCAGAACTTGATCAGTGGAGACCGCCTATTGACACGTGCGAAGAAGCTGTATGAGATTGCGAAGCTTGGAGAGGAGGAGTACAACCACCCTACCAGGGTCATTGGCAGCGCTGGTATGTCAAGGCACGTGCGCCCGACGCTCACCGTACTGATCGTGACAAGGCCATCTCGGGACACTTTCCTATATTTATGAGACCATCCTGCAGCTTGGCGACTACTATACAATCTCCAACCAGAGCTTTCCGGCAGTTTCTGGCAATGTCTTTGAATCACGACTTGTGCTTGGCGCTGATGTGCCAAAGTCGGCGGCACCAATGGGCTTAACACCGCCCACCAAGAACAAGGAGCCAGTGCACGGCGACCTTGTACTTGTCGAGAATGAAGGTTGCCAGCTTTCTGACTTCCCAGATGAGGTTGCTGGCAACATTGCTTTCATTAAGCGTGGAGTGTGCCCCTTTGGAACCAAGTCTGAGCACGCCGGCCAGAAGGGTGCCATCGCAGCCATCGTCTACAACTACGAGAAGGATGCCGTTTCTGGTACTTTGGGTACGCCATCGCCAGACCACGTTGCCACATTTGGTCTATCTGGCGAGGAGGCGGAGCCCGTACTGAAGAAGCTTGAGAAGGAGAAGCGCGTTGATGCCATTGCATACATCGATGCCGAGGTTCAGCAGATCTTGACTGTCAACATCGTTGCTCAGACCACCGAGGGTGACCCTGAGAACTGTGTTATGCTTGGTGCGCACAGTGACAGCGTTGCCGAGGGTCCCGGCATTAACGACGACGGTTCTGGCACGATCTCGCTGCTCGAGGTTGCCACCCAGCTGACCAAGTTCAACGTCAGCAACTGTGTCCGCTTTGCTTGGTGGGCCGGTGAAGAGGAGGGCCTCCTTGGCTCTGACTACTACGTTCAGTCGCTCTCAGAGGAGGAGAACCAGAAGATCCGCCTCTTCATGGACTACGACATGATGGCCAGCCCTAACTTCGCCTACCAAATCTACAACGCCACAAACGCCCTTAACCCCAACGGATCTGAGGAGCTGCGCGATTTGTACATTGACTGGTACGAGTCGCAAGGCCTCAACTACACCTTTATTCCCTTTGACGGTCGTAGTGACTACGACGGCTTCATCCGCAACGGTATTCCTGGAGGAGGTATCGCGACCGGTGCTGAGGGCATTAAGACCAAGGAAGAGGAGAAGGTATTTGGCGGCAATGCTGGCGACTGGTATGACCCCTGCTACCACCAGCTTTGCGACGATGTGGGCAACGTCAACATGACTGCCTTCGTCGTCAACACTAAGCTCATCGCCCACTCCGTCGCTACGTATGCAGTCTCGCTTAAGGACTTCCCTAAACGTGAGACTTCTGTTGCCTCGAAGGCTTACACGGAGGCTACGCAATACCACGGCAGCAAGTTGTTCATCTAAGCGAAAGCCATTGGTGGCACTGGCTTGAGGCTGCGATCGCCCGGTACGACCAGCATAGGTCCGCGTATTTGGAGATCGATATGCTGGAACCCTCTAGCTCGTTTGCTGGACCTGACTGAATCGCCGTTGAATCGCATTTTCACATCGCATTAAATTTCCAGGGGTAATTTTTGCACGCATGTAACATCAGGCGCTAGTTATTGCATCAATGAACAGTAATAGAGTATTGAGTCACAAATGCCGCATGATGCCACGTTGTAAGGCTACCCACTCGTGCGAGCAAGCAATGAACGGCGTGGACATCTGATCTCGTGGTTTGCAAGTCGCGAGCCAGATGTCCTAGCGTGTTGGCATACCTTGTGACCTTTGTGCTGCTTCCATCTTCTTCATCAGATGACATACGCTCATAAACCGCTCTTCGAGTCTTTGGTGAAGTCTCAATAACGGAGACAGATGCTACTAACCAGGTCGACGCAAACAACAGCGATACTTCGGAGCAGAACACTAATTCCAACGATGACGATCGAGAAGGCTTGATCTATGCCGCCCAGATTCTCGACGCAATCAACATACACCTTTGTGTGCTGTGTGCACAGCGGATGGATGAACCCGAGGAAAATGGTATCTGCAACACATGCACGAGTGCGCTCGAGGCTGGCCCCGGTCTCCGTTTCTTGCACGATATCACACGATTCAGACTCTATATATGCCTTGGGAGTGGGAGCGGGAGCGGAACAGACGAGCAAAGCTAACTACCACTCATGTCAAGGGCCATTGTCGGTTCCAGTGCTTTGGGCGAACATTGCCCACTTTTGAGAGGGATTGAATTAGCTGATAGCGAACGGCTCCACACCTCAAGTGCTATCTGGGCAGTCGGTGCAGTGTTGGGCGCTGTGTAAGAAGGTGCGGTGGCCGCTCACTATAGCTAAGATCGACTACAAGCACAACAGAAAGCTCAGTCAAAGACATCAAGACAAGACTAACCACTAGGTCTTAGAGGCACGAGATGCATGTCTGAGGCAGGTAGGTCTGAGATTGCTAAGATGCTTTTACTTTCACTGGCGCACTGCCTGGAAGACGCCTTAGGCCCATGGGCCGACATGAGCTCTCTACGCGCCAGCTGCCTTCGCGGTCAATTATGTGGTCGCCGACCTCACAGGCTATGTATGGTCGGAAGTGCTTCCTGTGTTTCGTATTCGAGAGTCGCGCTCAGTCTCGCATTGACGCGGTATTGCATGGGCCGTAAAAGCATACAGTGCGGACTCAGTCGGCACATCGTCTCCACATTGTCTCGTCTTCAGCTGGACAAGGGCTTGGAGGGACGGCTGCAGTGGCGGCAATGGTCTCCGAAGGACCCTTTGCAGTTGGCCCTGCATGCAAACCAGATGTTGAGAATGGACGGCGACTATCGTGATGTTCAAGACTGCAGGACCGTTATGCACAGGCCAGGTAGCTCACGGTCAGTCCTCGGTGTTACTACGATATTTAGCAATGATAGATTGTGTCGCGAGGAGCACGTCCGGACTTTAGTATGGGGATATGCAGGTACGTTGCTGTAGCCTTGCGATATGTGCCCTAGCTTCTGACCTTCAGCTGGACAAGAGTCGGTGATGATGATGCTTTTTGATCTGATTGGCGCGGACGGAGGCTGTGAAGGTAAGCTTGCATGAAGCATGTCAGCAAGTGGAGACATATCGTGATCATACATGCAAGTAGAATTCAAACATCGCAAAGCTTTGAGATTCGGGCAATGAGCCGTACACCTGGAGCCAGAGTGCGGAAATGATTTTTTGTCGCTGCCCAATACTTGGAAGAGTTATTGTCGGTGATGATGAAGGCGCGCTTACTCCGACCGAAGCTACAGCATGCAGTGGGGTACGTGGGAATATCATACCGTTTCCGAGAGACTTTGGGATATCGAGGATACTGCGTTGCCAAGTCAGCAACAGATAGAGTCCAGACCAGGGGACGAGTGATGCTCCTAGACGTGAAGTCAGGAAACACATAGGGCTGAGAGGGACCGCTAAGGGAGTTCGCATACCGCGCTCCACTTCGCACTGCAAGCGCTTCTAGCATGAGACTTGTCACAAAGCTAATTTCTATACCCAAGCGTTATAGTACAACGAGGCGGTCAAAGTCGTGGAGGAACCTGTTTACGGGTGGGTCCTTTGCTTGCTGAGCCACTCAGGCGTCCCATGTGTGGCTTGAGGCGGTGCCAAAATAGAGACCGGCGGAGTTTGGAATTCAACCATGGGTATGGAAAGTGGTCGGAGTTTGGAAATGTGATATGTTGCGCGCGATGAAACGTCTGATTGTATGGTAACGGCGCATTTGCTGTCCACAAAGGCACGTGTGTTATCCAAGGTGGTTGCTGATGCAAGCCTTGCGAGATGCCTATCACCAGAGGTGTTTGAAAAAGTTGAGATGACACCAGGTGATTACTGTCCGGATGACGTTTGCTGCCCAATTCTTGTCAACATTGTCACCATTCAGCACTCGTACTGTGAAGGTGGTATCGATCCAGCAGTGGTGGATCGCGGTTACCGCTGTGGCGCAGCTTCCCTCCCGTCCCGTCGAGCATCAGGTCAATGCGGGCTATCATCATTGAGCGATGATGCAAGACTAGAGCGGCACCTTGGGGAGTGTAGGCTTGGAGAGTCACACCCAACATGCTGTGGCCCCCAAATATGTGCAAACGGCCGCGTAACCCTGAACGCCCAGTAAGGCTATGAAGGTGCGAAAAACTGGGATGACTGGGCGACTTAACATGACAGCTCCGGCCGCCACAGTCGTTTGATGCCGTTGGTGTAACGCATGCATCCTATTCTCGTGAGGCTGATGGCTGTGAAGATTGGCAAGGGTTGCAGTACTCGCGCTCTCGGTTGCTTCAATGATGCCCAGGTGTAAGCAACTCTCAATCAGCACGCGATTCGGCGACAACGATAAACTCGTATGTGCGCAAGAGAACGTCGCCGAGGGTTTCGTTGGTTGGCTAATGGTGTGTCTCAAGAAAAGATGTGAATCGTCAAGCCGAATCACTCCTTCCCCAGATGGGTTGGCTCAAGGCAACGAGGCAGTGGCTGCTCAAGCGCGCCCACCTTGTTGCCTGCTGCATTCGTTTCCAAGGAACTCAACGCGCCGACTCGGTCGTTTCTGATGACGAGGGCGCTAAGGATCAAAAATTTGCAGTTTCAAACAACTGTAGATTGCAGATGCGGTGTCCAAGTTAGGTCTGCGCGCACGGCGCGTGGGAATCTCCCGCAGGACGGACGCTAGCGCTGGGCTGCCCCACCAGCAAATGAACGGCAAAGCGCTGCATTCTTCCATCCCATCATCCAGTCCCATCATCGCATTTCACGAGCAAAGCAATATGGGTCGGGCATTGGGCGCAAATGCGAAAATCGCCAGTCCTGCGTCTCTGACAGAGCGACTCGTGCCTGCCAGCATGCAGGCCGGATGGCTTGCATAGCCTCCACGCATTAACCACCATCCGTGCAGCTGATCACTGGACTCGCGCAACAGTTCGCATCATTAGCATCACAGGCAAACAGGCGTTTCGACGCGCTCGAGCACGTCGCAATGGACGGGCGCGCGGTCCGCACCGACTTGGGCACCAAATGTCTGAATGTCACTGGCAGGATTGGCAAGTTGTGCTTGAGCGCCGGCTGTTCGATTGCTGCCCATCGAGTCTGAGACATTCTGGCGACCAACCGCAACAAAGGGCGCACGGAACGGTTGGAAGGTTCTTGAAAAGTCGCTTTCCTGTAGGAACCACGCTCGTCTCCTTCACAATCAGGCAAGTCTGCGGCCGCTGTTAAGGCGCCCGTTTGTGGCTGATTGACTTGTCCGGGCTGTGCAGCAGCGCAAAAGCCATTCACCGCTGGGCCCCCAAAAAGCTCGGCCCTCTCGTCTTGAAGTCGCAAAGCCCACTCCTGAGGCCTTCCGTTCCAACGTTTTCTGCACCAAATATGTTCCCTCGAGATCCCCATTGTTTTCCATCATCCGCTCCGCGTAGTGCGCACTTCAGGCTACAGTCAGGCCCGTCGCCACACCCACACTTTATTCGGCCCTGCAAGGCTGACCCATTGGCTGTGACTCCTGCATAACTCGCTGCAGCCTTCTACTGTACTACCACCATTTTGATCTGACATCTCGCCTCTCTTACTTTTTCTGCTGTTGGTACGTATTGCCCCTCTATACTTATGTTCATACAGTTTTACTGACGAAGTGTCTCAGTTGCTTCGTCATCCAGGCCTCGAGATACATCAAAAGCCAAGGGTCACTGCCTGGTACCCTAAACATCACACTGCACTTCCAATACCAGATCGAGCTTTTGGTATCATCGATACCATCTACTTGTACCTGTCAGATCCCCAGGCTTACTGCAGCTTCCACAACCGGACGCCCCTTCACTGCAACACTCAAAGCCAAATCAGAAGCCTGTCCATCACCAAAAGTCTTCCCTCGAGTGGACTCTAGCTACGCTTTGCTAGCTTCTCACTCGACCATTAAATAATCTGGCCATACAGCGTACCTCAGCAAGACCTCGGATCCTAGAACTCAACCTTCAGTATGTGTCGAGTTGATGAGAGGGTCTACGTCAGAACAGACGGTCACCGTTCCCAATTCCAAGATACCTCGCTCTGCGACAGAGCGAAGCGGCGAGGCAAGATGTGCTCCAAAGTCGATGTTCGCAGGACAGAGTATCCTGACCCAACTTCGTCACCCATCGCAAGCAGTCCGATCACACCCAACTATCACACGCAAGCTCGCCGACCTTCAGTGTCAAGCAGACCGTCGACAAGGGAGGGCCCAATCAAGTCTCTCAAGCCTGGGATTCACATTGGGCTCACTATGAGTAACGGCACGCCACAGGTCTCCATAACAACTGGGAAAAGCAAACGTGAGTCTTCGGGCTCCATCTCTGCTCAAGAATCCGCTGGTTCCGAAGCGTCAGGCACCGTTTGGACTGGATTCCCGAATATTTCTCCTCCCTTCCCGAACCCAGGCCAAGGTACCCTTCGTCCTCGAGCAGGTCACTATTGCAACCCGTCGTCAGATGAATCTGTCCCAGGCTCAAGCCGCATGTCGCACGTCTACCGAGACTCTAGCGACTACGATACACCGAGCCTAGCGACAGGGACAACAACCTCGTCCAGTGGTATCCGTCCTGTCATCCACCATGCCGCTCGTAGTGCCATGCCAGCTCAGATCAACACTACCCTTAGACAAGCCAGCGGCTCTGCCAGCCCATACCGCACCACCGAATTTGCCCCAAGGAGTGCGCACGTCGATGGCTGCTACGCATCTGAGATCGTTGGGCGAGACGAAGACAGGCAACGGCAACGCGATGAACGGCGCAAGCGGCAAGAGGCCATTGACCGCGAGGGTGCTGCCAATTTGGTACGAGAAGAGAACCGGCGTGTTCACTTCGAGCCTTCTCGTGCGCAGGGCCGCGCCGAAGAGCGAGCTGACAGGACTTTCGCCGGCCGCGCAGATGGGCGTGAGCAACTGCGACAGGAGAGCAAAGCACGCGCCGCAAAGGAAGCTGCAGCCAAAGAGGCTGCTGCACGAGAGGCTGCCGCACAAGACGTCGCTGCGAAAGAGGCACTGAAGAAGAGGACTCAGACTACGAAGCCAGCTGCACCGTCTCGCAGGAACTCTGTTCGCATGTCCTCTGCCGAAGCCGCAAAGCAACAACAGCTCATCGACGCCGAAACGCGACAAATGCGCAAAGAGCGCGCGGAGGCAGAAGTCCGCGACCGCGAAGAGGCTTTGTACCAACAGCCTCCACCTGCCTTCCCGCAGCAGCCAGACTCGCGAAACTACGACCCAACCATGCCTCGCCGTAACAGTGTTTCCAACCAGCCACGACCAGAGTTGAGCAGATCGAACAGCAAGCGCAGCGCTGCTCCTCCAGCGCGCGAACCCCGTCAGCAACGTCAAGCGCCGATGGCGTACTACAACAACGTCCCTCGCAATGACCTGCCGCAAGCCCGCGAGCCCCGTCGCCCCTCATCCTCGCACGCCAACAGGCCTTTCGTGCCTTCCGCGCCGCCTTCTGCGCCCACAGCCGATCCTTGGGATGTCCGCAACATGGGCCAGGCACTGCCAGAGCCTCGCAACGCAGGGCGTCCACTGCCCGACGCCCGTGGGTCTGGTGTTGGACATAACTTCCCCCAGCCACATGCGGGCTTCGCATATCCGCAGCAAGCCTCGCACCGCCTGAATAACGCGATGTACACGGGCGAGTACGAGACGGATTCTGAAGACGATCGGGACCTGTACAGTCCTCGGCGAAAATACTGAAGCCTGGCCGCTTCTTCGCTTTTCCTTTTTGGCGTTCGATATGGATGCGGGTGTTGTTCTGTGGGCATGCTTTTTGGCGCGCGGGTTGCTTCTGCGATACCCTTGCCTTCGATATGCGGATCACTTGCGAACTGCTTTTCTTGCTGTACGATGATGTCAAAATCTTGTTTCCTTTCCTTTTGTTACATAGACATACCCCGACTTCATCGTTCTGTGTGTACACGGTATCATTACTATGCGTTTTCGAGTTCGTTGCCATCCTATGCGTGATCCGAGTGTGCTGTTCCCAGGATTCAATTGAAGCGTGGGTGCTTGGACGGTTGCAGATCAACTGAATCGCTGGTACAAAGCAGTGCAAGTCTAATCAAAATGGTAGACGGAGAAGTCGATGTGCGATATGAGATATGCAACGTGTACTAGTTCAATCCTTAGAAGTATCTACCGATCAGGATCACTATTACTCTCTACCTCAACGCGGGAAGCCTTTTTCTTCAGGGCCTTCACCACATATCTCCCACCACGCCTCTCAGGTCTATCGCTGGCCTCAGCCTCAATCTCATTCTCGATTTCATCCTCAATACTCTGCACTTCGCTCACATCCGAGTCAACGCATTCATTACCCGCTGGAGGTGTCGCATCCGCACGCTCCGTAATCCTCGTCTGCGCAGCGCGCTGCTCCTCCGCCTCTCGTCGCTCCTCATCCTCATCTTTGTTCCGACTTCCCAGCTTAACCTCGTCATCAAGATACACCTGCGCCGCTTAAAACGTGCGATTGACCTTATTAATTAGCTGTTTCTCCCACCCCTTCTTGTCTGCCGCGTACGTATACAAGAAGAAGTCCCTTGCCTCGTTCTCCCATCCGCGCTTCCGCTTGCTCTCCTCCGGCACATCGAAGGACATGGAGCTTTTTTGGATCTCGGCCCGGATCTGTGGCCCGTCGAGAAACAAGCTGATGAGCATGACCGGCCACGGCTTGCGGAGAGGGTATGGCGCGCGGTCAACGAACGTGGGTAGGCCTTGTAGACGGGACAGACGCATGCACACCGCGCCAGAACAGGACAATCGACTAAACCGAAGAGCTTCGATGCTGAACAATATCTGAATGCAATGCATGTACACACCTACGCTTACGTCGCTGATACTAATTACACTCTACACTCAATCCTCAATTCCAACCCACCCAGCTCCTGCTCATGACCCTCCAAACGCGTACCTCACCCGACCTCAGATCTCCCATCCTGAAGCTCTCAGGCTTGACCTTCTTGTGCTCGCGTCCCTGCTCCCAGACACGGACCTTCTTCTTACTTCCATCCCACTCGACTACAACGCCAACATGGTCGGGCTTGCCCACATCGACAGAGTACTTGGCGTGCATAGCACCCGCCTTACCCTGGAATTTCGCGTTGCGGAACGTGACGATGTCGCCGGGGCGGATCTCATCGTAACTTTGTGTTGACGCATTGGCGAGGTTAGCGTACACAAGGGCGCCATAAGCACGTGTTGAGACGGACGGCAGAGCGTCCTTGTGCAGCTTGAGGAGCTCGTCGACAAAGCCGAAGGGCGTACCGTTGCCGACAACGCTGCTTTGTTTTGATTCGGCGTCTTTCCCAATCTTGCGACCGAACTGCTCGTATGCGCTTTCGAGCTGGTCCGGGCGCAAACGCGGTGGTGGAGGCTCTTGGCGCTGATCAAGCTCGACGTCGGAAGCATTGCTGCTGTCGAAGCGCGCGGAGATGATGGTCTGCGAGTAGTCCATGAACAGCACTGAGACTAGCTTCTCGACGATATTTCCGGACTGTGACTCTTGCAAATCAACAAGCACATCCTTGCGGGCTTGCAATGAGGGCGGCAGCATCTTTGGCTGCGTCCACCAGTGGCTCGAGGCCCCAAGATCAATAGCGTTGGCCATAAAGTCTTGACTGGTCTGTGGACGTTGTTGATCCATGGACACCCGACTCTGCAACGTACGACCAGCATCAAGTGACTTCCTTCCTCCCATAGATGACCGAGGTTGCGACTCTGTTTGCGGCGTCTGGAAAGGCACACCAACTGGTGGGGGCGGTGCCTGCGGCGGAGGAGGTGCATGCATCGGCGGTGGTGCATGCGGCGGAGGTGGTGGTGGTGCTCGCTCTTGCGGCAGCGGTGGAGGTGCGTGCATGTGAGGAGGAGCCTGAGGTGGCGGCGGTGGTGGCCTGTCGTGCGACTTCCTAGGCGCAGGCGCGGAGTACAATTCATCGTCCTCAGATGATTCGACCTGCTGATGCTGGGGAACTGGGGGAGCGGCCGGTGGCATCGGTGGCGGCGGACGGCTCTGAGGCAGCGGCGGCATACCTCTTGGGACAGGAGGTGCACCAGTAGGAGGCGAAGCTACGAGCTGTGAGGTGTACCTGTAAGGATCGTACTCATCGTCGTCTTCCTGTGCTCGTGCAGGAGGAGGCACAGGCGGCAGAGGAGGTGCACCGCGTGGAGCGTCCATTGACGGTCGACTTGGGGGCTGCTGTGGCGGTGGAGGCGGTACAGCACGAGGAGCTGTTGGAGGAAGCGGAGGAATGCCATGCGGTATGATGGGAGATCCGCCAATAGTGCTTGCGTCTAGGCTTGGCTCGCGGGCATGAGACTTCAGAGCATCCTTGTGCGTATCTCCTGAAGCAATATCTGTGTCGTAATCGCCTTCGTAGTCGGTCTCGTGGTCGAGCTTCCTGATTGGCAGCTCTGTACGGTGAGCACCAGGCGCCGTTGTCGGCGGTGGCGGCGGAGGTAGACGAGCAGAGGGCGATGTTGGGCTCGCCAAAGGAATAGGAGGGACACGGCGATCGGGCGAGTCTGGTGTTTGCTCTTCTCCGCTGAAGTAAGAAGCACGCTTCGAGGGTGGTGGGAACGGGGGAGGCGGGCTTCTGGGCGACTGAATGGCGTCCGTCAACTCATCGCCAGACTCAGATCCTGGGCCTGGGGAGGCAATCGGCGGTACGGGCGGCGGGACTGGTCGAGCTGAGGAGGTTTTAGTAAAGCGCAAGTATCGAAGATATGCCACTTACAAACAGCGGGCACTGGGGGTGCAGCGCGATCAGCTGTTGGGACTGGTGGAGGAGCAGGCCGCCCTGAACGATGTTAGCAAAGTCTCTCTGATGTTGCAAACCATAGCCAGTCTCCACTGTACATACTCGACACACTAACAGTCATGACATAATCTGAGTCCTCGTCGAAAGACAGGAAGGTCTTTGACACGGTCTCCGAGCATTGCGACGGAAGGTATTCGAGCAGAGGGAGGTGGTCTGCGTTGATGGGTTTGCGAGGAATGAGATACTTACTGTCTTGCGGTACAGGAGGTGCGCTCTCGCCTGTCGGTGTTCTTGAGATGGCTTGCGGTGTGACATCCTCAACATCCGGCACCTCGTCTGCTGCGTGGCCTGAAGTGACGGGGTGATCGTTCTCGTCCTCCTTCTCGACTACCAGCTGCCTGTTCTCTGGTTCAGGGCTCCTTACAGGCATGCCGGGCATAGGGAACATGGCGACTCGCTGTTGGGGGACCGGAGGCTCTTCGCTCTCTTCGGTCTTCCTGCTTTCGCCAGTCGACTTCTTCTTCTTCGGTGGAAGGCCACCCATATGGATGCCGCCGAACATGCCGGGCATGCCCATGCCACCGCTCATCTTGGCCATGCGCTCACGCAGCTCCAGCTTGCGCCTTGTCTCAGCGTCCATCTCATCTTCTTCCTCTTCCTCCTCCTCTTGCTCAGCTACGTCCTGCTCATCGCCCACATCGGGCTCTCGTGTGGGTGCAGCAGGTGCTCTCTGGGGAATAGGTGGCTGATGACTTGTTGTTCGCTTCTCATCGCCTTCAACACTAGTCGAGTCGCCCTGGTCCTCGGTCTCGCCGGCGCCGGACTGGTCAGCATCATTGGCGTCGCTGAGGAGCTCGCGGTCGTGGTGCTGTGACTCGGGCGACTTGATATCGTGCGATGGCCGCGGTGGGCGAGCGTGATCGGTAGACGCACGCGTGGTAGAGCCGGCGCTGACGACCTTCTCGAGCTCAGTATCCTCGCTGTCTTCAGCCTGACCCTCGTGTGACTCCAACCTCTTCTTCTGTACGGGCCTCTTTTGCTTCTCCTTGGGGTGCATAGCAGCGGCAGCCCTCTCTGCTTGCTCTTGCTGCTGCTTCTGGAGAAGAGCAATGCGCTCCTTCAAGCTCAGCTTGGGACCCTCCTCTTCAGCCTCGTTCGCCTGAGTATTGCTGCCTGTCAGACCAGACTTCTCAGCCGCCTCTTGGTCCTGTGCCTGACGGTCGGCGATCTCAGGATCTTCCTCGCGCCTGTATGTCTTGACCTGCGGGGCCTCCTTGGGAGGCGGGACGTAGGCATTGCGGCTCGGGGGAGGTGCGACGAAGGGCTTCTTGACGAAGGTCGGCGGCGGGGCAGAAGCCTTGAAGGGCTGGATGGGAGCGGCAGCGGGCTGGTTGAAGGCAGCAATGCGGTCGCGGAAAGCATTCGACTTGGCGGCGACGGGCGGCGGCGCCTTCTTTCCGGGCACAGAAGCCTTGACGGGAGCTTCAACGGGGGACTTTGTGTCCTCGGGTGACTTGATGCTGCTCTGCGCGGAGCGAGGCGAGGTGGGCGAGAGGACCGCAGACGGCTTAGGCTCAGAGGCTGTAGGCGGCACCTGCAGCGGCGGCGGCTGGGGCTTGGGAGCTTCTGGCTCGTCGTGCTGCACTGGCTCAAGCTCAGGCTCGGCCTCGGGTGCCTGCTGCGGAATCACAGGTGTGGGCGGCGCGGGCTCGGCTGCCGGTGGCTGCTCCAATGGCTGGTGTCGCGATGCCCGGTTGGGCCGCGGCGGTGCTTGCGGCTCAAAGCGCTCGACGAAGTTGCGGGGAAAGAGGCCATCGTGCTTGGTGCCGCTGTCGTCGGTGTACTCGCCCACGTACCAGTCGGCATCCTCTTCCTCGGTGACGGTGATGATCTGGCCGGTGGTGAAGCTCAGGTCGTCGTCGTGGGGCGACGAGTAGTCGTAGACGGCCTTGACCTTGAACATGGTGGGCGCCAATGGCAGCTCGCGGGCGGCAAAACAGCTGCGGAACGCTCAGAGAAGACACACAATGCTACTGCCGCCGGCGGGCACGGTGGGCGTTGTTCGAGGTGCGCTGCAAGAGATGTGGAGGTATAGCGGTACTGCGGGCGGAGTGGAAGCCGGCGGTGCTCGCCGAATGACGCGGACGGCGGGCGAGAGTGCAATGGGAAGCTGGCTGGGGCGATGCTCAGCGGAGGATATGCTTCAGTGCCCCGTGTAGCTGCACCTGGGTGGGTGAGGTCGGAGTGAGGGCTGCGCTGGGTACGGAAGTGGTGTGGTGCCGGGGGCTTCGTCATGCAAGCCACTCTTCGCGAGCCCCTCGATTGATGATGCCTGCAGCGGTCGGACTTGGCTGCAAGCACATCCCCACCAAACCGCACGTTCGCTGCTGCACCACGCAGATACGACACAACCCGCCATGCCGCCCAAATCTATATTGAAGAAGACGGGCCCGCCCATGGCGGAGCGCAACGGCAAGCCTGTGAACCAGCGCCACCTAGACGTTGCCCTGCATCATGCGAACATTCTCGAGCAGCGCAAGGCTGTGGAAGCGCAGGTGCTCGACTCGATCATGACACTAATGGAGTGGCCTCATTCACCAGATGCAGATCCCAAGCGCCCTTCGGCCGCAGCTGCGCGCGACTTCACGGAAGCAGTGGCTGCCTTCCAGCCTGCAGATTACGACGCGCTCATCGAGGAGCGCAACATCGCCGACAAGTGCGGGTATGCGCTGTGTCCCAAGCCGAAGATGCGCGCGCGGTCCACGGCGAAGAAGCAGTTCGTCGACACCGACAAGGGCGTGGAGATTGTAGACCGCAAGGTGCTGGAGGTGTGGTGCTCTGACGACTGCGCGAAGAGGGCGCTGTACGTCAAGGTGCAGCTGAACGAGGAGCCTGCGTGGTTGCGCACAGGCGCGCATGGGGAGAAGATCGAGCTCATGGTGGACAACGCGCAGGAGCTGCGCACAGCACTGCCAGTCAGGACGAAGCAAGCTGCACCGGCGCCAGCTAAGACAGAGGAAGAGGAAGACCTAGATGATGCATGGGCTGCGCTCGATAACGCAAAGACTGAGCTTGCACTGGAGCGCGGAGAAAAGCCAGGCGCTGTGAGCAAGGCGAACAACAGCCTGGTGCAGGACACGATCAAGGAGCACGAGTCCAGCCACGCGCCGCCACAGCCACCGACTCTACCTGCTGGCTCGACGATGGCAATCGAAGGTCATGTCCCCCGACACAACAGACCGAAGGATGAAGACGAGGACGAAGACGAGCAGGACTGGGACAAGGACCTCAACGGGTGAAGCGTTGAGGAGCGCTTCAACTGTCAAGAAAAAAAAAAAAAAAAAAAAATCCCGCCCAACGAGCCAAGTCACGGCGCTGAATCAGCTGACCCCAACTCGCTCAACCGGATTCTGCAATTGATGGCTTGCAACATCTGGCCCGGAGGATGACTCCATCAAGCATGTAGCACCACTACCAGACTGCCTGTGAGAAGCGCAACCCCCAGACAATGGCGCCTATCAAAGCTTCAAAGTCAGAGGCATACTAGGCGTAGAGAAGGGCCAACGCAATGGCTTCTCGAGATCATAGTCGGAATGGAGGTCCTGTTAGATCTGGATATCAGGACCTCTGTAGTGCCACCAGGCTGGAACTACCTTGTCAATCGTAGCCATAGTGCAGGATGCCCAAGGCTCCTATAATACTACCGAGGACGCATCCAAGACACCCTGGTACAACTGGAGTGACACATGCATGTTCGTTGTTGCTGTCTGAGAACCGTGGAGACGTTCAAGTAGCTCCCGTCTATGATGTTGCGTGACCATCGGAGTTGGGGCGGGAGTCTCCAGTGCTTCTCCGTCCGTGCACGGTTGGACTTCTTCGAGAATTGTAGATTGACATCGCAACACCACTTCAGCCGCCATTGACGCCCCGCACGCGGCTGTCGCATCGCCATGGCCGCCCCCCGAGTAGCCCGCAACAGGCTGTCGCCCACAGCGAACCTGCTGCGCAACTCGCGCCTCTTCTCGCTGCCCAAACCGCTGCCACGACCGAACGTGGGCGAGACGACGGGCGCCGGCGTCACCAAAGCCTCAGACTCGGCGACGCTGCCGTATCCGACACACCAGGCCATCACGACGACGAAGAGCTCGCTGGCCCGCGGCGACTGGGGTCTCAAGCGCAACCTGCCCGCGCGGTCACACCTGCTGCAGACGAGCGACCCCGTGCTGCGCATCACCCAGCTCGACACAATCGAGGATGTCACCGACTTCGACTCGGCCGCCGACCATGTGCGCACACGACAGAAGTGGGAGGAGATGAGCGTGCCCCTGTTGCGCCATAAAGCCAGTGCCGACGTCACGTCAGCAACGCCGCACAGCGCATTCGAGTACCGCGACGACGTCACCTCGTACCGCAAGGAGGGCCTCGACCAGAGCGGCCTGAACCTGCGGGCGCTGAGGCAGAACAAGCGCACACGCGAGTACATCCAGTCGAAGAACCCCGGCCGTGAGGTGCCGTTCACGCCCCACCAGCCGCCGCCGCCCACCGCCGAAGTCCACAACAGCCGCCGCTGGAAGCATGACGGGCCTTGGCTGCCAGGCCAGGGCGCCAACGAGTTCACGGCATACCTGAACAAGGAGATTGGGAAGCGCCGCAACGAGTTCAACGAGCACCTCGTCGAGTTTGTCAAGAACAAGATCTACACCACCCGCCAGCTCACCGCCGACCGCTCCGGCGACATTCCCCCGATGGACGCGGCCGAGGCCCAGGCGTGGCAGACGGCGCGCGAAAAGGAGTGGGCCACGATCACACAAGAGCAGATTGACGCCGGCATCAAGGCCCTACGCAAGGAGACAGCCATCAACCCGCTAGGCTCCAAGCTCGTCACCGAGCTGATCACACCCTTCCTGCGCCTCCCTCTAGTTCAACAGAAGAACAGAGTCTACCAGCAACACGGCACTGGCGAGCGCAGGGAGTACGAGAACAACATCATCGACCCCGAGCGCGCACCTACTTCCACCCACCCCTCCGCCGGCCTGGGCTACCTGCGCTCACGTAGCTACCTCGCCTCGCATCCCATCCTCGGCCCGCAAGCAAACCCCGCACCAGTGACCTCCCGCGTTCTGCAACCGCGCACGACCGCCTTCAACCGCGACAGCCGGGCGCGTCTGGGCGTGGGCGGTTTCGTAGCCATGGACCCATACAGCGCCGAGGCAAGCAAGAACCCCAATGCCTCAAGCCATTTGAAGCGCGACGTCGAGGTCATCGACATCGACACGCCCGGCGGCAAGAAGATCATGGTGCAGCCCAAGTACGGCGGCGTCAGCAATGACGGACGTGTGCATTTGCATGTTATGCGCTCCACCGGCCCGGAGATTAGGGTTGCGATGGGCGAGTTGGAGGATGCGCCGCCGCCGCTTGAGTCTAAACAAGAATCTATTGATATCGGGAACAGGAAGAAGGGCTTCACATTCGCTAAAAAAGATGTGCGGAGTGGCATCAAGGAGCTGGATGAGCTGAGTGCTGCCGGGCGAGCAAGGGCTGGGCAAGAAGATGCTCCGCACGAGCTCTCGGCGATGAGTGAGCAGGGGAGACAGTTCCAAGACTTCCTGCAGTCGCCGGGGAGAGGAGAGCCTGGACCCGGGTTTCCGGGCGTTGCTGATGCATTGAGGTCTGAGTAGATGTAGATCATGTATACTTTTGTATTGTAGAAAATGTATATCCAATTCGCTTCAGGTGAGTATCCTGGATCCCTTCGTGCCCGCTTGCGACTATCTCACCACCGTCTAATCGCCTAGCTTCCGCTTCTTGCCCTCTGCACCTTCCTTCGAGTCAGCAACGCTCCAGCCATTCCCGTCGAGCTTGCTCTCGATCTTCCTCTTACAATTCTCCTTATCTCTTCAATCGCTTTCGTCTGTTTCTCCCACATCTTCTACAGCGTGTCGACACCGCCGCTATCCTTGACTAGATGGCACCCATATCTCTTCTGCCTTCTCTCCACCTGTTCGTCGATCAGACCATCTTTGGCGCTCCCAATCTTCTGGTATGTTCTCAGTGAACATGTCGTACTGCGACAGCTCGGCGCTCCAGACGTCCTTCGCTGCTGTCGACCAGTGCTCCTACGGGTCCCACTGGCTCACATGGGCCGCCTGGACACCGCCCAACTTGCGCACACTGACTCCTCGCTCCTTCCAGCAACCTCGGGTTGTCTTCTTGTCCTCGATAATTTCGTCAGCATCAGGCTCATCTGGGTTCTCCATGTAGCACAAAGCCTGGGCCTCGTCAGACCCGTGGAATCAGTCAAGTACATACTCCCCCCAGTCGCGCGCGATGTCCAGCCGGCCAAGCTGTCGGTCGGTGAATGCGATGGCGAATCGGCATCCGTCTCGGAGGGTCGCACGGTAGTACCAGTGTGTGCTGCGTTCTTGGGCGAGTCATGGTATGACAATCCTCGAAATGTGCGGACCCTCCCCTTCCTGGTACAGATACTTATCATCTAGTATCTAATTAGCTGTACCACTGCATATGGTCACAGTTGTTAAGTATTAGCGTGACTCACACCTCCACAGCCACTCACAGCAGCTGCAGGTATGCACGCCCTATATGCCCGTACCACGTACGCATCAACCAGAGCCTGCAGCCAATGATATGACAGGCATCAAGTACCTGTACTTTAAGGGGAGGGGTCCGTATATTTCGAGAATCACCGATACTGTCGGCATGTGGCGCAGATTGTGTTTACGCCTGGCTCGTCTTTGCGCTGTAGGCAGCGGATGCAAGTGTGAGGGTTGATTGCATGGAGGATTTCATCGATGTGGATCCGGTTCCACGGCTGTTCAGCTTCTTCGGGGAGAGGGACCATTGGTCGTGGTGCGGTTTGATGGAGGAAGGGCGGCTTGACGATGCACTCGCTCCGAGATCAAGGCGAAGGCGTTTGCTGCATCACATCGAATAACGGTATGTTCGAACCTCATGATCCTGACAACGCAATCAACACGGTCATACTGGTCCTGTGAAAGAGGTAACATGCAAGATGAGTCTGAAGCGCTTCTTATCGACACATGACCCGACAAGCAATCAGCCCGGAGGGCAGAAGATGGGAGTAAGTGAACGCGATTGGTTCTCTCGAGCTGACTATAAGCCCTGGACCGCAGTCTCGGCGAACACAAAATTGACTCACCTACTGACGGAACAGTTTTGTCAACTGTTCTTCCCCTTGCCTCTGCCTTCATCGACCCAGATCCGCCGTCTTAATGATGCCGGATCCGCATGGCTTTACCTACTCAGAACAGATCATCGACGCACTAGATCCCTACCTGTGCATACGGTGCGAAGAGCGTATGTCGTAACCAGGGGTCAACAAGATATGCGACGAGTGCGAGCTGGACCTTAGTAGCAATCCTGCGGTAAGGTTCTTGCACAACAAGGTTCGGCAGCTCTACACTTTCTTCGTTGCAGTACAGCGGCGTTCGTTGTCGGCACAGTCCTTCTTCGATCACACAAACACTGCAAAGGGTATCGAGACGCAGCTTTGGCGCGAAGATGGCATCCCTGGTATCCGAACCGAGCTCCCTCGGGTGGAGGCGATGCACTGGATCGATGGAGACTTTCAAGAGCAACAGAGTATAGTTCTGAACGACATCCAGCAAGAAGTCCTGGAGCAAGTTCTGCTGTCCAAAGGGCAATGTCACATTGCTATGCTGATGATGTGCGACACCATGTATCAAGAGCTGATGACAGGCGAAAATACATCATGTCTGAATTCAAACATGGTCACCAAATACACGATGCTGGAGGTTTACTTCCAGGTGAACAATACGTCAAGGACATCAAGCAAATTAGTTTCAAGCGTTACCACCCAGGTGTCACCCACCACTGAACCTACAAGGTCTTTATGCACGACGGCCGCGTCGTCGCTGCCAACTTCAAAGATCGCCAGCTCGGCTAGCCCAGTCTTGTTCAAAATTGGGAGACTTATTTGTAGTAAGTTCATGGTCTCGACAACGACCGGATTGGTTTGGCCCTCGGGGAGAAAGCACAAGACTTCAAAGATTGCAAAAATCGGGCCGCGCTCGGTTCGAAAGATAGAGGTCACGGCAAAGCAATGGATGAATGGTTGAAATACAGAAAGGCCCACACAATCAACTTCTCGGAGCGTACTGTATACAAAGCCAGCAATCCAACTAGCGAGACTGCGGTGCGCAGATCAGGCTCACGATAGACGCAGTTCTACGAAGCTTTCGGAGATACTGCATCAGACACCGCAGAGGCCCTGCTGCAGAAGTGTTCAGGGATGATGACCGGATCTTCCATTGGGCTCGACATGAGGCCAGAGCGGCAAAGACTGCACGTGATCACAATCATGCCAATCAAACACCGTCGGCAGCGAAGGTCATGCATTCTTCGTATGACGAGTGGAGGCAACAACATGATCTGCATCCAGAGGCGCTCCTCTTCGCCCATGCCCGAGTCCGTTGGCGTGGCGAGATTAACGAGCAAGCTAACCGCAACAACGGGTGGTCACAACGAGGTAAAAGGCCAAGGTACTACCTGCAGTCACTCTTCTCTCCAGTCCTGAACGATAAGCAGTACATGAAGTGTAAGAATTGAAGAAATGTCGTCGACGACTCGATGCCTGGAGGACAAGAGCAAGTGCCTGGGCACGTCGAGCCTCTCAAGAACGGCGTCCATGCTCTCTTCCACCGGTCTCTGAATCTATCGCATGAAGCGAGAGCATTGATGTTCGTCGACTTGTTTCTCAATGCGCGGGAGATGAAGCGCTTGATCGGCGAAGAAAGCATGAACATCGCTCTTTTGGATGATGCCGACTGTCCAAAGAGGTGGGAAGCCAGAGTACGCAGCGATTTCCTTTCAAGTACACGTGTTACAATGGCTGGGAGATGCACGCCATCGATCAAGTCGATTCTACGTTCGCTAGCAGCCAGTTGTACCTTGCTGAGCAAGCGCGTCTTGCGGACGCACAAGTCCCCGGAGATGACGATGATGACGAGCAACAACTGCCAGAAGAATAGAGGAGGCCGAGCAGAGATTCGGACGACCAAGATGGCCAAGAGAATAAATATGGTGAAGTCATTGAAGGCGACGCAGATGACGGAAACGACGAAGCATCAAGAGGTCAAAGAAACTCGAGTGAACTCTATAGATGCCAGCCCTCAGACAATGGAGACAATGATGACAAGCTGCCTCGTGTCGTGCCAAGCAGACCCACCAAGACTCGTAATCAGCCGGCCAGGAAGAACAATCTTCATCATACACCGGCAGCGGATGAGCAAGAAGAAGAGAATGGCGCAGAATGGGACGAGGGTGAGATACCGGACACTGAAGACGAGCAGCCAGCCGCCACAGTGCCGGGTGTTCACGGGAAAGCCAAGTGCAGCTGCTTCGAGCAATACCAGGCAGCGGCCAAGCAGGGGTGAGGAAGGAGCCAGCTACCCAAATCGACGAGACTGTAGAATAACTACACGTAAACAACCGTACATCGACCACGACCACTGACCTTCAATACGCACCCTGCGTGATATCTTCTTTCGTCCCACTATCCCTCCTCAGCTCACCTTCGCCCTGCCCTTTGCCCTTGTAGTACGGTCTTGGCAGATTGTCATAGTACGGCACGACTATGACATCTTGATCATCAGTCATGCCAACCATGCTCTTCGTCATGTCCTGATGCGGCCTGTTACTGACCCTCAGATCGATCAGTCCCGGACCTTCGGACTGCACGATCTCATCGACTGCATCGCCCAGCGCATTGAGCGCCTTCTGCCAGCGCGCTTCGTCTTTCGAGCCCAGCTCTAGGAAGGACTTGCGTCGGGTGTCGAGCGGAGACTGAGGAAGCGAAGCAGTGGCATCGATGAGTAGACCGGGCAACCCGAAGCCCTGGGCGATGATGTCATAGCGCGTCGTTGTGTTCAGCTTGCTCGCTGGCCGCGCAGTGGTTGTGTCGCCGTAGATCATGTCCTGTCCCGCGAGGCTCATGCCCCAACATTCATTGTTGACAACTACAGTGAGGATGCGCAGGTTAAATTTTTTGTATGTATCCAGTTCTGCGAGATGGAAGCCCGCGCTGCCGTCGCCCTGGATGTTCAGCACGAGTTTGCTGCGGTCTGCGACGGCCGCACCGAGTGAGTAGCCCCAGCCATTGCCGAGGAAGCCGAGATAGCCTGTGGCGTTCATGGCGAGTGAGGCGGATGCTTCGGGCAAGTTCTGCATGGCCCAGCCTCCTGCTTCGCCGCCGTCGATGGAGATGATGGAGCCATCGGGAATGTAATGGTAGAGCTTCTTAATAGCGTGGTAAGGGTGCAGATGTCCGTTCTGCTCGTCGATCTTTGGCTCAGACTCGTTGTGTGGTGCACGGAATGACTTCAGACCCAGTGCTGTGCGGATCCATGCCTCCTTTGTCTTGTATTTCGAGTTGTCCCTGCTGACGGCCCTGTGGAGTGCGGAAACGGCAAGTTTGATGTCTGATACGATCCCTAAATCGATGTGTTGCGATCGCCCGATCTCACTTCCGTCGACATCAATTTGAACAACCTTGCAAGAGCTGGTGGGAACGATAGCACCGCTGCGACCACCTAGGAGAAAGCCTGTGCGTGCACCAAGAAGCAGCACTAAGTCTGGCTGAGGCTTACCAGTCGCGGCAAGGAGACCGAGATTCAGTGCGGATCCAGCGTGGAAGGGATGCTTGACCGAGAGACCCGTACTGAATTTTGGGCTGTGGAAGACTGGAATGCTGATAGCATCTGTCAGAGCGGCTATTTCATCGACAGCCTGCATATCGATTAGTGATCAGGCGAACATAATGTCAACATAGTTCTCACACTGCGGGCACCTGTGCTGATCACCATGGCAGGTCGCTCGGCTTCTTCTAAGAATGTCGCTATTTGGCCAATCGCAGCTGGATCAGGACCAGGCAGGGTGACGAGGGGGCCAGTTACATTGCCCCACGCAATCGATTCACCGTCCACAGGTGTGAACAGAACGTCGATTGGAAAGTCGACCAGCACTGGGCCGGGTATCCCTGAGCTGGCGGTTCGCCAGGCAAGACTCGCAATGCGTGGGATTTCGCCAACGTTTGTCACTTTGTGAAGTCAGTCGCAGAGTCCAACTTTCAGCCAACGCAGCTGCTGGTGCTGACCTCGGTGTGCAAACTTGGTGACCGGCTTAGCTAAGACGACTTGGTCGTGGAAGCCTTGTAGGCAGTTCGTTTCAGCGTCTCGAAGAGGAGGGCTACTCGTGACGCAGAATACAGGGCTACGATCAGCGAAAGCAGTTGCAAGCCCGGGCAACCCATTGCAGAAGCTACCCCACATCAGCAGCTGTATATCATTTCTTCAGACCGAGAGCCCCTGAGACTTACCCACTGTTTGCAGTGACGAAGCAGCATCCTGTGTTACCGCTGACCTTTGCATAGCCCTCTGCAGCTTGGACTGCAACCGTCTCGTGTCGTGTATCAAGAAGCTCAATGCCAGCGTCCGTGCAGCCCATCAAGAATGCATCGAGATGGCCGCCATGAAGTCCGAAGATGGTGCGGACGCCCAACTGATAGAGACACTGAGCTAGCAAATCGCCTCCCAGCAGTTCACGACCTTTGGGTCGTTTGAGCTCGATACTGTGGCTGGCCATAATGTTGTGCAGATTCGCTTGCGAGCCGTTAATAGTGAGAAGCGTCTGTAAGGTGATGGGTCGGTCAATCAAGCTTCAGGTGAGAAGTGAGAAGCACAAGAGGTAGCAGGCGACTGGAGCCACTCCAGTGCCCAGAGTATCACGCCGTCGAGACCCATCTTATGAGCGAGGTCCCACGCGTTGTTGCGCTCTAGCCTGCAGTTGAAATGTGGGGTACCCCGCTTGTTGATCGTAGCTTCCGCAGCTAGCTCGTATCTGTCAACGTCAGGGTGCAAGACCTCGCATCACTTTCGCGCGAGTCGATGTTGCTGACTGTCCACGGCAATACGATTCAAGTATACCGATGTTAAGCTTCCCGAATTGGTCGTTGTAAGAGGTGCGCGAACGGACTCATTCTATGTTGTAGTCTAGTATCTATTTTGATGTAAGCATCGCAGGCTCGCCGCAGCGATGTCAATCGCTCAAGAGGTCAACACCAACGCCTCTGAGCGCCTCAACAGCCCATTCTGGATACTTCTCCTTGTTGCCGCTGTACAGCTTGCCGAAAAAGTCTCTCAGAAACTGCGGATATCGATCTTCCAAGATAGCCTCTCTCGCCAGCCTCATCAAATTGAGCTGGTAGTGCACATTGTGCATTGTCAGAAGATGCGCGCCCGCAGTCTCCTTTGCGGTGATATGGTATGCGTATGCTCGTGTGATGCCGAGCCCGCCTTCTGACGTTGGTCGACAGCAGGTACACTTGCAACCTTCTTCGATCGGTCCAAAGTCCTCAGAGAAGACTACGTTGCGGAGATTGAGCATGCCGCTTGCGGTGATGGCGTTGCCAAAACGCTGGGTCTGTTAGCAGACAAGGAGACCAAGGGCTTGGATATGACCTACAGCAGTCCTAGTGGGCCAGACGCAGTCGAACATGTCTGCACCGAGGGCCACTGACACCACCAGGTCTTCAGGGTAGCCGATGCCCATGACATATCGCGGCTTGCTCTCTGGCAGCAGCCCAGTGCAGGTATCCACTACCTTGCAGTAGTCGCTCTTTGCCTCGCCTCCAGACAAGCCCCCAATGGCTATTCCTGGTGTGTCTCTAGCAACCATCTCAGCAGTGCACTGCCGCCGCAGGTCCAGATCTAGTCCTCCTTGTATGATGCAAAAGAGGTTCTGACGCTCTGGGTACTTGTGTGCTTGTATGCAGCGGTCGAGCCAGCGCACTGAGCGCTCCATGGCCTCCTTCATTCGCTCAAGGTCGGGAGAGGTGGTCACGATAACGTCGTCGAGCTGCATCATGATGTCTGAGCCAATCGAGTTTTGAAGAGACATGGAGTGCTCTGGCGTGAGCAGCATAGGCGAGCCATCATGAGGGCTGAGGAATCGTACGCCTTCTTCGGTGACTTTGGCGAGCTTCAGCAGCGACACCATCTGGAAGCTGTCGGTGGTGTCAGCTACGGTGCGTGCGTCGACACGAAGAGAGGGATTACCCACCCACCACTATCTGCACCAGTCAGTACATTGTTCGGCGACCGCCTAGCGTACGTAAAGGCAAGCACCTGTGAGGATATTATGTGGCCATGACTGCAGTTTGTGGGCTCCGCCTATGGCATCGAGTGTTGCTTGCCCTGGTTTAAGGCCTCTGAGAGAGTCAGGATTGGCAGAAGCCTCTGACGTGATTGAAGTCATACAGATGGTATGTGTTGTTCAGGCATAGTCTGCAACCCTGGTCTTCCAACTGATTAGGTGTGAGACCCTTCAGTGACGCCTGTGTTGCGACTGGCATGAAGATGGGGAGAGGCACAGGCCCGTGGGGTAGGTGCAGCGTTGCTGCGCGTGCTTTGGTGACCTAAAAACTTTTGTCAGACCCCACTTTCTACAGAGAGAGGATACACTGACCGAGCATTTCCCAAGCAGCTCGAACTTGAGCGCTGAAGGCATGGGCGCCATTGTGTGTTGTGCGCACGAGTGTCATACCTTCAGGACGCGACTCACCGAATTGTTCGCGTAACTTGCAGGGATCAGCACTAGCGCGACATCCTCAGCCTCACTCTTGCACTGCAAGAAGGGCCAGAAACATGCTTAGACACGACTAACAGTTGTCTACGCGTACTTCAAGCGCGGATAGGCCCTGTAGTGGCTACAATGATTTTGCTATTACATCAGATCCTCTCTGCGTTGCAAGAGTCTCGCCGCTCCTTCCTCCAGAAACCTCACTATATTGACAGCTCGGTGTTCATAATGCACGAGCACGCGCTGTTGTGATGGCTGCAGCGATCTTTAAGTATGCTGTACTCCTGTTAATTCATTGCCAATCGGAACATTTGCGGTTGTGCTCGACGATCTCACTGCAAACTATACACAAGACTGCTATGCAAAAGCTGTTCTGTTGCATGTATTTTTGTTTAGAATTCTTCGTAGCATTGCTGAGAGTTGAACGCTTCAGTGTGAGAAGTTCCACAGAGATTTATCTCGTTGTGGTCGCATTGTGAATTTTTGCGCACAATTATTGCATGTTCTGATTGCCAAAAAGGCGTATGGTCTTGCCCGGATGCCACGCCGAACACTCACACTATAATCCTACCACCACCACACGCAGACCACACCCATGAAAATCTGTCTGAAACTCGAAAAGTATACCATCCAGATTGTTCTGGTGGATAGTCACTTTTTTGTGATGTTGGACAGGTTCCCGAAGACGTCAGGCTATGGCGCTAGCAGCTGATCCGGCTTAGTAGAACCGAGAGAGGGCCTCCGGGACCGGGACCATGGATGTCGCGTCTTTCCTCTCCATCCATCGACACCATGCCATCTGACGCGTTTTGAGACCGCGAAATGCCTTTTTACTAACAGAGATGTTCTTCCAGATGTCCGCTCGCGAGATGCGGGGTCCCCGTAGGGCGACCGCCACTGCTCGTGACCTTTCGGTGCTTCGGGCTGTGTTGGCCGGAGAACGGATGAAAACATAAAGAACAGGTCAGCGCGTTGCGCCATCGCGACCAGACCCCCGACATCCTACAAAAATGCCAAGCGAATCGCCAGATGAAAATCGCGCTGAGAGTAATGAGCAAGCCAGACTGCAACCGGCGAAGGACTGGCCTGCAATGGGTGCCGCAAAGCCCAGCTACGTTGCTCTCGAGACCGGCCAACTGCTCGTATTGTCGCAAGACGGGTATGTCATCGGTTGTTGTATTCGGCTTGGAGCGCAGCTGATCTTTCGTGCAGGTCTTGAGTGTATCCTTGAATCCAAACGAACCAAGCCTGGGTTGAAGTCCGGCGCAGTGGAGAATCTCCATCGTCGACTGGGTATGCGGCCTCCAGCTAGCCCTCTTTCGAATTCTAACTTACTCAGATGAACTCGAGCGTCGAACACGGCGGCGAAGAAGTGTCTACTTTGATCAGCACGTGGTGTCCTTGGAAAGGGAAGCAATTAACAATCAGGACGAGACTGATTCCACCGGTGAAGAAATGGCCAGGTTGGCACTTCAGAATTCACCTTGTCGAGTGGCAATCCACTGTGGATCATCTGCCTCTCAAATTGGTGGACGGGGGGATTTGCAATGTCAGCGTAGACCTCGAACGATGTTTCAAGTTTCGAAACCCCTTCAAGACCTTTGTCGGAGGGGTCACAGGCTGCTCAGGGGTGGTACACGAGTGAGGATTCTGCGCTGGTCATCTCAACGTCTGGCGCTAGCGGTGTTCTCGATTTGACCGCTCACGTCTCCGTGACGAAAAGCGCAGAGAGCGAACAAGAGTCTGAAAGCGAAGTGTCCGTCCTCCGGCCAGACCCAAACACGTGACTAATAATAACGTCTTAGTAGATCCCTCCACTGACACTGGACCTAGCAACCTTATTGAGCAGCGGAGTCTGATCCCGATAGTAAGTCACAAGTTGACTCCTACAGCTGCCGGACAGACCCGAGAGTGCATGTTCGTGACAGGGATCTTTGCTGTGGAAGCATCTGCGAATAGTACCGCAGAAGAGACCCAGCGCTTGTGGCACCACAGGCCCAGCGGACACATTGATGGCGAGCTCCTCATATTCAGCTCATAAGACTACCACTCGTATAGATCGTAGGTCGACACCGATCATGCGGCGACATCCATGACAATCGAGCCTCTTCCTCCTGCAATGACCTTCCCCCTTCGACCGGGTAACTGTACGTATCCCTCGGTATCTATCGGCGTGTCCCACTGCACACTCACAGTACCGTTCTGAACTTTGAACTGCGCCGAGAACTTTCCTAAGCCCGTAGTGAACCCTGCCTCAGCCCTGTCCACCTCCTCAAACGTTGCCGGCTTCAGTTCCCACTTGCGCCCCTTCGGCTCCACGATCCTCAATCCCACGAGATACTCGGTCAATGTGCTCGTAGGTCCGCTGCTCCAGCCATGTGCGTGACTCACGTAGGTCGGATCGAATCTATATCCTCTATCGCCGCGATAGCCCCAGGTTCCGTTCGCCAAGTATCCTTCGGGCACTGTCGATTGCGTGCCATTGGGATTCTTGAGATACCACCCCCAAACACTACGAATGAGCTCGAGTGAGCGTTCGGGACGCCCGATCTGGAAGTGTCCCTCGAGTTCAATACTGGTGATGAAGGGCGATATTGTAGATACGTTCGCGCTGACCTCGGGGTTGATCGGTCCAAGAGGTGTCCAATTCGTGGTCAGATAGGTTGAGACACGTTCCGCGCGTGAGTCAGATGCGTTGAGAAGTTCGAAGGCAAGAGCCATGCTGTTGGCGTCCTGTGGATACAGAGTAGTGTTGTTGGGGCTTTCTTTGAAGGCGCCACGAGACTCGTCCCAAAACTGAGTGACGATGGCACTCTGCAGGCCAGTCGCTGCTGCCGTCCAGTTCGTATGGAGCGCGGAGCTGTTGGCGAGGTCCGGCGACCAGCCGGCGATGTAGCTACCTGTAATCAATGCTCGATACAGACTACCTGTGTTAGCATGGAAGGGCTTGAAAGATCAAATCGAAAGCTTACAGCATGCTGGCGGAGCTTCGCTCTGTAGAGTACAACCATCGTCCCCAGTCTGCGGTACCGGTGACATTGACGATGCCTTTACTATCGACTTTGCCCAAAATCTTGTCTACCCCCAGCACATATCGTGGCCAATAGCTCTCCAAAAAGGCGTCATCTCCGGTATACAGGTAGTAGTTATAAAAGCCAATCAACGCCCACAGATGATAGGCTGCACGCAATCAGTCGTCTGCACAGTACATAGATAGCAATCTATAATGCTTACTGTCGCTATCCTTGGAGAGGTATGGGGGCCCAGCTTTCGGAAGCGTGCCGTCTGCGGACCGCACAGTTCGTCAGTATAGCATACTATGATTGGGTGGAACGCGAACCTGATTATCGAAAATGGCTCTCAAGGCATTCTTTGTGCTCTCCATGTCACCCGTGCTAACGAACGTGGACGGTACAGCAACGCCCATATCGCCAATCCATACCCAGCGGTCGCGTTTTGCGCCGTCAAGCAACACTGTGTCGCCAGGTCCGATGTAAGCAGCATTATCCCAGCCGATCCGGTTGGTCTGCACATTGGCTCTCCCAGTGTTGCCCGGCACCGAGTTTGTCTGCAAAGTGTATGCTCCGCTATACCAAATCTTGTCGAGTAGCTCTTCGCTTGAGTAGAAGTAGCCCTGGTATGCGCGCAGATCTGGCCATGTTGGCTGGAAACTGATCTCAAGATGGACGTTGCGCAAGGTGACGCAAGCGTCTGCGTCGGCAACAAGGAAAATGGTGAGATAACGAAAGCCACCGCGCAGGCTGATATCGGGCATGATGTAGTGGCCTTTTTGTGTTCCATTCAAGGCGAAGACAAGAGCGTTGTCTTGGCCGGTGCCTCCATTGGAGTTGTCTGACTTGCGTCCAATGTAGTCCTTCGCCTCCGTGAACGCAAGGCCGATAGAAGCGTTGTTTGCGAAGTTGCTCAGCGAGTAGTTGAACGAGACAATACCGCCGACCTCGATACCGAAGTCGAACACGGTCCCCGTGCTGTTTGCCTCGATGTTGACCCCGTTCGCATCGTAATCTCCCATCAGAGCTCCATTAGGAAGTGACAACAGCGTCCGCGGTGCAACAAAGCGGGAGCTTGGCGCAAAATTGTACCTGTTCCAGGGTCCGGTGAAAGAGGGTTCCAATGGACCGTCACATGTGCTGTTCCTCCAGCAGGCCTTTGCATCCTCAGAGGCGGTTGCTGCGCTTACCAGCCCCAACAAAATCGCAAAGCTAGCGCGCATTGTTGTCACTCCAGTAGTCTACTCGAATTTGGCAGGCAGTCAGTCGAACATGGAGCTTGGCGCGTCATTATATATATTTGGAGGGTATCTCGGGTTTTCGCAACATTGCAGGGCGAAATGAGCAGGCACAGTCCGTCCGCCACAAGGGGTTTCGCGCTACCCCGCAAAGATCGACACCCCGGACAAGACGTCAGCAACATCTGTTTTTCCAAGCAACCGAATACTGTCATCCTGAGAATTGTGTGTTTGAAGAGGTTTCAACAATGTGTTGTTCGAAGCAGCCAAGTAGAACCATTCACGAATCAACAATATTCGCGCGTATCAACAGGACCGTAGTTGGGCTTGTCCTGCACCCTGGTATCTCCTACATGCTTGATGATATCTTCTATTCGATGTCCGAAGCCAGTGTTCGATCTTGAGTGAAGCGTGCGGACGACCTCGGGCGGAAAGACGACAAAGGTTTCGACGGGACTCAAGGTGACAGTGCGGAAAACGTCCCGGGATCCAGGAAGGATGGTGGACAAGGCCAGAAGACTGAGAAGCACAGCTCCGAGCGCAATGCTTAGTCATTTGTAGTCGCTCTTGTAGAAGATGATTTCGTGTGTGTGGCGGACTTGGAATGTGTGAGGCTGAGAGAAGATGCCATTAGGTGCACTGAGCACGGTAAGGTTTGTGACCGATTTGCCATCCATGGCCAAGCGGAAGAGCGTCCCACCCATAGCGTTCAAGACGTACTCTGTCGGGAAGTCCCATCTGTAATCAGCTGTACACTGCAAATCGTTTCCTGCCTTCGTGTACTTGTAAAGCTGCTCGGACAAGATGCCGAAGGTCAACATCATTGTTGCGTTTGCCTGCTAGCCAGAGTAGGACCCAAAGTAGGTGTACATGTAGCCCAGAGCCCACAGCGGGCCCGATCTCTCCATCGTTGACTGATCGTGGGGTAAAGTGTCGGTGATGTTATTCGAAGTCCATTCCGACGACGATCTGGGCAACACCTGGACCTGCGTACCCTTGACTTCAGTGTTATAGTTGATTTGGCCTATCTCAATGACACAAGTTTCGGTGACGATGGTTGACGTGCAATTTGGTGCAGTCTCCAGCGTGTACGTGCTCCGTAAGACATACACTATGTAGTTGTCATCGGTCCGCTCCATTGTCTGGTTCACTCGGAAGAACCATCGCTCTTCCGTCAAGACCTTCGCTAAGTTCATGTGCGTTGTCTGGTTGGTGCAGGTGGCTACAATGCCAGGTGCCACGACAGTACCTTGGCATGTGCCATCACATCTGTAGCCTGCTTGGTCCCTCGTTTGAATGACGTCCCCTCTGTACCACTGCACTGCAGCGGCCGTGAAATCCATCCGTGCGCCCCATCCAGTATATGTGATCGACGCAAGGCCGTTCGGAATTTTCGGTAGGATATTAAGAGTGAGAGAAGTAGTCTCAGCTTCGTCGCCGGTACGAGTTGCTGTCATAGACAACTGGAACAAAGGGTTGTATAGAAAATTGCCAACCGATACCAGTAGAGAGACCAATGCCAGTCTCTTGAACCCGTTGGTACTGAACACCGCAGTCTTTCAGGTGCTCTTACGTAGCCAGAACCCTCGATCCCAGATGCGATTAAGATGCTCCATCGTCGTTCCTGATCTTGCCGCCCTCCACCACGAGATACTGAAGGCTGTCGAGAGTAGAAAAACAAACGAGATGGTGATGACCGGCGCCAGTATGGTGAGAAAGACGGATGGACGAGTCCTTCAAGAATTTATTGGCTTTCCGTCGGAGAGGTACGCAACCAGCCCAGCTCCTATAGAAGCAGCGAGAACGCAAAGATGGCAAAGAGGGTTGCCCATTGCGACCGAGTTGAAGCTCGTCGAGGAAGCGAGTCGTCGGTCCTTGTTGGAAGGGACATCGTGGACAGCTACGTTGGGTTTCGTTTCTCCCATGTTGATGAGTGCTGATGATGGTGAATGCATTCGCAAGTAAACCAGGAAGGGTTTCTTATAGTAACAAAGTCGCCATGCCACAGGCAATCCACATATAGCAACAGTCCACCACATGCTTGAGCCTGAACATACCTGAATGAGAGATACTACACCCGGCTGCTGAACTTTGATCGTCGCCAAGTAGACTCAGCTGAGAATCTTTGAAGTTTCGTGCGACCGTGTTCGCTACACCACACTCTTGTCAAGATCATCAGCACGTGGTAGGCTTCTTAACTGGTTGCAAAGCCTTTCGGTGACCGCGAGCTGAGCCACACGACTTGAGTTGATGGACATGTGCTGCACCACCCAAGCAATAGGCGTTGAGAGATGGGTAGGTGCATCCGGTCGCAAGGCGGGCTACCCTCCGCAGCGGTGATTCTGGAAGCCCTAGCATCCGAGGAAGGCTTATACGGCGCGCGCAAGTATGCCGGATACGCAAAAGGAATTCGAACTTGCAATGACCGCGCATGCGGCGCGTTCAAGGATGCGCCAACTTGTACGGCACGTTGCTCTGGGCTCGAGGTATGGCAGTGTCCAAAAGGGCCCAAAGCAGTTAAGACACCGTATGGATACCTACGAATCGATATCCGCTGACCATTACCCATCATTATGCTTTCGGACGATGAGGTTAGAGATCTGCGATAATCAAGGGACGAATTTGCAGGCATTGAGCGGGCCCCAGGTATTCATATAGGTGGTTGTAGCAGTCATGGCGTCAAGTACTGGGAGATGGTGCAGGAATGAGGTAATCTCAAGTTGGTTATGAACTGTGATGAAGGGAGAGGTGACGGGTCGCTCCCAGACGAGAGCCGCGGAAGGCACGGACCAACTCAGGCTGTCAAGCGGGCCTTGAAGTGCCGACAGCGCTTCAGCCCTTCCACGTTCACGCAACCGCGTGCACTGCCATCGCAGAGCCTATGCACCATCTTTCGGATTCTTGTACCGAGTGGGTCTCTCGACACGCCGTATCTTACGTGCTTTCTTGTCAGCTCTTCGACAGCGCCGCATGAGAATGGCACGCATCTCCGATAACTAGGCGAACTATATTGATCTCACACTGTACCCCTCGACTCCACGCACATGCTGCTCAGCACTCAGAGTGGCACCTGTGCTGGTTGAAGCCATTGTTTGGAATGGGCCTCCATGTCTCTTAAATCGTCGTGGGCTTGGAAGCAATTACACACTAGCTGCGCGGAGGCAATGACAACCATATCTCCAAAAGCCAGTGGTTATTCCGACGGCGTTGCGACAGTCACCAGCGTTATCCGAGAACTCAAAGGGTGTATTGCACGCACTGTGCGTCAACAGCAGAGCTGCCGTTGTGAACGAGAACAGACAGATCCCAGGACCATGGCTCATCAAGCTCTTGGAGATCCGCAGAAGTGACCACATTCTAGTCATAGCAATCAAGTTGGGGGCAGTGCAAGGTCCGATACAACTTCAGCGACAAATTTTCTCTCGAAGCGGCTCCGAAGCTCATAAGACACTCTGCTCACACAGAGCTAGCTTTGGCCACGCCGGAACTGGGGGCTTCAACCCTTGTCCCTGAGGCTGTCGTGTTCGCTTGAGATGAGCAAAGCACGACAGTTCAGATGAAGGCAGAACAGCCTCAGAGTGGTCTTGTGGCCTCGACGAATGCATCCAAGCTCACGCGCGGATCGAGACAGCTGCTGGAACTCCATCAAGAACGCTGACAGGTATCCTACGGTCTCGAGACGGTCACGAAGGACTCAACAGTTGCGGTGCGCTCCTATGAGGAAGATCAGGTCAAGGCTAAAGAATATCTGTGGCATTTGATGAGCATCGGATATTGGTTGTCATACAAGACTCACGCATGTATCAGCAAGTGAGTGAACACTGATGGGCACCATGCTGGCACCCGGAACAATCAAAACCATGTGTGAGAGGAGGTTCACAAACGGTGTCCACGCGCGACTTGCCACATTCTGGCATCGGAGGAGAGCAAAGCCCAACAGGGAAGGTACAGAAGCGGCTTCCTACGGGCTCAGCCTGTTGAACGCAGCCACTGATGTCAGAGGCATATTCCGAAACACAACCTCCTTATATCGTTTCACTGAGAGTGAAGCTCTGAGCCACCCTCATCAACTGCTGAGCTTAAGGTTGTCATTCCATCTGCATCTCGTGCAAGAGGTGGACAGAATATGGGTGGACGAGATCGCAAAGAACGAAACTTCATAACAACCAACAACGAGCGTTGCGCAATCTGTGTCGACTACTGACTATACTCAGGAAGGTGAGATGGACTATGTCCCAAGACTTGCCAAGAGGGTGAAACGCGGGACTACCGGCGCTATCGATAGTCGAGCCAATCGGAGGTCCTTTTGTAGAGCTCGTATCTATGATCTACCGGACCGGTATTACATGCGAGACAGGTACCGATTCTTGGCAACGGATTCACTATTTGATTAGGAAGGTAATTTCGCAGGTGTGTATGGGTCCTTCAATCATGATATTCCCGTGCGGGGTTGAGAACTAAGCTTGGCGCATGGTCCGAGCAGTATGCTTATCGACCACTGCCGAACATCTATCGCGCCTCATACCTCCTTCCTGTTAGACTACTGACCTCGTGTATCGTAGGCGTATATGCATTATGCCCAATTGTGTTGCAAGGAGCGCTGTATCGAATGCCAAGTGGCAGTCATGGGCGCGTATCTTGTCAGGTGCCCTTTACGGATTATTCTCTCTGATACCGTTGAAGCACGTCACCGTACCGTACAGCGGATGAGGAAGGAGGCACTTGGCAGCGGACAATGCAATTAAGGTTGCTTATGAATTGCCGTTTCTGGAGTACTATTGTGGGCGGAAGTCTTGTCAAGTGCCGTTTAGGGATCGCGTACCTGACAACAACCTGGACATACCACAGCGTCTCGAAGGTGGATGAGGAAGGAGACATGTGGTAGCCGCCGGCGCAATCTACCAACATGTCTTTGACAGAGACAACAGAACGTGATGCTGATCACAACAGCGAGGCTGCGGCAAGTATAAGTATGTAGGCCTCGTCCATCTCTACACCGGCATCGCAGACTCAGCTTGCTACGATCTCATCTACAGTCCCAGCACCGCCTCGTCTCAGTATCGCCTCAAGAACCGCAATCATGCAGATCTCCGCATTCCTCGCTGCTGTCGCAGCCTTCCTGCCCATCGTCTACGGTGCTCCCACCGCAGCCGCCAACAGCCTCCACCCCGACATCCTGGCTGCCATGAAGCGCGACCTTGGACTCGATGCCGAGCAGGCTCACGCTCGTGTTGCCCGCGAACTTCAGGCTACCGATGTCATCAAGACCCTTGAGAGCAAGGCTGGTTTCGCAGGTGCTTGGCTCGTCGATGGTGACCTTAAGGTCGCTGTCAGTGACGAGGCCCTGACCTCCGAGGTCAAATCTGCTGGCGCTGAGGCCGTTGTCGTCGACACTCCTCTCTCCAAGCTTCAGGAGGCCCAGAAGGCCATCGATGCCCTTGACATCGAGGGTCTGACCAAGCGTGAGGAGGCTGCTAAGGGCATCGCAGCCTACTACGTCGACGTTGCCGCCAACAAGCTCGTCTTGGAGGCTCTTGCCGACAGCACCGCTCAGGCTGAGGATCTTGCCAAGAAGGTTGGCCTTGTTGCTGGCGAGTACGAGGTCAAGACTGTCTCTGCTCTCCCCACCACCTTCGCTACTGTCCGTGGTGGCGATGCCTACTACATCAACCGCTCCGCTCGCTGCTCTGTTGGTTTCTCCGTCACCACTGGTTTCGTTTCCGCCGGTCACTGCGGTACCGCTGGCCAGACTGCCACCACCTCTGCCGGCGCTACCCTCGGAACCTTCGCTGGTTCTTCCTTCCCTGGCAACGACTACAGCTACATCCGTGGCAGCAGCGGCAACACCTTCCAGGGCCGCATCAACAACTACGCTGGCAGCACCCTCCCTGTCTCTGGCAGCACTGCCGCCGCTGTCGGATCCAGCGTCTGCCGCTCTGGCTCCACCACTGGTGTCCACTGCAACACCATCCGTGCCACTGGTGCCAGTGTCAGCTACCAAGAGGGTCGCGTCACTGGTCTCACCCAGACTAACGTCTGCGCCGAGCCCGGTGACTCTGGAGGTTCTTTCTACTCTGGTGCCCAGGCCCAGGGTGTCACCTCTGGTGGCTCCGGGGACTGCACCAGCGGCGGTGTGACTTACTTCCAGCCTGTCAACGAGATCCTGTCCGTCTACAGCCTCACTCTCGTCCGTGGTTAAGATTCTATGTGCTAAGATTGATGGTAATGCGTTTGGAACCATCTTGCAAGCTGGATATTTGAGTTGTAGATAGTCGAATTGAGTTGTCATTCCCTGATCATCGCGAACCATTGCCTTCTTCGTGCATGTTGAGTGACATAACCGAGGCAGACAACACTTACCGGCGTTCGGGAAGGGCAGAACGAGTAAATCAATAGTCTGCTGGGCCAGAGTGACTGAGTCTGCTGGGTCAGAGTTGACGTAGCAGGATATATTGAACGCACAGCATGGACAAGATTCAGATCGTACCAGTACTGACTTTCCGAGTGGGTTAGAAAAAAGTCTGATCGGGGCTTGAGATCTGAAGTATCGTCACCATTCGTATCAGAATCCGGGTTCCTGCTGACCGCCCACTTTACCCTTCGTCTGAATCAAGGCTCTCTTGCCTCGCGGGGCAATGCAGGCGCAGACTAGGAAAGGAACGTTGAAACAAAGTGGAATAATTATACCTCTGTGAATCAGCCGTGATATATAATAGAGGTAGGAAAGACCTCTGTTATATTAACAAATATAACCCTGTTGTAACGTAAGACTAGATTAAGAAGACGCTATACTAATAGTAACACAACACAGGAACACAGATAGAGGACACTACTGTAGAAATTAAGTTTTAGAACAACTATAAGCAGGCCCTTATAGCAATTAATAACCTACTTAAAACTGGAATAGAGTAGGACAGCAAGTAGATTAGGGAATAGGTGCTGTTATAGGCTGAGCCCCAACTATACAGGGCTACGTACAAGACTCGCTTACGTAACTTTATAAGCAAGGCTTAGCACCCCTTAATCTGTCTTATATAAGAGGAGCAAGTTATCTTCTCTATCTTTTAGCTTCTGTAGCATAGGACAAATACATACTTATTAGAAGGCTACTTTAACCCTTAATATAAGCTAAAAGATTAAATCTATAAAAAAATCCCCTGCAGTACCTATATAATAGAAGGGGAAGGACTTATAAATAAATAAGTAATTTAATAGTTGCAGCACATGTACAAACACTAAGAACAACTTTATATAATAATTAAATCCTTCTATATAAGCCTAAATAAAATAAGAGTCTAAGTATAGACATAGTAGTAGTTGTATAACACCTTACGTAATAATACTTAATATAATAGATAGAACGCAATAATAGAGGAGAGTAAGAGAGCTAGTTTTATATAAGGGTATAATATACAGGAACCCTCCCCTATATAACCTATAAAAGTAAGACTTCCTAATATAGAAGTCTTTAAGAATAGTATACACAAACAGTACCTATAATAGGAAATAAAAGTAAGAGCTAAGCTATATAGTAACTGTACAGCCTTCTCTATAGAAGAGTTACAGGTCTAGTACCTTATTACTTATATAAGTAGGCAAGCGTTTAATGCGCTATTACTGTATATAGACTAAATTATAAGAGGAGTTACTATACCTATATCTAGTAAGCTATAGTCCTATCTAGATACCTTCTTTAAAGATCTAATAGTATAACGTGTTTCACTATCAAGCGCCGCACCCTACTGAGCGCCGCACTTTTAAAGGCACAACGCCTGCGCAGCACTGTTTCTTAACACTACGCAATTAAGTTATAGCTATAATAACACAATAACATTATTTAGAAGCTTTGCTATCCTCTGTATCCTCTATTTCTACCTTGCAGGTGCAGGAGTTATATCTAATTTCCCTACAACGCCTACAGCGTTGTCCTACACGCACCCTCTTTGCAGGCGTCTTGCCTTTACTATAACTCTAACCCTCCTTTTTAGTAACTAAGTTAGCTACTTTACTAACTATAAGGGTCTCCTCTATATATATATAGCGTTGCTTATAAATCTTGCGCTTTGTAAGCTTCTTAATAGCAGTTTGTATGTGTGCCTGTTCCTCCTGCAGTAATACTATATTATGCGCTATTTGCTAAGTACCCTTACTTAACTGTCTAACCTGTTTATCTAACAAACTTACTAGAGACCCTTGATAGATTTAAATCTACTTTTAAATTAGAGTTAACTACTCCTCTACTTTATAAGTGTTGTGTAGTGTCTTTAGCTCCTAGGTAACATTGCTAGGTTGTAGTAGAGTTAGCATGCGCAGGCGCATATTAAGCTTTAATAACACAACCTCTAGGTTGTGTAGGACTAGCCTAGCACCTCTAAAGCCTGCGTAAATATTCTTTGCTATAAACACCTTCTTAAATATTACTTTAAAGGCTAGTAGGAAGGTTTCCTTATTAATATAGTAGATGTAACTGCGTGCTAAGGCTAAAACCTTATTACTATATAGGCGCTTTAGCAGTAAGAAGCAGGCAACATTAAGTAGCTGTAATAAGTGTAACAAGTGTGCTAGTATATAGAGAGTAATTATCTTCTTCTCTTTACAGTAATCCTAGAATTCTACTAAGTAGTAGCTCTTATAGCTATTAATAATAAGTAGCTAGTAGACCCTAACAGGCTTTGTATGCGTGTTAAAGTGTTTAAGCTAGGCAAGCGCTAGATTATTATTAGTCTAGCTAGTAAGGCTTACTTATATAACTTAGTTGTATAGCAGGTCCTTAGTAAACTAGTTAGAGATTAGAACCTTGCTAGTAAGGACAAGGAACAGTAGGATAACCTTCCCTATTGACCTAACGCCTTATACTAGGGTAACCTACTTATAATTACTAGGTTAGAGTTTCTTCTACTTCCTAGGCTTCTTTAAGCCTGTTACTACTAGCTGTAACAAGATCTTGCCTATTAGGAAGCTAGACTTGTTAAAGTTATATATATCCTTGTCTATAATACTATACTTTGCCTTTGTTAACTAAATAAGTGTAAACTAGGGCTAGATAACTGCTAGGTCCTTACAGGCAGCTTACTAGCAATTATATAGACAGGTCTATCGCGTTTGCACCTTAGGTGTACGCTAGATAAACCTGTTAACCTAGTTCTTACTAACAGCGTCACCCCTACGCTCTCTAAGTAGTTTATCTACTATATCTTGTACATCTGCCTTTAAGGAGGGTAGTCTATAATTAGACTCCTTATGTATATGTAGTATAACTACCTCCTCTTCTAGCTTTATAAGGCGCTTTTAATTTAGCTTGTAGTTGTGTTAAGAGCAGGTTCTGTTGCGTTGCTGTTAGAGCGTTTGTTTAGGCACTTTATAGACTTTCTTAGTGCGTTAGATACTTTTAATTTAGTATCTTAAGATATTATATATTGTAAGCTGCACGTTAGCTTTAGTATAGGGTTTAGGGGGTTATTATAGTTAAGACATTATGCGTTGTTGTTGCGCAGGCGTTGTGCCTTTAGAAGTGTGGCGCTTAGTGGGGTGCGGCGCTCGATGGTGAAACACGTTAAGCAAAAGTATTAGAGTACCTTTATATAACTAAACAAGGAAGCTAAGAATATAACTAACACATATAAAGCTTTAACCTAAAGCTCTAAGAGGCTAGTATAGACAACGCTAGTAACGCGCAGAAGATTAACTACTTATAGAACGGTCTAGCTACGAGACTGCTAAAAGCCTAGGTAGGCTATTAACCTATAAAAGAAGAGTTATAACGTGTTTTACAAGCGAGCGCCGCACCTAACCAAGCGCTGCACTTTTAACAGCAGAACGCCTGCGCAGCGCTATACTACAACACAATACTAATAAATTATTACTTACAGGCCTAGATAGTATTATTTAGAAGCTTTGCTATTATCTGCGTCCTCTATTTCTACCTTACAGGTGCAGGAGTTATATCTAATTTTACTGCAATGACTGCAGCGTTGCCCTGCGCGCACCCTCTTTATAGGTGTCTTACTCTTACTATAACCCCTAGCCTCCTTTTTAGTAATTAAGTTAGCTACCTCTCTAATTATAAGAGTCTCCTCTATATATATATAGCATTGCTTATAGGTCTTGTGCTTAGTAGACACTTCTACAGTGTCTTAAAGGCAGCCTATTTCCTCCTGCACTAGGACTATATTATAAGCTATCTGCTAAGCGCCCTTTGCTAACTGTTTAACCTACTTATCTAATAAACTTACTAGAGACCCTTAATAGATTTAAATTTGCGTTTAAACTAGAGTTAACTACTCCTCTACTTTATAAGCGTTGCGTAGTGTCTTTAGCTCCTAGGCGACGTTACTAGGCTTTAGTAGTAACGTGTTTCACAAGCGAGCCGGCCACCTAAGCAAGTTAGCTACCTAACACTAGCAACACGCTGTCGCAATAACTTCGCGTAATGTCTTAATAACGCAAGCTATAAAATATATACACTAAAAGCAATATATTTCTTACTATAACTAATATTACTTCTTAACAAATTTAGAGCAAAAGACACACTATAACGTGTTTTACTAGCGAGCGCCCCACCCTACCGAGCGCCCCACGAACACTGTCGACACGACAGCGCAACAACAACGCGTAATGTCTTAATAACACTAAGTTAAACAAACCTACTCTAAAGCTAACGTACAGCTTGCTATCTCTAATATTTAAACTTAGCAGATTAAAACTCTGCAACATGCTAAGT
>SWKW01000097.1:40024-130835 GCA_011058865.1 Didymella keratinophila | reverse complement strand
TGTTGAGACATTACGCGTTGTTGTTGCGCTGTCGTGTCGACGGTGTTCGTGGGGCGCTCGGTGGGGTGGGGCGCTCGCTGGTGAAACACGTTACTACCTTATTACAAACAAAGGTTAGTAAAAAGGAAAAATAGGTAAAAACATACTAAAGGTAGAGGAACTAAGATAATGTCTTAGGAATAAAGAAGGCAGCCTGTTTGCAATATAGATCCTATAAAGCAACAGCGCATACTAGGAAGGGCTTAGGGCACACTATAAGCTTGTTAATAAACTAACCTTCCTCTTTAGCTACTTATAAGCTAGCAACACCCCAGCTTGTGTAGAGTAGTAGTGCAGGGCATGCTATACAAGTACTAGGGTGTGCAAGGAATCTGCGCAGAGGCCCTCTTATCTGCGCTTCCTAAAGGGGATAGGGACTGTACTAGCTGAAAACTACTTCTCCTGTGCAAACCTTAAGTAATATAGGTCCTACAAAGCTTAACTAAGGCTGTAAAACCTGCAGAGAGCAGCTAAATTTTAGCTGTAAGAGGTCTGTTATTATATAAGGGGCAGACATTACATGCACAAAAGATAGCAATCTAGCTAAAAGATAGATTTAGTAGATAGACAAAATAACAGACAGAGAGCTAGCTAAGGGCAGGAGGGCGCTGGCTACTTATAGGCAGCCGGCAACTCCTGCAGTAAAAGGCAGAGATAACTAATGCCAGAGATGGCGTTAGTAAGTTTAGACCTAACTTACTAACGCAAGCTCGGCAGGAGATAGACAAGGAAGGATGGCTGAGGGTTCTGAAGGCCAGTCCTAACACTAATCTTGGGCGTTAGAGGTGTTGGTATGTGTAACTGCTTTATTATATAAGGCGTCCTTAATTAGGTCCTACTTTAACTACGGAGGAGTTATTAGAAAGATGCGCTGTTCTAACGCTTAAAGTCTATAAGCTTGTTAATAGTCTTGTTTAGTTTCTACTAATTAAGAGCCTTGTCTAGGTTGATATAATAGCAGTCCCTTATACTATAGCGTTGTCTACATACAGGGCATTTTGCTCCCTGTGTAGTAGCAGGTCCTTAATCTAAAGGCTGCTTAAGCGTAGTAGTTCTCCTACCTGCTGTACGTTAATAACGGGGTCTGCCCTAGTTGCTTAATAGCGCGCTTTTAGTATGTTAGGCGTCCCCTTTATTGCTCTAGGAGGCTGCACCCCTTTAGTAAGAAACAATGCATTACTAGCTATAAAGGCCTTATGTTTCCCTAATCTAAGAGGATAATGCATTATTGTATGTTCTTAGAAGTGTTTTATTATCTCCTTCTAGCTTATGCTAGCTGCAAATCTACTATTGTCCTAAAAGTTTATAGACTATATAGGCGCAACTTTGTTTACAGCTGCTAGGAAGTTATTTATAATTGCATTTAATTGCGACAGTTTAGCAACTTAATATGTCTCCGCCTTAGTAGCTGCCTAGTTATACTTAGCTAGCTACGTGTCCTATTATCCCGTGCTCCTTATTAGTTTAAGGGCTACAAGGTATTAGTTTCAGGTTTAATCTTGTTCAATTTGTTTATTAACTCTAACTGTTAACTGCAAGTCAGTTATCTACTATTATAGTAGTTTGTCTAGTAGACAGCATGTGCGCAACAGGTGTAGTAACACTATTAACTGTATAAAGGCAACAATCTGTTATAGGCTTGTACACTCCTTCTTATATTTGTAGCGATTGCTCTTATATTGTTTAAGTAGGATCTTATAGTATTTAAGGTCTTCCTTAAAAGCCTTCTATCCTGCAGTTAACAGTTTAGTTAGTCTTGTTAGTATTTTAATATTTGCTGCAGGCGTGTAATTAGTAATAACTAGAGCTTGTACAGGCGCTAGTTTTAGCGTCTCTAGGCTTGTTAATTTAGAGTTAATCTTGTCCTATATATTATAAACTACGCATCCTGCTTGCAGCTGTGTAAACTAGCTAGTGTAGTTAGTGTGGTCCCTTAGTGTTATTGTAGGGTTGCGTTAAGTTAATTGCGCTATTTTATGTTAGTTGCAGCAGTAAGACTCTTAATTATTAGATTATATAATAAGTAGATAATAATATAACTTAATAATATGCGTTTTTGTTAGTAGGTTGTTCTCCTACCTACTATAGGATAAAAATAACGCAGCTTGCGCTAGTGCAGACCCTAGGGCCTCTTAGCTAATTAGGAGTTGCTAGGTGCACCTAGGAACTCCTAATTGGCCACACTGCCTAGCGGGTCCCTGCTCGATTGTACAGATCTAACCTTACTACAGCTCGCTCAATCTAACACTAGCAGGCTTGCAACGCAGTGCAGGCTGTAGCCTTAGAGGTAGGCTAGCTAGCCTGTCTTCTTAAGCTATAGGGAGGTGTAGATAGGGTACTAAACGCTAGCTGCTAGTATAGTACCTTTATACTCTGCCTATATAGCCTGCTTAAGCCGCCTCTCTAGATTAGCCTAGGTCTTAACTTAAGTGCTAGCAGTAGGTACAAAGTTAGCAGCTGCAGTCCCCTCCTAAACACGCTATAGCTAGGTAGAAGGCCTACTGCTGCTGTAAGCTTAAAGGCGCTAGCAGGGAACGTCTGCGTCCTAAGAGAAGCCTTTACTGTTCTTCCCCTTGCGCTAGATATTCCTGCAACCTAGCTTTAGCTGTAAGCTCTAACTATATACCTTATAGCAGTGCCTCTATATCAGCTGCAGGCAGGTGTTAATATAGCTGCAGCAGGCAGATATTGCTAGGTCCTAGAAGGTACAGTAGAAGGCTCTCAGCACTAGGAGCTTAGGGAATACGTGCAGTAGGGGGCTCTTAGGCAGCTGCTAGCGCTAGGCTACAGTGTCTGCTTCTGTGCAAATGCTAATAGGGTAGGTAGCTAGGTAGAAGGCCTCCTAGGCAGCTAGTAGGCAGCTGCAGTCTACTTAGGAGTAGGTGTATGCTTTTGTGCTGCTAAAGTAGTAGGGAACAGCGCAGAGTAGGACAACAAAGCAGCAGGTCTAGTAGATAAGAAAGCTGCCTAGGGGCTTTATATAGGTAATAAGAGTAAAGAAACAGTGCGTAAGCGCTGCTAGGCTGTTAGTATTAGTAGCTAGTAGCAGCTAGCCTATAGCTACTAATAAGAGAGGAGGAGGAGGGGGAGGAGAGCTAGGAATTTGTTCTCTCTCTTATTTTGTTGCTATTAGTGTTATACTATTACTGTTGCTGTAGCGCCCCTTAATCTTAGCTAACTAATGTGCTAAACTATTTTAAGGGTAGGTGCGCTGCAGCGCACAGACTGCTAGGAGGTTTTACCCTTAAAATATAGTTTAAAAACTAACCTAAGCTAGCAGGATAGCCGCGCACAAGGCTATAGAAACTGTAGAGGGGTATTTGTAGTTGCGACTATGCCCCAGAATACACAAGCAAGCACAGTTATAAGAGAGGAGGAAGTAGAAGAGAGTAGAGACAGCAATATAATAGAAGAATTAAGGGGGTAATAGATTAAGGGCAGAGGGCTAGAGGTAAAAGGTAAATAGAAGAAGCACTCTACAGACGCGTAAGGGGAAGAGAGTCTTAGTAGCAGCAGCAGCAGTAGTGTCCTAAGCAGATACTAGGACCCTTTATGTACAAACAACTGCAACAAGGTGCATACCTAGAGTAACTTTCAAATTATGCCTCTGTTACACAACTCTAACTAGTAGAGCCGGGAATCTCTTTAATTGTGCTGCACTGCTCAGACTGATGCTGGAAGCCACCTACATCACAACGAGCCCTCGCACCTTATAGTATAAGGTATCAAGTACGTACCTCTTTCACATTCACGCGCAAGTGCTTTCCGTAGAAGAAAGGTAGGAATGTGTCGCGAAACGGCAGTTTGTCAGGCCTACACACAAAGACGTCAGCAACAGTGCGACCGAGCATGTAGTGTTGACTCACATCGGCTCTTGGAGCGAGAGGTCAAATTTGCGCATTGTGTGTGCAAAAGCGAGGCGGAGCTCGGCCCATGCGAGACTGTTCGTGTCAGCGCTGCATATTTCACCACAGAACTCGAATGTGAGCACATACTTGATGCCCAAGCACATGCGCGGGCCGCGCGAGAAGGCAACAAGCCAGTTGTCCAGCTCACTCGATTCAAGCCAGCGTTCAGGCCTGAATACATTCGGTTCAGGGAAGATAGTCGCGTTGTAGTGAACAAACGTGCTGCCGCACGAGACAATTGTCTGGGTCTACTGTCAACGATCTGCACCAATAGCCCGGGGTTTGAGTCAACTTACATCTGCCGGTACAGCAATGCCGTTGATGGTCGCGCCGGACAACGGTACCACGCGCAGAAGGCCAGACACGACACCTGACGACATGCGCAGAGATTCCTTGATCACTGCATTGAGGAACGGCAGGCTTTCGAGATCGCGCAATGTGGGCTCCTTCGCAAGCGTTGGCCAGGCGTTCAACAGCTCGGTTCTAAGGGTCTGCAGCACTGCTGGCCGCTGCAGCAGGTAATGAGCCCCTACCATCAGTGTGTTACCGACAGTGTCAGCCCCGCCAAACATCAAAGCCTGGCCTTCTTCGTAAAGAGAGCCTGGACAAGGCACAGTCTTGTCGCGAAACGCTTCAGGGTCCATGAGGCGATGATAGATGGTCAAATTGTGAGGAAGCTGAAACAGCTTCTCCGGGTCGTCAGTCAGGTCGTTGATTTGCTGCTTCAAGAGCTGCTGCAGATCTACAAGTCCGGCGGTACCGGGGCTGAGGATCCTCGACAGCTTCGGTGGGCAGTTCATGATCATGTTCTTATACAACTCCGAGTACTTGAAGCGGATGAAGACTGGGAGCGATGCGTCCATGGCGACCACGATCGGAGCTGCGAAGCCAGGCGCATCGACTGCATGAATTGGCTTGCCAAAGCAGAAGGTGCAAATGATGTCCATGCTCAGACAGCGGAAGGCGTAGTATAAGTCTGCACCTTTTGAAGCATGACTGTGCTTCGTGAAAGCTGAGCACAACGCTTTTGTCTGCTCAGTGACCAGGCTTTCTGCGCCATCAATAGCAGCTTGGGAAAAAGAGCGGTTGAGCACATCTTTGCGCACCTTTCTTGTAAGCAGCTGGTACGCCTTGACGGCCGGAATCTTGACGGGGATTGCGTACCTTCGCCTCTGCATATGTAAGGAAGCCAAAGGAGGACCTGTCTTCGCCGAAGCTCTTGTACAACCGTGCTTCCTTGTCCCAACGATTCTTGTTGTTGTAGATGTCGTGATAAGCCTTGGGATTCGCGAAGTGGAGCTACACAGATCCTGTCAGCGCACGTGGCAGAGGGTCCCGAGGTCAGAGAAAGAAGGAGTGTCATATTCATACCTCGTTTGGACCAACACGGACAACGTCACCTGTCACAGATCAGCGGTTGCGTTCGCGCCGACGATGGCGGCAGTGTGTATGCGTAATGTCAGGCCATCTTACCATATCGCGCATGCAACTCAACGAGTTCGTGACAAAAGGACCGATTGGCTATACACTCTACGTAGGCCTTCCAGTGGGTGGTGATAGCTGCGATTGGCGGTCCTGGGAATTGGGCGAGTGGGTGAAAGTAGACATTGTGAATGATCGTGTACACCGCATATGCGACGAAGCCCGCAACGATCGCCGGTAACAGGACGCTCGCGGTCCCATTCTCGAGATTCTGCATTGTATCTGAGACAAGGCGTGACACTGCGGTGGGTGGAAAGAGCGAGCAGCAAGTAGATACCCGTATTGTGGATGAGCTAATTATTTGCCGGTAAAATGCCTAGCTAATGTCACGTTTTGGGTTGATAAGCCGTGCTCGCGCTGCAAACGCACACAAGCACATGGGGCGCGCAAGGCGTTCTACCACACGCTCGTATCTTACCGCTTACATCTTTGTGCCAACAAAAATGGTAAGGGTCGATCCAGCGGCAATAATCGCATTCGTGGGAAGCCACTTCCGGGCTGCAGCTGCGTCAGCGGGCGGTTGAAGGATTGATTGACAGGTGCAGCCCTTGGCCTTCATTTCACCCCACACCTACGACGGATCAATCAGACGATTTTGCTGGATGCGCAAGCGTGGGACCCCGTGCACGGTGCCCAGAATTGGAAAGGGTAGGTGTGGGGCTCTCAGCGAGCCGTGCCGTTCCATCCCGCTGCTAATAACTGACAGCCAGCCTTCCGCGGATTGTCCCGGGCATCACATCTCCTTTTTTTCGACCATGGCTAATCCAGAGACTCATAATGCAATCGACTCTGACACCGACTCAGCGTACAATGATGAGGACGCCTCGTGACTTCTGCGGTGGCCGAATAATTCGATATGAGCTGACGGAATCTTGAAGCAAAACGACTTCCTTGAAATCTGCTATTTTTAACTACAAATACCGCAACGGCCGAAGATATCATGCGTACAAAGAAGGCTCGTATTGTGCGTCACGCATGTCCACCGAAATGAGATGCAGCTGACATACGCAAGGGGGACCAAACCATGAAGGACAAGCCGATCAATTGGATATCTGGTATGCGTCCTTTTTCTTTCGCCCGTCAGTGCCAAACTGCTAACTCTGCTAGTCGTCACATCTGCTCACTAGTACTGAACGGGGAGCTCAACCTCGCACCAATACCAAAAAATCCCATGTGAGTCTTGGATCTCGGCACTGGCACAGGTATTTGGGCGATGTGCGCATGATCAATCCATAGCATTAAAGGGACCTTGTCGCTGACGATCGCACAGTGACTTTGCGGACAAGTACCCATCTGCCGAGATTTGTGCGACATGCGACGAAGTAAAACAACGCCTGTACTGATGAACAAGGTGCTCGGAACCGACCTTTCCCCAACCCAGCCCTTGCTCATCCCTTCAAACCTCCACTTCGAGGTTGATGACCTCACCGAGCCATGGATGTTCCGCAAACCCAGCTTCGACTTCATACATGCGCGATCGCTATACGGCTGCGTTGCAGATTGGTCAGCCTTTTATCAAGAGGTCCTGATGCATCTCCAGCCCGGTGCATACCTTGAACAGGTGGAGATGGGTGTCGTGCCCAAGTCGGATGATGGCACTGTTGAACCAAACTCGATCTTTGACCAGTGGGGCAAGACTTCACTCCTTCTAGGCGAAAAGTTTGGCAAGACACTGCGCGTTGTCGACGAGGCTAAAGGCAACATGGAAGTTGCTGGTTTTGTTGACGTTGTGGAGCATCGACGGAAGTTGTCGATCGGCGGCTGGGCAGCTAATTAATAAAAGGTTCAAAGAGATTGGACAATACAACAGGATACACTGGAATCAAGGTATTAAGGGCTGTGGGACTCGTTTAGGCCTAAGTTAAAGTACGAGGTGTGGATAAAGACCTTGTTCATGACCTTCTGACCGTTTGTGTTATAGACAAAGCGCGTGCACCAGATCGCAACAAGTGCCCTAAGCATACACACACAATAGATTCGCGAACGGCGCGACTAAACTGAGTTAGGCGAGGCTCCCGCAGACCCAGCAGAGGAACATCGCGCCACTGCAGTCACAGTCCCCGCTCCCCGCGCTGGAACTGTCACCAAGTGACAGTTGGTGTGTATATCTTCTGACGACGGTGCTATATTGGAGCATAGAGGTGCAGATCTATCTCGCGACGATGCGGACCGCGCTGAAGGACCGCAAGACCCACGTCTATCAGGAGATGCAAGTACGATGGTTTCTTGACGAGCCACAAAGCTAATCCCACTTCAGATCGTTGATCTACGGTCGAAAGCCTTCGAAGCCCTGAGATAGGCTAGGGTCGTGATTGGACAAAAACAGCAATTGCACAGCCCTCAAATTAGGCGCTCGACAGCATCGAAGTGCTAGAAGAATGTGAGCAAGCCGCGCCCACCTAGGTCGATTACCAACAAGTTTGCTGCTTCCATTAGTACCATTACGAGACTATTCAATCTTTCAACGGTGTGCCTCCCCAGGATTTACGCAAGGCCTGCGCAACGGGAAGTATCTGTAGCGTCTTCGACTGCGCCGGTCGAGCATCAATATAGAAGGATTTTCCATCCATGTTCTCGCCAGCTACCAGTCCTTCTGTGCTTGTGTTACTCTTCAAAGACGCGGATCTTTCGGGTCCCAACTCCGGATCATCTGGGCGCGCGTCTTCGTAACGTGACTCGGATATCACGATGACCTCTGTCGTGACTGTGATCTGGTTCCAAGCCGCCTTGACTGCCGGCCAGAAGATGGGTATCGAAGCAAAGATAATTGCAAAGTCGACCTCTAGGGAAGTGGTTAGCCATGATCAAAACTCTCCAGACAAACATGCTTACCTAGACAGGAGAAAATCAAAACCTGTGTATTGTTAGCATTGATCAAGAGTTCGAAGAGTTGGTGCTCACCTTGGGTAGCCAGAATGTGTAGTCGTACATAAGGATGCCACGATTGTTATACTCCAGCCCGCTCCAGAGACGAAGGACGGCCATCAACACGACGCTTGGGTAAGTCAGCCCCGTCGTCGACTCGGATTCATCCACTGTGGCTCACAGAAAGCCGACAGCAAATAACCCAGTCAATGCTATGACTTGTTGCCTCTTTAGATTTGGCCGATAGTACTCCGTGAGTGGCACCATGAAAATCAAGAGGTCAAGGAACATATTCGAACCGGCGAAGCCAAGCAGTGTTGCCTTTGCCTCATCCGTCGTACGGTATCCAAACCCATAGCATTTGGCCGGAGGGTCCATCCGCTTGTCCCAGAAGCCTTTGATGGGAAAGCAGAGGAACCATGCCAGGAATTGGAAAGCGCTACCCCAGAGCGCTACAAATATCATCAACGCGATCGTGACTTGACGACGATATCCGTTGGTCCATAGTCGAAGGTATTGACAAGCAGGGAGAGTTTGATACACACGGTGGTCGAGGTATAAGCCGCATTTGCTACGTAGAACCACTTCATAGCCGTCGGTAGTGTGCTGAGAATCGTGATCAAATGCTGACCGATGCCGTTCTTGACGCCTAAATCCGTAAGTCCATTGATCACGATGGAGAAATAGGGAAGCTTACTTCCAAGAGATGTAGACTGTGCAACGACGTTGAATACGGCAGCAAGAATGACGAAGGCGTCATCCCAGCCTGGCTGACGAACTACATTTAAACGAGTATGGGGTCTGAGGCACACAGCCAAGAGGCTGAGAATCTACCGTTGTGAGTGCAAGCCTGGAAGAGTTGTGAAAGGGCAGCGCACGTACCAAGAAGGGAACAGAAACGCCAACGGCAACCTCGAGGCGATTTGATAATGGCAGGGGCTCATTAGGGTCAGGCGGATTCCTCGTCATTTCAACGAGAATCGGCAACAAGGTATCCATCGCGGAATTAGCCATGATTATGAGCACCCGCGGGTAGTGACCACCAAAATGGTAGAAAGCTTGTGGTGAGTTGGCTGTCGGGCAAACATGAGAACCAGGGCAGTCCCTCAGGTATGGACAGGTTGTTGAAGTATGATATAGGCTCTCGAGTCCTATCTAGCGTTTGACATGTAGGTCGGCTTTATCGAAGCGGCACATGGAAGCAAGCACAAAGTTTAGGTTGTTGTTCTTCCCGCTTGGCTCAGTTTCAGTTGTTGGATCTCCCCCCGAAGCGAACCCCTCAACCTGCTCGGCAGCAACTCCGGGCAAGGCTCCACCAGGGTCCATGCGCGCAAGCGCCCTGATCAGCAGCATCGTGGCTGATGCTACGGGTGAATACACAGTTGGTGCGGCATCCATCAGACCTTGATAAACATCGTGTTCCCTTTCCGATCGTGCAGGTGACTCAACCCATGGCGACACTAGACGATTTCTGCGGGGTGGCGTCTTTGAACGCCTGTCGCGATCGAGAATGGTTCATCGCAAGCGGCTCGGTGCGAACCGCAGCAGGTTGTCAAATGCGATCTGTCTCAAACCTACAGGTCGACATAGTTCTCGGGCATATGATATTGAATACCTGAAGTAGGAGGTAAGACGCACGGCGGACCGGCCCTTCGGTCGTGTGAAAAGGCACAACATGCGTCTGGCAGTTTACTTGACCTGCTGCTTACCAAGGCCCGCCTAGGTAGACCGTAGTCGAGCGCAAGGCATAGAACACTGGAGCGACTCGCAGAGCCCGGCTGCGGTAACTTTCGTGGACACATTGGTGGGCAGGAAAGTGTAGTCAACCGTCGAGCCGCAAGTGGACCTGATGAACGACCTGATGCATCTGCTCAGGCTGGCGAGGCGCTGTACTCCGCCTGTGCAGTCACAGGTAATCTAACGAATTACTGCCTGACGATAGAAGTGAGCAAAATCCAATGCAGATTTGAAGGACCAAGCCGAGATATGAGGGGATGTAAAAAAGAAAAGAAAGCCGGTCATTGATGATACAAAGGATGGGGCAAGGGTCGCTCCAGAAGCGAGCCTGCGACCTTGCTAAGGTGTCGAGATGGGCTCGACAGCCCAGACACCTGTAGCTCTGCAATACCATCTCATATCACAATATTACATTGGAGATCCCAAAAGGCTATGTATATGCGCGAAAAGCGTGATATAACGCGCCCCATCACGTGGACGCTGAATAGGGTTAAAAGACACAGCCAGGCAGAATGCGCTACCATGCCCATGCTCAATGGCAAGCTCTATGCAGTATACGATCCCTACTTGTGCCAGCAAGTCCTCCGCAACAACATCGCCTCTTTCGAGCCGTTTGAACTTGAGTTTGCGCAAAAGGTCTTTGGTCTATGCCCGACTACATACGACAAGATCACCAGCAACCCCTCCATCATCAAGCGCATCACCAATGCTATACATCGAAGTTTCCAGACTGAAAGTTTGACCAAGATGAATTTGCTGTGGTTCGCAGTATTCACCATAAAGATGGATCCCACAAGTGCCCGCAGTGCAGTTGTGGACTCGGAAAACTCGGGGCGAGAACGGATTGCCGAAGATGGGGCAGTAGAAGTGGAGAACTTCTTCTTCTGGTGCCACGATATCATGACGCTTGCAATCACGCGGGCTTGTATGGTGACCCTGACCCATTCATCCGAGACAAGTCCCTGATCGAGTCCAGTTTGGTGAGCAGAGCCGGCAAGGAGCAGACACGTTGGTTCGTGTTGGATGATATCATGTACTGACCTCTTCAGGGTGTTTGAAGAGACAATCCCGTAATTCTTGATGTCCTTATTCCCGTCACTCACGAAGCCGCGGTCATATAAAGCACGACAGCATCTACAGAAAGCCTTCGCGAAGTACTACACTGCCGGGTATCACGCCTCAGACCCTACAACAGCTACTGTGACGTTCAATCGAGCCAGCACATTAGCTGGTTACGGCTTCACTAGTGACGAGATTGGCCTCATGGAATGCATCTTGCCTGTCGTATCCACTCCGAACGCGGTTCCAACGCTGGATTGGTTGCTTCTGTACATACTACCGAATTCATCCTTGTCGGAGAAGCTTCGGGAGGAAATTGCAGCATCTGTTGAGACCTTGGCGGCGGACTCAACAGGCGGTCGCATTGTCACTATTGACATCTTCAAGTATGAGACCGAGCTTCCATTGCTAGTCAGCTGTTATGGGGAAACCATGCGTCTGACCAACTACGTTATATGCAATCGGCGCGTAATGCAGGACATGACCATTACTTCCCAGGATGGTCGTACCTACTTGCTCAAGAAGGGGGTCGATATCCAGTTTCCAGGTGGCGTCACGCACAGAGAGACCATTACATGGGGATCTGACGCAGGAAAGTTCAAAGCAAACCGATTTTTAGCCTTGACATCGGAGATCACCGACGCAGATCGCGTGCGCAAGGTAGCTTACATGCCCTTTGGAAGAGGTCGACATCTTTCTCCGAGCAGAAACTTCGCTTTCGCCGAGATCATCGGTTGTGCAGCTGTTATGCTGCTAGGCTTCGACATCGAGGCTACAGGCATGAAACTCCAGGAGATGGAAACGCGGAGCTCAGGCTTGTCGAGCGCCACCGTCGAGCCCGTCAACAGTGACAAAGGACTCGGCGCCCGAATTAAGCCACGAGATAGGTTTGAAAACGTGTCCTAGAACTTCCGCGCCTGAAAGCTGCAGGGACTGGGCTTTGCGGAATGGGCGGCGTTTAAGAAGACCAGTCTGCTATGGGGGACTACGGAAGAAGACAGGCTCACCTGGAAGAACAAGGGATGTCTTTGATACGCTCTGAGAGTCCGCTTTGAGAGTCATGTTGTAGACCGATAGGTCTCCTGGCGGATACAAGGACGGTGAACAATCAGGAAGCGCGTGGAGGGCAGGTCGATGGCAGAAGCTTGGTGAAAGTGACTCGCCCAACAGATCTCTGGCCTCTTCGATCAGTGTTGCGCATTTGCCACAATGGTCATTTGCCGTCATAATGCTCGAGCTCTTATCGTGCATTGCATGCAAAGTAGTCGTACGTGAGCACTGCTTATGCACCCCGAATTCCCGTTCCAGCGCACCAGTAGCTGCTGAGGGTGGGGCTGTGGGACTTGGCTATCTCTTGGCATCGGCAAAAGGCTGATTTGTCCGATATCCTACTTCGGGAAAACATCTCCTGCTGTCGGGCGTGCATCGTGGGGCTATATTGCATGAAGATTGATCTGTCGGGGTTGTCGATGTTAATGTTGGCAGGCTGGAAATCTTTGCTTCTTCTTTTACAGACTTTACGCCCTCGTCTCTCCGTGCTGAAACTTGAGAAAGATAAGCAAGATGAGTTCAATGCCAGAAGACGCGACTTCAGCCGGTATTCATACTGTGAGTATGCTCACTGATTCCAGGTTGAGTGGAAGCTGAAACCCTCAGACTTGGTCACGATTGGTCCGCTTTGTAGCGGTTGAGGACAACGCCGAACACATCGGCGAGCCTGTTGATGACTCGCTTGATAGTGAGTTCACTCACAAGAGACTTTCCTTTTAATGTGTCTGACCATTCCAAGTTGGCGCAGCATTGGCCAACGGGCAGATCATCGCAGTTCGAGCATTCACCGGATCATCAGTGTTATCACCAGATGTCAGACCGACATCCACGACTTTCCGGATCGCCAGGCTGCTTCCACCTCTTGCTAAATCGGAAGTGGGGACAATTCGGTGTATTGGTCTGAACTACCGCAAGCACGCAAAAGAGATGAATCTGGAGTTGCCGGAACATCCAACTCTCTTTTTCAAGCCATCAACATGCCTCGGATCTCCTAACGTACCAGTGGTGATCCCTTACCAAGCGACAGATGGCCAAGCAGACTATGAAGCCGAGCTTGCCGTGGTGATTGGCAAGGATGCCAGGAATGTTGCCGCAGCAGATGCCATGGACTACGTGCTGGGGTATACCTGTTCAAATGATGTTACAGCGAGGACGCATCAGTTCCATGGCGCGCAATGGGGTTTTGGAAAAGGCTTCGATGGGTTCTGCCCTCTAGGGCCAACGCTGGTAGCCGCACATTCCATTCCAAATCCGGGAGACATCGAACTCAAGACAGTCCTGAATGGTGAGACAATGCAGTCTTCGCTTGCAGACGACATGATCTTCAGCATCCCCGAAATTGTTGCGTACTTGAGCCAAGGCACGACCCTAGAGGCGGGCACAGTCATCATGACCGGTACACCGCATGGCATTGGTGTGAGCAAGGTGCCGAAAGTCTTCTTGAAGCCTGGAGACGACTTGAGGATAGTGATGAGCCATGGCCTTGGGAGTCTGGTGACACCGGTGGAGTACGAGGCTGCACCAAAGACTATATAGTAGATCAGTTGCTAGAAACAAGGCACAGCTGTATGACGATCACGCCAACCACGACAATAACTCGTGATGTTTGGGGGTATAGCTGGTGATGGTGTCGATACAATGAGCGAGGAAGCTCCTGCTGGAGGTAGTCCGAGCACCCTACGAAGAGCAGGTCTATAGACCAAATAGCATCTGATCTTGGGTGATGTTGTCGAGCACGTTCTCCCACTGCCGCAAATCAATTGGCTCGAACAGCGTCAAAGACGGGTCACCCCAAGGTGCTTGCCACTGGAAAGGTCCACCTGCCAAGTTTGGTAGCGTGTCGCCGCTGAAATTCGTATCTGGTGAAGTGAAGTCGTCATTAATAGCTGTAAAGCTACGGTTGTTGAAGGCTTCTGGAGGCGCTCGATCTATCGAGAGAGCATCTCCTCGGCGAGTCTGAGTGCCTTCCGCGGCCCGATCGGTGCGAAACTGGTTTGCTTTCTTCACACATAGTTCTACTATCTTGACCTCAGCTAAAGCGAACTCGTTCAACCAGATGTCTGCTCGCTGCATATCTGCATACGCTATGAGGTCTTCCATGATGGCGTGAGATCGAGGCGAGTATGGGTCTTTGACAGCAATAATGCCCAGAACCAGCGCACTATTGAAGAGGTGATGTGGCCCGAGCGTCCACTTCAGCCGGTCATGAAGTGGCTGCTGGAAATAGTCTATTCGCATCGCGAGGTCCGCACAAGCTGAAGATATGCAAGCGTCGTGACTCGTTTTAAACCGGTTCGTGATGCTCTTCCGCAGCAGGTATGGTCTGTGTAGTGTGACACGTGCAAAGTGGTACATGGAGTGTAGGTGGAGTCGGTTCCAGTACAGGAAAGTGTGTAAATGATCCATGGATGTATCCGAATCTTTGAGACGAAAGTACGGAGGAAGCTTGGTTTCCCATTGCAAGATCTCACGATCAAGTGAGAGGACGGTGTCATAGGACACACTCAACAGGCCAAAGCACTTCTCCTGAATATCGCCAATAACCTTCGCAAGATCGTGAGCAAGTGAACTACACAGACTGAGCGTCGGTTGGGAGATTGGTAGCTCTGAAGCAGTCGCTGCACTTTCGTCGGTGACGTCATCAAGCCAAACATTGGTGGCTCGCTTGACCAAGCACTGCTGGTCAACAATGGCGAAAGGTCGCCCAATGGCGAGGGCAATGGTTTTGTCCAGCATGTAAAGGTGGCTCCAGAGTCTGCGTCTAGTCTCCGTCTCTTTCCGTGGCAACTTCCAGCGCTCGCCATCGATGTGTATGCCTTGCGCCTGTGCCATACGCATAGCGAAGCTCGTAGTCAACCAAGACTCAGGTACTCGTCTCACATGTATGAGGTATCTAGTCACTAATACGCCTGCTCGTACCAGATCAGTTGACTCCCCGTAGAAGGTAGGAGCAATGACTATTGCCCTTCGAGCGGCCCAGTAGAAGCGCAACGATGTTTCTTGCAACTCTCGCTGCACATCGTTGTTCTTGGGCTTCGGACAATCCAGATAGACCCCGTAGGCGAGCACGATGAACAAGAGCGCCAGCCATCTCAAGTCGATGCTAGCAAAGTCATCGAATCCGAATTTGCGTTCCCAGAACTGGTCGTACTTCGCCATGAACGACGCAGGGTGCACAGCATCAATGGTCCAGTTCAGCTCAGCCATGAAAACTTCAACAAGGCGGTCAACACTTCTCTTGCTCCTTGGGAGCAGGCCGAGAAGATCCCAAATCTGCGAGAAGGGGCCTCCAACATCGCGAAAGGAGTGCGCAGATCCAGCAGCGTGGCTGATGCCGGACGAGAGATCTGGAGCTGGTGCTTCGATAGCTTTGGCAGCCGCCTGGGGCCCGAAGTACGAGGAGCCAAAAAATGAAGGCGCGTCACGGCTCCTAAACAAGTCGCCCACTTGAGCATCTCGCGGCTCCGGTGAGTTTCTGCCGTTCGAGTTGGCGCGTTCAGTAGGTACAGACTCGGTCACAAATGCCGGTACTTGACTAGGGGCTTCATGCCTTTGCTCTGGCTCTGCTGGAACGCGTCGTGGCGACGTAGTCTGACGGCGATGAGCCTCAGCCTCTTCGCTGTACTCGCAGCTCGCTGCGACATTCCGACGTATGCAATTGAAGCATGGAAGAGCTCCATCACACTGCGAAAGACGCGTTAGAACAGCGATGGGGAATTTCGAGTGACGTCATACTTTCTGCTTTCGTCGGTGGCAAGCTGTGCAGCTGCGCGCCTGCCGTCCGCGCTTCCTCTTCTTGCTCAGAGGCTCACCGTCCCTATCTTCGACCGTGCGTTGCATCGTGTGCCCGTTGACTTGTCCGACATGACTGAGGGAGTTTGGCCGATCCTTAAAGCGAAGGAATGGTGTTTTCGCCGACGGCGCCTTCGGCCAAAGATAAGGATAAGCGATCCCTCACGCAAATCACGACTCAGCTATCTCCGCATCAACACCTGATCGGCCATCTCAGGCTATCGATATCCTGGGGTCGGTCTTTGTTCGAACGACTCATGTGTCACGATGGCTATATGTAGTTCGCTCGCGATGCCCGCGATGCTGGAAACAGATGCACTGATCAGCACGACGCATCTTCGGCAAAGCTGCACCTCAATTCAACATCATGTCGACAACTGTACAGGATGAGAAGCCCATCGAGGGCTCCGTCCAGGAGAAAGATGCTCAAGTCGGTACCAGCGAGGAAACTTATATCGATCCCATCGCAGAGAAGAAGCTCATACGCAAGCTGGATCTGATGCTGTCACCCATGATGGTGCTCATCTTCCTTGTGGCATATCTGGATCGTAGCAATATTGGTGAGCATCTTCTCAAGCTACTCTGGTGCAGAACTGATTGTGACAGGGAATGCTGCCATCGCTGGCATGAATGAGGACCTTAACCTTACAGGCAACCGCCTGAATGTTGCCGTCACCCTTTTCTACGTCACGTACATTGCATTCGAAGTGCCGGCTTCGGTAATGCTCAAGAAACTCCGACCATCACGTCTGATTCCCTTCTTTATCATCGGCTGGAGTGCTGTCATCATTGGTGCCGCCTTCATCGAGAACTACGCGTCTCTGATCGCCACTCGTCTACTTCTGGGCGCCTTCGAGTCTGGACTTTTTCCCTGCCTGACTCTGTACCTGAGTACTTTCTACAAGCCACTTGAGCAGGCACGTCGTGTGTCATACCTCTTCGTGGCCTCTGCATTGAGTGGTGCCTTTGGAGGCCTTCTGGCCTACGGTCTGACCAACCTCCACGGCGCGAAGGGACTTGCTGGCTGGAGGTGGCTCTTCTTGGTCGAAGGCATCATCTCCATCGTTGTGGGTATCGCCACTATCTTTCTACTGCCCGACAACTTCGAGACAGCATGGTGGCTGAGGGAAGACGAGAAAGCTCTGATGCGTGCACGCCATGAAAACACGCGTCTCTACCAGGGCAAGTCTGTCACAACCGATGCGATGGATCGCTCTGAGGTCAAGCTGGCTTTCTACGACCCCAAGGTGTGGCTCAACAGCACCTGTCAATTCATGGCGAACACCTGCTCTTTCGGCTTCAGCACCTTTTTGCCCGTCATCATCCGTGGCTTTGGCTACTCGAGTGTCCGCACCCAGCTCCTGACAGTTCCAGTGTACATTTGGGCATCAGTAATCTATATCTCAGTTGCTTTCGCCTCGGACTACTTCCGGCGCAGAGCATGCTTCATGGTGCCTTTGGCGCTTGTCACCGCTGTTGGCTATGCCCTACAACTCGGTCTCCCAATGACATCAACCACAGCCCTCTATGTCTCCACCTTCGTCACTGCAACAGGCATCTACTGCGTCGTCGGTCTCAATGTGACCTGGATCATCAACAACAACGCGGGTTACTTCAAGCGTGCGACGGCAATTGGCCTTCAGCAGACAATTGGCAACAGCGCAGGAATCATGGCGGGTCAGATCTACCGTATTACTGACGGTGACGGTCGCTATGTGATTGGACACGCAGTTTCGCTCACCACGATCTCACTGGCGGCATGCGGCTATGCAACGATGTACTTCATCGTGCGCAGACTGAATCAGAAGAGAGATGTAATGTCGATTGATGAGAGAATTAGAGAGATCGACTCAGGCAAGATGGGTGATCGCCACCCTGATTTCAGGTACACTTTGTAGGCCATGCGGAGAGAGCAAGCATCCAAGAGCGACTAAGAATCCATTCGTGTGTTCATGATTTTGAGTTGAGTTTGATGTTCTTGAACGTCTTCGTGATGTTCGTTATCGCCTCCTCGACTGGCAATCTCTCCATCGAGCTCGCGCCGTAGAAGCCATGCACACCCGTCGTCCTGCTGATGACATACTCTGCGTCTTCTGGCTTTGCAATCGGCCCACCATGGCAAAGAACAACCACATCGTCCTTAATCTTCGTCGCCGCATCAGAAATCTCTTGAATCAGCTTGACGCAGTCATCAAGGCTCTTGCCGCTTGTTGCGCCAATGCTGCCAGAAGTCGTGAGGCCCATATGCGCAACTAGAATATCTGCACCTGCATCGGCCATCTTCTTAGCCTCTTCAACGTTGAAGACATATGGCGTTGTCAAAAGGTCGAGCTCTCGGGCTTTACGCATGACCTCAACCTCGGCATCGTAGCTCATGCCTGTCTCCTCGAGGTTTTGCCGGAAAGTGCCGTCGATGAGGCCAACTGTTGGGAAATTCTGGATACCTGCAAAACCGAGGTCCTTGAGTTGAACCAGAAACTTGTCCGTCGACCTGAATGGGTCTGTTGCACAGACGCCCGCCAGAACTGGTGTCTTTTTGACAATTGGGAGTACCTCTCCAGCCTGATGACATCGAATTAGTGGAGCCCGGCTGTCAGACATTCCTTATCACTGACCATCTCAAGGACAACATCGTTAGCATTCCCATATGGCATGAGGCCGGCCAGCGAGCCTCTTCCGGCCATGCGGTACCGCCCACTGTTGTAGATGATGATCAGATCACCTCCTCCCTGCTCGATGAACTTTGCGCTAAGACCAATGCCTGCGCCAGCGCCAACGATCAGCTCTCCATTGTCAATCGACTTGCGCAAGCTGTCTAGTATCTCTTTTCTGTTATTCGGAGGTGACATGTTCGCGATGTTCAATGTTGTCGTTGATTTCGATCGATCCTCAGCAAAAGAAGGTGCGACCGAATGACGTAACATGACGCGGGGAATGGTCAGGCGCGATCCACCTTCCACAACAACAACACTCACAAACGTTTCGATGACTTTGCGATAACCGCAACATGGCGCGTGTTGCTCTCCTCGGAACTTGCGATACCAAGCTCTATGAGCTCTTGTACCTGCGCAATGTCATCCGAGAGGCCAGAGTTGAGGTCATGCTCATTGACGTGGGCCGGTCCCCTATCGACAACGAATCAATCACAATCACACAAGCAGATCTTGTGAGGAAGTATGGCGCGGGCCAGGACATTGCCAACCAAGAGCGGGGAGAAGTCGTCAAAATTATGGCCGAATGCGCGACCAAAGCGGTCGAGTCTCTCTACGAGGAAAACTTCATCCAGGGCATTATTGCTGCAGGTGGCTCAGGAGGCACCTCGATTGCGGCAACAGTCATGAGGAACGCGCTTCCAGTGGGCTTTCCCAAGTTGATCGTCTCGACAATTGCAAGCGGTGATACCGGTCCAATAGTCGGAGAAACGGACATCACATTGATGTATTCTGTTGTGGATGTTGCGGGTCTGAATGATGTCCTTCGAAATGTGCTGAGCAATGCCGGGGATGCAGTAGCTGGGATGGCTTTGGGATACTCGCGGAGAAACCAGCGTTCGAACGGTCACACCAAGAAGCGAGTTGGGATCACCATGTTCGGTGTCACCACTCCAGCAGTCGATGCTATCCGAAAGCACCTCGAGTCAAAGTACGATGTCGAAGTCTTCGTATTTCATGCGACGGGCCACGGCGGCAAGGCTATGGAGCGGTTGATTCGTGAAGGACGCATCGATGGCGCGCTCGACTTGACAACAACCGAGATTTGTGACCACCTGATAGGAGGCGTCATGAGTGCAGGCTCAAAGCGGCTTGAGGCGGCTGCGAAAGCGGGCATTCCAAACATAGTGTCTGTGGGCGCTGTCGACATGGCTAACTTTGGACCACGAGACAGCGTACCGGAGCGATACAAAGATCGGAGGCTCTACGAACATAATCCCGTCGTGACTCTCATGCGGACATCAGCTGAGGAAGCAGCCCAAGTGGGCGACTTCATCGCATCACAGCTCAAGACTCACTCCAAAGATCCGACTGCCGTTGAGGTGTGGCTACCGAAGGGCGGAATCAGCATGATCGCAAGGCCTGGAGGTCCATTCGCGGATGAGGAAGCCGACGGAAGATTGTTCGAAGCCATCAGAAAGGGCCTGAAAGACAGCGGCATTAGGATCGTTGAGGATACGAGGGCAGTCAATGATGAAGGATTCGCGCTCGACATTGCAGAAGCCCTCGCAGCAAAGCTTACGCCCAGTCCGCGGTCAAAATGATGACCGTATTTGCTGCGTTATGACGGTAGGACGAGCCCCTGGTCACCTGGCTCGGCGGGTCCAATATAGCAACAGGGCCTTAAGGCGCCCTACACGGTCATTTTAAGTCGTCCGGTGATTGGTCGGCCGGGTCACGGCAAACCCTGCACAGCCCTGCGAGAACTACAGGCACCATTGAAAGACTCGCGATCCCCACGCTTGCGTTGCTTCCCGAATTCACTCGTTCTTAAGCTCATTATGTTGGCACGCTCTGGCGTCCTGTCGCTCGCTTTCTCGCTTCTGGCCGGACATGTCGTAGCCCTTGATCTGGACATCGACAGCGAGGGTATGTTACCTCAGAGCTTGAAACACTATGCAGGACACTGAGAGACATCGCAGATTCAATCAAGTCCGTAGCAAAAACTATCGCAAGCGGCATTGTTTCTTTCTATGATGCAACCCTGAAAGACAATCTCATCCCTGGTCTCTTCCCAGACCCCTATTATTGGTGGGAATCTGGCCTGGCGTTCAACGCGTTGATCGATTACTCGGGCCTCACGAATGACTCTGAGTACAATTCCCGCATCTCAGAAGCGCTCCAGCACCAGCTTGGAGACTATGATGCCTTCATGCCACCTAATCAGACGAAATTCCTCGGTAATGATGATCAGAGTACATGGGGCCTTGCCTCCTTGTCCGCACATGAGGTAGGTCTCTCAGCACCTGCGTCAGGTAGCTGGTTACAGTTCGCAAAGATCGTTTTCGACACGCAAATCGACCGCTGGGACACCACCAGCTGTGACGGAGGCCTCAAGTGGCAAATCTTTACTTTCAACAACGGCTACAACTACAAGAACGCCATCTCCAACGGCCAGCTCTTCCTTTTGGCTACTCGTCTTGCAGACCATACTGGCAATGCGACGTACATTGAATGGGCGAACAAGGTCTACAACTGGACTACCGAGATTGGCCTTGTCTCCAATCACCATGTGTATGATGGTACCGATGACAGGACCAATTGCTCGACCATCAACCACATCCAGTGGTCCAACAACCACGCCATGTACACCGAAGCTGCTGCCCTCATGTATAAGCTCGTAAGTAACATCGTGACTTTGTTTGTCGGCAGCTATTGACAGATTCAGTCAAACGGCTCTCAGGCCTGGGAGGAGACCGTCAAAGGCTTTGTGAACGCTTCTTCTGTTTTCACAGATGACGATGGTGCTCTGCAAGAAGCTGCTTGCGAGCTGAATGGAAAGTGTGACGTCGACCAGCGAGCCTTCAAGGGCGTCGCAGCACGTTCTTTTGCTCGTGCCGCGCAAGCAGCTCCCATCGTCGCGGACTCCATCTACAAGATTCTGAACGCTTCCGCGAAAGCTGCAGCCTCAAGCTGTGTGGTTAACACCGGCGAGAACGTAGCATGCAGCTTCGAATGGGACAAGGGCTCCGCTGGAGACTCGACTGGTCTCGGCGAATCTCTCAACGCTCTTCAAGCTGTTCAAGCACTGCTGTGGCGTACTGCCAATTTCACACGCAGCCCCTCTAACTCCACAGCAAGTCCGAACGGGACTAGCAGTGTAAGCCCATCAGGTGCATCTGGTGCGCCTCAGAACACCGGCGCTGGATCGACTCTGGCTGCGTCTGTCACTTTCGTTCTTGCCATCGCGTTTGCTGCGGCTCTGAGCTGCTAAGCATTGTGCATATCGTCGTAAAATTGCCCAAATAACATCCATAAACATCTTTTGCGCAAAGTAATCTACGCATCTTTGTACTTGAATATGCGTCCAGGATCTGGAGTCGAGCTCGATGTGGTTAGCGTCAGCGCTAAATTGCTGTAACTGCTCGCCACTCCGAGCGCTCGAATTCACATCCACACGTGATGCTGTTACGGCCTTGTCGCGTGTCGTGCTCCGTTCGAAGCGACAACAGCACAAGATGGCGCCTCCACGACGCGTGCGGATGTGTGGACACGCCTGTTATTCCCAGCCGTCCGCGCACGCACGCGGTGACCAACCCTCGGCATACGGCTGCGAACGTCTCAAGTTCAGACTGCGAGTTCACTACCTTCAGACGCAACGCGCGAACTGATCCCGATGAACTCATACACCTACAGCCCCTTGGAGACGGCGGATAGTATACGTATGCTCGTCCTTGGTGGTTCTTCTGAAGCGCCTTTGCACAGTCATCTCGTGCATCGACGACTCTCTGAAGAATTTGACTTCTCGGCGCTGTCATATACCTGGGGTGAAGCGATCGTCAACGCCACAATCCAATGCGGAGACCAGCTCATCCACATCACCGGCGCTGCGAGACCGCACACAAGCGCTGTCGGTCTGGATCGACCAGAACAATGTCCCGGAACGAAATGCACAAGTCCTGCTCATGGCCCAAATCTCAGCAGCGCGTCGGAAGTATTCGTCTGACTTGAAGGCCCATCAGAGCGTGATTTGCCCTCTGAAACCGTCCGAACGGTTCAGCACAAGGATACGGTCCTGGCTCTATGACAGCGATGGGGTAAATATGACAGTTCTGCAGTTGCAACGCCTCATTAAGACGCTTTCCAAAGCACAACAAACAAGAGATAAGAACGGTGATGATCGTAAACATTATCAGCTTGGACTAGTTGGCTTTGGGGAGTATTTCCTACCGTGGGAAGACAATCGGGTCTACTATGCTGTGCTGCAGCCTGTGAATCGCAAGTATTTCAGCAAGGGATGGCTAGTGCAAGAGGCCGTCACCGCCCGCAAGTGTGCTGTGTGCATCGGCAGAGCTACGCTTGATTATATGAATCTTGTCCGCGCTATGGTCTGCTGTCTTGATCTCGGATTCGAGGACGACACCATCGGAAACCGCATTATGCGCCTTCTGAGCATCTTCGGAATGCGCACAGCTTCGCACAAACGACAGAAAGAGGAACTTCTGACGCTTTTGCTTCGAACACGAGTAACGCACACGACTGAGCCGAAAGATAAGGACTGTCTGCTCGGTCTTTCCGAGGATAGTGAAGCAATGGAAATCCAATCCGATTGGTCGAGGGAAGTAGGCGCTGAAAGCGTATACCGAGACCTCGCGCTACCATTATTCCAGACCTACAGAGCCTCGACGTACTGTTCACTTCTTTTCCCAGCGAAGACTCCGCTGCCATCTTGGGTGCCCGACTGGCGTCTATCACCTCTCACCTTCATGGTCTCACTTACGGGTCGCGATCAAAACATGGTTGGGACCGAGATGCTTCCCTTCCGAGCTACCAAAGACTCCAGGGCCGCTATAATCGAGTCGGAGGATCCGAACATGATCGATCTACGCGGTGTGCAGGAATGCGGGCAAGCGGACAAGAGGCTCTGGGTTTCGGGGTCGTTCATCGCCTCATTTCATTTTGGCCTCGACCTTCGGTTGAAATTCTTGGATTGAACACGTGTTGCTTTGCTCCACACGTGGGTACCTTACATCACTGGCGAAACCAGAGAAGACGCCTTCTGGAGGCCACTCATTTCCAGCATCGCTCAGAAGCCCGGGTTTGTCGATGCAGTTGTTCGAAATCACTACCGAGGCTGGAGTCGACGTTTCTTTTTCCACGCAATCCTCCAGCTTCAACGTTGTTGACAATCTCGTGAATATAGTAGACATGAGCCTTCTCGCACTGTGCGGCTTAACAACGCAACCCTTAAGCATCGCGGTAACATTCCATCGTGTCGTTATACAGGAAGTTTCTGGAAGAGAATTGCCATGGAATCCAAAGTCGTCCGCCGGAGACCATTCCTACCCGATCTTCACCTCAGCAATCCGCCCCCCTGCAGCTTTTCGATTTCATCTCTATTCAGAAATTTACTCGCGCTGTCCATCGATATCAGTAAGCACGGGAACTTGTTTCGAAGTACAATACTTGTAGCTTCACACGACTTCTTCACGCTCTTGCGCACCGCAACCTGTCGCTCCTGCCCATACTAGCATCGCCACTGCGCGCCCAGGTAGCCGACCTGCGCGGTACTGAACATGATTTCTCTACGACCGCCCGTTGTAGTGGCCGTCTTTGTACTTTTTTCGGCTCTGACTACTATACAAACCATCAATATTTCTCACGACCTCATCATCTCTTATTCTGAAGCAGTTGTCCATCTGCTCACTTTCGTTGCCACCGACGTACTTGATGCGATAAGTTTTATCGCTTGTTTCTCTTTTAACCCCCTCCAGAACATGAGGTTCATCCCTTGGCAGATCTGGCTTCTTGCATCCGCCATCATTATCAGCCGCTCGCCGCCACTGACCGTCCAAGACATTAGCCCTGAAGCAAACGCTCCCTTCAACGCCTTTGAACGTATCTGGAACATACATCTTGAGTATCGACACGAAACAGACAATCTCGTAGTTGAGCTGCAGAAAGAGTGGAAGGAACTTGCGGATCTCATAGCAGACCGTGTTGCCCACTTACCTGACGAGTACAAGCATAAAGTCAAGCTTAGATCCACAGTCGACCAGCTTGCCTCGCTACTTTGTGGTTGTACTCTTCTCCACGAACAGCTTGAGCAGGATCCGACGGAGGTCGTGCATCTTCAAAAGAAAGCCTCCACTCTGCGCTGCAGATTAGTCAGAGCAGCGAAGATTAATGCAGCGTCTCAGAATGACCTCACCAACCATCAATAAGGCATGAGGCCCATAAAGCTGCGAAGCCAAAGGGTTGATGGTCTGCAGAATGAAGTCGAAACGCCTCGAAACGAACGTAGCATGAGGAGTAAGGATATTGTCGCACTCGAATCCCAGTTTTTGGAGCCAAGGAAGCGTTTTGGAAGAACCAGGTTGATCTTGATCTTGACTGCGGAAGTGAGCGCAGACGCGAGGCGACAATCGCAGCCATGCAGAGAGACAAAGAAGAAGTTATCAAACGCAACGAATCGCTCACCGCTAGTATCAACGAGCTACGCACAGGTGTTGCCCAGCTTGAACCTCAGGCCACCATGCTCAACAACGTCAAGGAACTGATGCACAACATGGCTACGGCCACTGAGTAATATGATCGCTTTGCGTTCACCTGCTTTGTACAAGCTCTCTGTGCTAACGGCATTCATCTTGCTGAGTTCGGCATCGATCCTCATCAATTCACATCCTACCTCACCTGGGCACAAGCTAAGGTCAATAGCGAGTCATCTCTCGTCGCTCCAGCTGGCGGCTTTCGCCGCGCTGGGACATTTTCAACAAAATGGGTTTGCCCGTTGTACGCTACCACGACCTTCCACCACGAGCAACGCTCCGACTGCATCCTCGAACGCAGATGCAACTTCCACGCCGGGAAGTACTCAAGTAACCCAGTCTTATAGTAACTCTTCTGGCTTCAGTCCTACAAATCTGGTAGCTGGCACCGCGAGGTCAAATTTTCATAGCACACAATTCACTTTTCCGCTGTCCAACCCCAATCTCCCCGTCTGGCGCAGGCCAGACACATCGGCCAATGCATCCCCGCAAAACTCATCGTATTTCGATTCCCTTGTAAATGCTAAGTCAAATGTGCCCACTGAGCAAGATCCGCCTCTAACGAGCAATGCCACGGTCCCGACTTTCAGTTCTCTCATTAAGTTCATTGGAATCTTTCGAACCAGATCCTGCGCCTGCATAAAAGACTGACACAGAAGCATACGTCAACGTCGATGACATTTTCGATCTGCCTGCAGAGGCCGAGGAGAAGAAGATATTCACGCAGTCCGCACTCCAGCCACCCAGATTTTAATTTCCGGCGCCAGTTACATCAAGCAAACCTGCATCAGACACACCTACCACGACAGCCCAGCAAGGTCCGCCGGCAGAAAAAAAAATCCTTCGGCTATCAATGGCATACCCTCTGCCGATGCGGTTCTGTCGAGCGAATGGGGTCCGCAAGAACTGGACGGGGATGACTCAAGCGGCCTGAGCGAATCACGTAGCGACGAAGGTTCACTTGACATTCCACACCAGAAGTACCCCTAGTATATAGCGTTCTATTCAAAGCAGCTGGAAAACGAACAACTATCTTTATCAAAAACGAAATAACAAAAAAAACCACTCGAGGTGAGTAAAAGGACCCCCTGCTTGACACCGACAGCAGCCCAGTCACCGACTAATTGCCCAGACCATTTTGAATTTTGGCGAGGCGGGCAAGTCACTTGTAGCCAGCAGAAGGCCTCTTATATAATTAAATAGCTCTGGTAAGCCCTTAACTACCTCCTATAACACTACTGAACGCAGCTATAGTTTGCCTTCTCTAATGCTCTTCTTGAGCATAGCGAGATTAAAGTAATCTGCCATCTGCTCTACGAGACTGCCTCGCCGGATGTCAGAACTAGCTCGCCGGATATCGCTGCGCTTAGTCAATAGAGCACACATTGACCGTACATGACACCTGGAGTTTATATCTGGCTCCGCTTTTACCTGCCAGTGCAAGCTAGGTGCCGACGGCCGAGTTACGCGTGGTGATCGTGACTACGACTTACAGCGTAAGTTCTGTTCTGTCGTCGCTGTTCGTACCTGTTTCGCGCGCCGTTGCACTTACCTCGCTTGCCCGACTAGGCTTAGTCGACTGTTTACTAGATCTATATCTTCTGTCCAAGGATAAGGTCAATTCAACACTTCTACATCCTACTCTAACATAAGACTGATGTCAAAGCTACGCCATCGCGGGCCAACGTTATGCATCGAAGTATATGAAAGAGGGGATATACGAACAGCAATCATGAGACACGAAGCCCCTCACAATCACATGGCCTCGGTCAACTCATGTATCGCTCCCTCACCCCTGCAACGTCCACTACGTTCGTGTTCTGTCGGAGGCTTCCTGAAGCGAGCGCCTCTTCCGAGAATCTGGGGAACTCAAGCTTCCCCGCAGTACACCAAGAGCATCCCTGCAAGGGTCCAGCATGGTTGCTTTTGCGCTTGCCGGTCTTTGCAACGGCGAATGCTTGCACGCCCTGGTCGTTTCGCTCAACGCACCGGTCACTCCGCTTCTAGCAGCGCCATTTGGACGGTTCACCTGCTACTTACTGACCGATAGTCCGTATACAATATGCCCTCAATCTGACTGTCACAGTCCCCCTCACGATCGACCATGATCTTACCACAGTACCACTTCGCCGACGAGCCGAGCTTGCAATGTCGCCTTGTGACAGCGTCGACCGTATTTCTCGTTCTCTCTACTATTGACACTTGACGGAATGAACCGGACAACTGACTGTTCTGAGCAAGGCATACCTCAGACTAGCATACCACACCTTGCACCCTGAGATATATAAACCAAACGCAATCCAGCACTCCAATCGCACCATCAGCACCTCAATCACAAGCAACTCACAGCAGTACCAGCCCCTTCTCGAAAGCATGATGACCACCACGATCCTCGCTTCCATCTCGCTCCTCCTCGCTGGAGCAGTCACGGCGCAGACAGCATGCGACCCCATCGCCTCTGCGATTCCCACGTGCGGAGTACGCCAGCTCTTTCTTCCTCCCATCTCAGTCTCTCCAGAAGCATAACCCTTTCCCGCAGGCCTCTCGCTGCACGCTGAACACAATGAAGCTACAAACATCGTTCCCCTAGCTACACAGTGTTTGGAGCTTCACGCAGTGGAGCTTTGAGTCCCAAAATGAACCTACTTCTGACACCGTCAATAGGTCCTCTGCATATCGTCGGCAGCCTCAGCCGCAGGCTGCGGCGGAGCGGATTACCGGTGCCGCTGCTCCAGCTCGTCGGTCATCCAGGCCAGCGCTCAGAACTGCGTCATCAGCAACTGCGGGATTGCGACGGCGCTGCAGGTCCAGGCAGGCGCGGCGAGCGTGTGCGCGTGTGTTGCTACGGCGCCTGCGGCTGTTGCTGCTCGGGCGACCGCTGCCTTTGAGGCCTGATAGGCTAGTTGATGTATGTACCGAAGATATTGAGGTTGTCGCAGTATCGGGTAGTCCTACAGCAAAGCATTCCATGCATGGACGTTTCGACCGTGGAGTTTCAAAAGCTTCAATACCAGCACAGCCTCGCTATCTCTTGTCTGCTACCAATGTCACCGTTTGCTATCAATCGAACTATAGGTCTGCCAACAATCAACCTACTATCTGCTTGAAATTCCTTGCCCTTGCACCTTGCGAATATATCTCCCTTCGTAGCCTTGCGGGCATGCTATCGGTCATTATCATCGGGAATTGTAGTATCAACGGTAATGTTGGAGGATTCGCCGATAGCGGCGTCGCGTCTCAGGCGTCAAATTGTACAGACCTGAACAAACCTCATCTTCGCAGCCCAAAGGAATGCGTCAATACGCTAATGACCCAACATGCTGCGGAGATAGTAGCTTCGATACCGTAAAAGGTGTAAAAAAGTTGTGATGAGTAGAAGCACGATGAGGCTAAACCCACGTTCGATGGCGCACCACTAGTGTCGGGGACCCACTCCGACACGATGACGGAGTTGGAGCGCGGGGCACCAACACCAACCCCACTCTACGTATCGCGATGGAGCTCCGAGCTGCTCTTATGAAGGATTGCTGCACCAGTGCATCATTTCAGTTCATCGTCTGTACTTTGTTCATCGCCTGTACGGCTTTATGTTCTTTCTCTTGTAGAAGCGCTCGTGCGAGCTTAGACACAGAGATACCATAGAATAAGACCTTCCCTTCGCTACGATCAAGAACGACAGGGCAGCATGGCAGACGTGAAGAAAGCAGGGCGGGGGATCCGCATCGCAATAGACGTATGCCTCGACTCGTAGACAAGTGATGATGAGCTGACAGCACCTAGCGCGGCGGCACCTTCACCGACTGTGTGGGCAACCCCGGATCAGGCAAGATGGAAGACGACGTGGTCATCAAGCTGCTGTCCGTCGACCCAGCCAACTACGACGACGCGCCGCTCGAAGGCATCCGCCGCCTGCTCGAGCGCTTCACAGACACCGAGATCCCGCGCGGGACGCCGCTCGACACGACGCAGATCGAGAGCATCCGCATGGGCACGACGGTCGCGACGAACGCGCTGCTGGAGCGCAAGGGCGAGGCCATGGCCATGGTTGTGACCAAGGGCTTCAAGGATTGCCTCGCCATTGGCAACCAGAGCCGCCCCAACATCTTCGCCCTCGACATCCGCAAGCCCGAGGTGCTGTACAAGCGCGTGGTCGAGATCGACGAGCGCGTCACGCTGGAGGACTACGCCGAGGACCCGGAGCGCCGCACGACGGACGCGAAGAGCATCGAGGAGGCAGGCGCGGACGCGGACCTGGTCAAGGGGCTGTCGGGCGAGACGGTGCGCATTCTGCAGCGCCCGCGGGAGGACGCGATTCGGAAGCAACTACAGGAGGTCTTCGACAGCGGCATCAAGAGCATCGCCGTGTGTCTGATGCACGGCTACACGTATCCGCACCACGAAGCCCTGGTCGGCAAAATCGCGAAGGACATCGGCTTCGAGCATGTCAGCCTCAGCCACGCCCTGATGCCGATGATCAAGCTGGTGCCGAGAGCCACGTCGGCTTGCGCAGACGCATACCTCACGCCCGCTATCCGCAAGTACATCGACGGCTTCTCCAAAGGCTTCGAGGGCGGCTTGGGCTCAGAGAGCGTCAAGCGTGAGGAGGGTGCCAAGGGCGCTCGCTGCGAGTTCATGCAGTCGGATGGCGGCTTGGTCGACGTCGACATCTTCTCTGGCCTGAAGGCAATTTTGTCTGGTCCTGCTGGAGGCGTCGTCGGCTACGCACTCACGTCCTACGACCCCGCGACCAAGACGCCCGTGATTGGCTTCGACATGGGCGGCACGAGTACCGACGTGAGCAGGTACGGCGCTGGCCGCTACGACCATGTCTTCGAGACCACGACCGCCGGCGTCACCATCCAGAGCCCGCAACTCGACATCAACACCGTCGCAGCAGGCGGCGGCTCTCGCCTCTTCTGGAAGAATGGGCTGTTTGTTGTAGGCCCAGAGTCTGCAAGTGCACACCCAGGCCCAGCATGCTATCGCAAGGGCGGCCCGCTGACCATCACCGATGCGAACCTGTTCCTCGGGCGTCTGCTGCCTGATTTCTTCCCCAAGATCTTCGGCAAGAACGAAGACGAGGGTCTCGACGCCGACGCAAGCGAGAAGCTCTTCAAGGAGCTCGCCGCACAGATCAATAAGGAGGTCGCCGGCGGCAACAAGGAGAAGGAGATGTCGCTGGACGACATCGCCAACGGGTTCATCAAGATCGCCAACGAGACCATGACGCGGCCCATTCGCAGCCTGACCGAGGCGCGAGGCCACGACACCTCGAAGCACAGGCTGGCGACCTTTGGCGGAGCCGGTGGACAACACGCTGTCGCTATTGCCGAAGCGCTCGGGATATCGCAGATCCTTGTTCACCGATACTCTTCCGTTTTGTCAGCATACGGCATGGCGCTAGCAGATGTTGTGGACGAGCGACAAGAACCAGAGTCGAAGGTCTGGTCGGACGAGCAAGACGTGCGGCAGTACTTGCAGAACAAGATGGGTGAGCTGAAGGCCAAGTCCACGGAGACTCTGAAGAGCCAGGGCTTCGACGAGAATAGCATTCACTTCGAGGAATACCTCAATCTGCGATACAGAGGCACCGAGTCTGCGCTCATGATCGTGAAGCCTACAAAAGAAGAAGCCGAGAAGGAGTATGATGGCGACGACGGGGCGTTCGGCAAGGCTTTCGTCAAACAGCACGAGCAAGAGTTCGGCTTCACACTGCCTGATCGCGACATCATCGTCGACGACGTGCGCGCTCGAGGCATTGGAAAGACCTTCGAAGGTCTCGAGAAGACAGTCGATCAACAGCTTAAAGAGATCAAGCCCAAGGACCTTTCGAAGGAGGAGAAGCGGTACGACACACGCAAGGTCTTCTTCGAGGGCGGGAGACAAGAGACATCTGTGTACAAGCTCGAGGATCTCGACGTCGGCGACCGCATCAAGGGCCCTGCGATCATTGCCGATGGTACCCAAACCATCGTTGTCACTCCCAGTGCCTCGGCATTGGTCATTCACACTCACGTCGTGATCAACATTGGCGAGGGCGAGGGTGCGGAAAAGGAGATCAGCACCAAAGAAGTCGACCCAATCCTGCTGTCCATCTTCGCGCACAGATTCATGGCCATCGCGGAGCAAATGGGCCGCGCTTTGCAGAAGACGAGTGTGTCGACGAACGTCAAGGAGCGACTTGACTACTCGTGCGCGCTGTTCGATGCCGAGGGCGGTCTGGTGGCCAACGCACCGCATCTGCCTGTGCATCTTGGCAGCATGTCGACCTGTGTGCGCAAACAAGCCGCCATCTGGAAGGGCAAGCTGAAGAAGGGCGATGTCTTGGTATCCAACCACCCAATGTTTGGCGGCACGCATTTGCCTGACATAACGGTCATCACACCTGCATTCAGTGGCGAAAACATCATCTTTTACGTCGCCTCACGCGCCCACCATGCTGACATTGGCGGCATCCTTCCCGGCTCGATGCCGCCCTCCTCGAAGGAGCTCTACCAAGAAGGCGCCGCCATCAAGAGTGAGAAGCTGGTGTCAGAAGGCCACTTCAATGAGAAGCGCATCATCGAACTTCTGTCCGAAGAACCCGCTCAATACCCGGGCTGCTCTGGCACACGCTGTCTGAGCGACAACCTCAACGACCTCAAAGCCCAGATTGCCGCCAACCAGAAGGGCATTAATCTGATCAGCACGCTGATGTCCGACTACGGCGAGCAAGTCGTCAAGTTCTACATGACCAGCATCCAGGCCAACGCCGAGTCGAGCGTGCGCGCGCTGCTCAAAGACGTGTACAAGCGCTTCGAAGGCCAGGACTTGAGCGCAGAAGAGTTCATGGACGACGGTTCCCCAATCCGGCTCAAAGTGACCATCGATCCGGACAAGGGCGAAGCCGTATTCGATTTCTCCGGCACCGGTCCCGAGGTATATGGCAACATCAACGCGCCGGAAGCCGTGACCTACTCGGCAATCATATACTGCCTGCGGTGCCTGATCAGCGAGGACATCCCGCTGAACCAGGGCTGCCTGAAACCGATCCACGTCAAAATACCGAAGAAGTCCTTCCTCAGCCCGTCGGACAACGCAGCCGTCGTCGGTGGCAACGTGCTGACGAGTCAAAGAGTCACAGATACCGTGCTCAAAGCCTTCCGCGCCTGCGCGGCCAGCCAGGGCGATACCAACAACCTGACCTTTGGCTTTGGCGGACTCTCCGGTGGCGAAGACGGCGGCAAACGCACCGAGACAAAAGGCTTCGGGTACTACGAGACCATTGCCGGCGGCTCTGGCGCCGGTCCAACATGGAACGGCACAAACGGCGTCCACACGCACATGACCAACACGCGTATAACTGACAGCGAAGTCTTCGAGCGCCGATACCCCGTGCTATTGCGCGAGTTCTCGCTCAGAGAGGGCAGCGCGGGTAAGGGTATGCACATCGGCGGTGAGGGCGTAATCAGGGATATCGAGTTCCGCATCCCCGTGCAAGTCTCCATTCTGAGTGAGCGGAGAGTGTATCATCCGTACGGTATGGAAGGGGGTGGGGACGCCGCGTGTGGACTCAATATCTGGGCGAGGAAGGTAAACCGCAAGTCGATAGACAAGAACTCGGACTCGAAGAAAGACGAGGGTGGCGATGCGCAGACAGCAGGTATCCAGGGCATCGACGCGAAGCCCGTCAACGGCGAGAGCAAGAGCGAGGATGAGGAGTATAGATTCATCAATCTCGGTGCTAAGAACACCGCTGCCATGCAGCCCGGTGAGCGCATCATCATCCACACGCCTGGTGGTGGTGGATGGGGCAAAGAAGGCGAAGAGAGCCGCGTACAGTCCAAGTCGGATCCGAAGCACGGCTGGCGAGGTGGTAGTATAGCGGAGCGGCAAGCGGCTGGCGAGGCGAGTGCTTAGCGAGTGCAGCGAGCTTTCTCGTAGCGTAGTCTCCTTGACATGCAGTCATCAAAACCCACCTTGAAGTCCATACTGTGCTTGCAGCCTGCGATCTTGTGCTTGCAAAGCAGGGCAAGTAACTTTGTTGGTGTGTTATATGATGGCCATGACTATTGGTAGAAGTCTGGCTGGAAAGGCCGCCGCGTCGTTGTTCTGAGGACAGACTCTGAGGACAGGCTCTCAGACGCCAGGTGTTGCAAAGGACGTGCAGTGACTCTGACGCTGCTGATACTAGTGCCTTAACAGCGATAAAAGGCCTGGACGACCATGACAGTGGGGCTTGTCGTGGAGGACACACGAGGTGAAGAGATGTGAAGCAGTGCTGGCGATTGACGTGACATACCTTGCGAAGGATCACGCCGGAGTAGTGCAGAGCTCAGTCAGCAAACCTGCAGTACTGGTAGTTTGTTGGTGAGGCAATGCTGCTTGGATGGTCGCGTCGTGTTGGTTGGTGTATTAGGAGATTGTATAGCTGGCGAATAGCTGTGACACGTGCAAGAAGCGTCTGCGACCAACTCATTGCTTACAGTCAAGACGGCCGCCTGCGAGCTGCGGGCGTTGCTATGGAATCGCAAGAACAACAAGTAGTTTGCAGCAATGCTGTTGGTCTGCTGAAAGTTTCGAGCAACAGGTGAGTAGGCAATCGCAGTGATGGATCTGCGCTAGGAGGCAAGTGCGACGGTGCCACAGGCACGAACGTGATCGCACCATCCATTCGCCCATGTCCTACTAACGCTCAGACGAGACGACGGACTTCAGAGTCAAGTCTCTAGTAATAGTCAGGCCTCTTCGAGAAGCTTCAAAGGGCTGTGTTAGCGTCCTTGAAGAGGAGCTTGACAGGTGGGCTTAGTCATGCCACACAGAGAGTCAGATTCGTCTACAATGGCTTTGAGGTATTGGAGGTCGTTGTATATAAAGCATGAGGGCTCTCGCACGAGGGGAGTCCTCGATCTACGTGATGCTATAAGGCAAGGCACTCGACGGACAGAATTGTACTTGTGAACTTCACAGTCGTAGCATTGTTGATCGCTTGAGTACAGCACAACGCCCACCAATCTAGCGAACGACGTTGAGATTCGTGTCTACGTGCAAAGAAGAAGCCTCAATGGCCCTTCGCCTAATGAATAGCGCGGTCCAGCCAGCGACGGCAGCAGCCGTGTACCGAGAAGGAAGCGATCTTCCAAGTCTTGAGGCAGTGCCAGGTTGTCAGGATGATGCCCGCGGAAGCATTCGCTCACGTGTGGACGCGACTGGTGCTGTATGGACTCGGCGAAGTGTTACGGAGACTCGACGTTAAAGTGTACCTCGGCCGATGCAGCGCGAAAGTGACGTGGGCAGCGAGGATTCAGTAATAAATCAATTGTGCCAGGCAAGGTTCAACGGCTGCAGAGCACGTGAAACTTGAATGTTGTTGCGCGTCAGACCCCGCCGCGGAGGTTCAGGAACGAGCATCCAGGAACAACAAGCCATGCGTCGGTGATTCTTCAATCGCAAAGCATCAGAGGCACGCGGAGCAGCGCGTCCATCACTCGCAACAACATGCAAGATGCTCATTGATGGAAAACAATAAAATGCAATGCATCAAAGACGCACAATACGAAGTTGTGTCGAGTTACAGCCCCCTCTATTTGCTGTCGCGGCCCAGCCACCTCTTGGAAAGAGCTAATTGCATCATGCTATCGTCGCAAGTCTGTACAGCGCCAAACCTGACAGCGCTTGCGGCGCCCTGCTTTTCCTTTTTTCTCTCACTGCACATCGAGGATTGCCATCGCATTCTTAATTCCTGTCGCTCCTTCATCTCGACCGTGGTGTTGTAGTGCCCCTCCGTGCCCTCCCCCATCCATCACTCGCGGCTTCCCCGGATCCGCTCAATAACAACGAACCGCCTAGTGTCCAGCGACCTGCGGCACAAAACAAACCACATCGTCGTCGCCAGCGCACAATCAGCGACGCCAGCGCACAATCAGCGACGCCGTCGCTGCTCGACAGCCCACCATGCCCGCAGTCCCCGAACTACTCAACGCGATAGCGCAACTGGGAAGTGTTGCGCCTCGCGACAGCCTTCTCCCGCGCGACCCTGCCCTCGCCATCACCGCCCCAGCGCCAATCGCCAAGCGCCAGCAGATGGTCATACAACAGGGCATAATACCCACCTACTACAACCTCTCGGGCCCCGAGCCGGGCACCGTCGTCGGCATTGTACTCGGCAGCGTCGCAGGCTTCCTGCTCATCGTGTGGCTGCTGTTCACGCTCACGCAGGGCAACAAGGCTGGCACCACGACGGCGATGGCGGGCGAAGAGGAGATTGTTGTTAGGAGACCGAGACGCAATTCCCACGGTAACAGGAGCAGGAGAGGGAGCCACGCGCAGATGCGCGAGGTTAGTCGCAGCCCGAGGCAGAGCAGTGGGAGGAGCCATATTATCGTGGAGGAGAGGAGGGCGCCCCCGCCGCCGAGGACGAGAAGTGTTATTGTTGAAGAGAGGAGGAGGGTGCCGAATGATGATGTTGTGGAGGTCATCGAGGAGCATGATGAGTATAGGGAGAGGAGGGGAAGTCGGAGGGGTGGGTATCGGTAAGCACTTCGAGACGGCAGAGAAGTATGATCTGCTGTACTTCGTCGTTTTGGACCTGTGCTGATGGATACAGATGATCGACGTCTTCGAAGCACGAGCCGGACAGCCGGCACCTACAAAACGTTACGAAAGAGCACGAGACGAATGTCGGAGTGCGATACCCCAGGATACCCGTTTGTCGTTCTGTTGTACTTTTCCCACGCACATAATGTAGGCCCTATGGCCAGAGCAAGATTGAGGTGTATTCTTTTTCGACTGTATACTGATTTGATGGCTTGTCCGCGTCAGCGGTGGCGATGAATCTTGATGTTGGACTTTTGAACGTCTTGATGAGCGGAGTAGATGCACTCGCCTAGCATAGTATACATAGCACAATCCAGGTCACAGAAGACCGTACCATCAGGCTCGGTAGCCACGCAAAGATCCCTTACCCGGTAAACCATATATACTAGCAACACGTTCAATTGCGCCAAGGCTTTTCATCGAACATGTAAGGAATGAGCTGTGGGTGTAAGAGCTTGCTGATGTGGAGATTGTATCGACTCTTACTTGGGTTCTCGCGAGCGCTCCTGCCTGCCAACAGTAGCGGCGGAACGGACCGAGAGCTATAAAGAGTATATTGGGCCTTTCCGTCTTTCTCTCTTTTCAGGTGTGTTCCTTTCGAAGACTCAGAGCGAAATGTCTCCACTCGAGCTCTACTCGCTGCCGACCCGCCTTCACCTTGTCTTTGCCACGGCCTCACTTCATCTTCACTTGGTGACTGGCGGTTCCCCGCTCATAACATGACCACCACACACCTCTCACATCGCGCCGACTCTACCACAACAGCACACCCAGCAACAACTCCACCACCACAATGGACAGCAACGGCATTGCAGAGCCAGGGACTGGCACTCTACGCTTTGTAGCTACCACGCCACGCCCCGACGACCCCCTATAGCTCACAATCGCTGACGACATGGCCGCGACGCCCGCTGCCACAAGCGTTGAAGCAGTCACGTCACCACACCGCGATGACACTGCCTCTGTACCGATCTGGACGCCTAGCACTACCATCATCGACCTGCCTAACGAGATCTTGCGCGACATCTTCCTCGCCATCGACGGGGAGTTCTCAAAGAGCCTTTACAGTCTATCACTCACCTGCAAGCACTTTCGCGCCATTGTTGAAGAACATTGTAAGCCGGAGTACAACCTTCGTGGAAAGGAGCTCGACCATGCCCTCGAATTGTTGGAGCAGCTGATTGATCGACCCAGCTTCAAGCGGTCTATTCGTGTGCTCAACTTACAGTACCAGCATGCTTTCCTCCCGACCGAAACCTCTGCCGAAACCTTGACCCTCGCAAACAGACTGGGTCTGGCTGCCTTGCAGAAGGAGCTCTGGGAGTTCGATTGGGACGACGATCCAAGCAATATGGCCGCCGCGCTACTCGCCGCTTCTGTACCAAACCTGGAGACTTGCCATGTCAGCATGCCCCAAGAGGGAACGGGTGCTTTCGACCACCTCGTGCAGTACCTGACTATGGTCGACAGACCCTTCGAGAGCCTGCGGAACTTGATCTTAACAAACACCGCCAACACGGCTGTCTCGTTCCAAGAAGACGTTTTTCACACTATATGTGCGCTCCCAGCCCTGGTACGGCTGCAGATCCGAGGGTTAAGTTTCGACGGCTGGTCACACGCAAGACCCTCATCAGAACGTCTGGAATACCTCGACATGGATGAGTCTCAACGCAACTTCAACCGCTATTATCAAAAAAAGCTGGAGCCGCTGAAAGCACTGGAACACCTTCGTCTCCGCTTGACCGATTGCCAACTAAGCATGGAGAACGAAGACCGCCCTCGCTACGTCGAGAACCCGTACTTCCTCGAACACTCCCTCGAGACTCTGGAACTCTTCTCGAACGAGCGGTACTGTATGCCAACAAAACGACACCCGAGTTGCCCAAACTACCTCCAATGTCCTCGTTGCGCAGCTTTCGGCATCTGAGGATACTTCTATTGACAGATATGTCTCTCGTCGGCATCGGCATAGCCGGACCTGAGCACCTACATATGGATACTATAGAGGTCCTTGAGCATCTGAAGTGGATGTTTCCTCCGTCCCTCGAGATTCTCACACACCTCGTCTGGGATGGTCCAATCATCAATAATGACGATTACACCCTGCCTTTGTTACGATCCCGATGGTCTGTGATCTGGCTTCACGCAACTCCAGACATGTTTCCAAAACTGAAGGTCGTCATGGTCCAGAAGTATGGCTTGAATGGCTTGGACGAAGAACGCAAGGTCATCTGGAAGAGGGAAGACTAAGCCAAGCACAGCGAACAGCGCGTTATAGCAAGAGATAGTGATGGAGGAGAAGCCGTGGGTGAGCCTTCGTGATGTTGTTGCAGGTTGTCGACTCGGATGACACTCACTGCTTTCTTGAGTTCCGAGCGCTTGCAGAAGCATGGGTAGCCCTGATCACATGCGCCCATGCATTCTTTGAGACTTCATGACAGTCCACCAAAGATAAGCGCGGCCGACTGGGACAGCAAACATTTCCTCGATTGCGCAGCACTCTGAAGGTAGAACAAACATTTGGCGGATATCTGAGGTGGAACCCAAACCGTGCGAAATTAGGTGTGTGACTCTGCAGTCTTGCACTTGTTCCCAATGATACTTGTCGATATATTACTCTCCTTCGAACCTGGCTGGTCCATGAACTCGATGGTCTCGCCTGGACTCTGTGCTGCCAAGATCTCATGTTCAACAACTGCCCCTTCACCAGTGCCGTCCTGCTCGACCTGTCGCTGTGAAGCCTGTTCATGACATTGACACACGACCAACATGCCCGTGCAGAGCAATACCAGCGCCAGCGTAGTAGCAGCAAGAACAGCAGCGCCAGGGTCCGTGGACGTATCCTGATCGATATTCCGCACCGTCCACGGATGGCACTCGGGGTTGACAACAATGAAAATACCCAAACTGACATACAGCAGCGGTAACAACCACGCCGCATACTTCTGTACCAGATGCAGAAGATGCTTCTACCCCATTACGACCCGCGCAACGCCGCACCACACGCTCAGTATGATGTAGTATACAACGATGTACACGGCGATCTCCCCTCCCTTAGCCTGGGAAAAGAGAGGCGTATAGGTCCCCACATTGTCGCCTCCGTTCATCACCGTCACGGCTGCGACTTTCCCCACGCTCCTCAGACTCTTCCACTTCTCCCCTTCATTGCCTTCCTCGTCCTCAACCGGTCGCCAGATCAATCGCCCGCCAAACCCCCACCACGATCGGAAACAGCCCAAGGAATCCGATGGGCTCGGTCGGCATCGCGAAAGCAAGCGCATAGCCGATCATACTGATGCCGATGATGACATTGAAGCCGATGTACTGCCTAAGCACGATCTTGAGCGGTGTCGTTTCACTGGCGGGCGTGCTGGCTTCGGCGAAGAAGGTTACGAGCACGAAGAGGTCGTCGATATTGGTTATTGCGAAGGTGCTCAGGGCGACGCCGATTGCGCGGCCGATGGCCATGGTTGAAACAGTCTTAGATTGATGGAGATGCAGCGATTGTATCTATAGTGGTTGTGGGAGATGGAGGTGTGCTGGTGGATGGTGCGGCTGGAGGGAATATATCAATAGACGGAGGGTGTCGACAACAATAGTATTGTGGATGTTTGTGTAAGAGACAGCAATGATGAGAGGCAGTACAGGAGCAGAGCGAAGGACCAGCAACAACTGAGTTACAAAAGGGCGCAGCGCAGATGTGTGGCTGACGAACGAGAATTGTGGCTAGTGCCCGAGATGGTGCTGCCGCTTTCCGTGATGTTGTGTGGGATGCCGTTACAGCCGGCTCCGGCAGATCTTGCGAAGGTTTCTACTTGTCGAAAACAGATCTCGCAGATCCCTTTAACAGGTCTGGGAAGATGCCAATAGCAGGTCCGTGGAACATAAAGCCTGAGTGTTGTTTCAATCGTGCAAATATGTTATTGGAAGAGCCTGCCTGTTGCCGTTGCTCGTCAACATTCACCACTACGCTAGAAGTTGTCAATAATCATGATGGCCCCTCCACTGCTCTCTTGACGGTAGTATTGTCCGCAGGGCAGTCTTTATGAAGAGCTCGAACCATCGCTATATGTCCTCTTTCGTTTCTGGCCCGATGCCGAAATCCCACTCGCGCAATCTGATCATTTGGTCTCAGCTTCTTCATCATCTTCCTCCCTCTCTTCCTCTCTTGCGATAATCTCATAACCAAATTCGGTCGCAAAAATTGGGAACACATAATCATGGTCCCCACACTCGGGGCAGACGAAGATCTCGGCGAGCCAGGCAAATGATTCTGTGCCACATGTTCTGCACACCTTGGTACTGATTTGAACGGGGAGATCGAGGTACGCTGACATAATGCTGATGTGAGTGGATGGGGGAGATGAGAGAGGTAGGATGAGAGGATGAGAGGATGAGAGGATGAGAGGATAGAGGATGTACATGCTTTCGACGTGACGCGCGCCTATGACAGAGGAAGTGAATGGTGGAGGTTCAACATGGCGCGGTGATAAACTTTCCCAGTTGAAGATCGTCGCCTCAGTCGAGTTCGTCACAATCCTACAGTCCGCTTCACGCATCATCGTCACTTTCGTCCTCGCCATCCATATCCTCCGGATTGCCGTCTAGGTCTTCCATGTCCTCATCCTGGCCAGGCCACAGCACTTCCTTGCGCCGCAGCGCACGAACATGCATCACCGCGCAGAAGATCCAAAGCAGCGTGAGCACAGCAGTCGCGGCGGCGCAAATCTTCTGCACGCTCGGCAGGTCGAGCGCTTCGCCGAGCTGTAGGAGGCCGATGACCAGGCCAACATTGGGGAACACAAATCCCCAGTAGTTGAGCGTGAAGTGCGAGTCTTTCGCAGAGATAAGCACGCTGACGGTGCTCAAGGCGCTGAAGAAAAAGGACACAAGCCACATGAACACGCCGATCGCGACGGCCATGGCTTTGAACACGTCGCCAATGGGGATAGTGTCGATGTCTAGAAAGCCCTTCGGGATGTGCTTGGGCGCTTGCATGCCCAGCGCTACGAACGTGTTGACTGTGTACGCGGCCGGGCCGACGGCTACGTACATGGCTGGCCGCTTTGGCGGCTCGGGGAGGTTGCTGTTGACGAGGCGCGTGACGTAGATTGTCAGGAAGAAGTAGGCCACTGTGAATCCGAGACCCTGGAAGGCGATGCTGCCGATGAAGATGGGCAGACCGGCGGTGGCAGGCTGGTTTTTCAGGATTGCACTGCCGACCACGCCGAGCATTAGGAAGGGGTAGACGGGCAGAATCCATGCTGGCAGCGCGTGTGTGACGGGCAGCTTGACGCGGTCAAAGATGACGTGGTACTGGAACACGGTGAATAGCATGCAGATGCTGGCGTAGGTCCAGTACAAGGTTTCGATCGCCTTGAGAAGCCAGTCACCACAGAGAGGCACAAAGTACAGATCCAAGCAGTACAGATGGAGCGCGAGGCTCACGAAGTATGCTCCGAAGAAGAAGCTCTCGTGCGGGTGGTGCAAACTCTTGGTCAGACTGCCTCGGACAGCGGTGAAGCGGTAGACGATCAGCCCGGTGAATGCAATGAAGAGGATGAAATTGAGAATCATGAAGAACCAGCCAATGGCATCGTTGCCGGGAACTTTGTAGGGCTGCTGGCCGATCAGCGTTGCGAGAGCTCCAGTCGACATGGTGACTTCGAAGTTCGCCCATGTGAAGTGGTGCAGGCGTTGGCTCCATGGTATGCCATTCTTGCTGTTGCCATTGCGCGACCGAGCGAGGAGTGGTGTGTATTCTGGCATTATCAGTCTGCAATTGAGTGACCTGACCGCTCGAACCAGATGTCAACGGTCTGCGATTCGATGTTGACAGCCGTTGAAGTGGACTTGACCTTGGGAGTGTTGACGTCAACGGGTCGCTCTTTCCGCACGCCTTGCCCTTTACGACCTAGCGCACAGGGGCACCCCAATCAAGTACTACACGTTGGCAACTGGGGAGTAAGATCCGGGGCATCGCAAAGATTGTTCCTGAACGCATGAGTCTTGAGATGTGTTGTTCGTCGAGGCGTTGCTTTGCCGCCAAATTGTCGTTCATTCCAAATCGCAACGCGGCGGCCTGATTCATGGAGCCTTTCACTCATTCTGTGTGATGTACATATGACGTCGCCTATCTTCAAACTAGATCAGATGAATCCGTTTGTAGCCATGTCGCATACGAACCCCTTGTCAATCAACCCTCGAGCGCAGAATGGAGACCATCACGGATGTGTACAACAACGTGAAAGCGGCGCTTTCGACAGCACCACCCAGCGATGCATACCTTGCATGGGATGCTTCAGGAGTAGAGATCATTAAGCCAAACGAGGAAGAGACAGCACAAAAGATTGGAGCTACCATGAACGAAATGCAACAGCACAATTTCGATCAACACCGCCATTGTTTCCGCGCGACACACATCAAAACGCAAGGCATCGTCAAAGGGAAACTGACTGTCCTGCCTGATCTGCCCTCTCATCTGCAACAAGGCCTCTTTAAGACCCCTGGCAAGACCTACGATGTTGCAGCTCGTTATGCAAATGAGCCCGTCTTCCTACAAGCCGACCAAGAACCCGGACCGCGTGGGCTCGGATTGCGAATCTTCGGTGTCGAAGGCCAGCGTCTTCCGAGCGCAAACCAAGATGCAAGCACGCAAGACTTCTTCTTCAACAATGCGCCTATGATCGAGCTCACAGACCTGCCCACGTGTCTGGAGATCATGCAGCTGCGAGAAAAGTACTTCGATTCGCCGCTCAAGCTTGGTGCAGCGACAAAATTGAGGACCGACGCAATCAAGCAAGCAGCACCGTTCCAGCTGCCCAATACCAACATGATAAGCCATAGCTTCTACACGCAGAGCGCGTTTAGATACGGCGAGTATTACGGGCACATTAGCCTTGTGCCTGTACTCGATGAGATGACGAGTCGGACTGAGAAGGTGAAGAGCGAGGATTCTCGAGAGCAGTTGAAAGATTGGTTGATTGAGTACTTTGAAGCGCGTGGTGCGAAGTACGAGCTCAAGGTCTGCAAACACGACATCACGAAGTAATGCCGATACTAATCTTGGGGCAATAGATCCAGCTTGGTACAGACCCCTCACACCATCCTACCGAGGATGGCTCAGTCGTGTGGGATGAAGCAACCGCGCCCTATCAGACCATCGCGACTGTCGAGTTCCCGCCACAGGACGCGCTGAGCGCGCAGCGTCGAGTGTTCTGGGAAGATAAGATGAAGCTCAATCCTTGGGATGCGCTTACTGAACACCAGCCATTGGGCAGCATCAATAGGCTGCGAAAGACGGTGTACGAGATGAGCGCAAAAAACAGAGCTAGCATCAATGCTACAGAGACAAGGGGGGTGGATAGTGTGGATGATATACCTTGAGCGTCTATCCAAGGTCAAACTAATTGTGGTGGCAACAATACAGTCCCGCGCCCTTCTTCTTGATTTACTTCTCTTGAATCCTCCGCTACTACCTCGGTGGCCAGTGTTTGATGCGGTATCGATTGTCAGCCTGTGTAACATACCTCTCGCACTCTCCACAGTACCCCTCTGTCATAAAGATGATACTCTTGTCGGTACTATCAGCTGTCGAGAAAGTCCGTCGTTTCTTTAGGGCAGAGTTGATGGTAGTAGCCCTCGCTGGGACATAGCGGGTCTCTGGTACAGAGTTTGGTGCCCGTGAAATGACCACACCAGAGATGTTGACGCTTGGTTACAAGGCACATTGTCGTCACTTGTTGTCTAGTCGCGATTAAGTAGTTGTTCAGTGTGTAGTTGTCTTGCATATGTATGTTCTGCTGATTCAGTTTTGTCGTGGCTGCAAGCTGCTTTTGTACAGCCATTGCTTAACATGTATTGCGGAAGGTCTTTACATTTGTTGTCGTGGTCGAAGTTCTGGCGTGAACTGGAGACTCATAATTGCGGGCATAATCTCTGATCTTCCCGCTCTGTGCAGAGTATGGAAAGGTCAAGATGTGAAAGTCGAAGAATCACTGTGGTATTTCTCCAACTCGATGCAGTGGCTTCGCTGGGATGACGGGCAAGACCTGCGCATGGTCCACTGCTCAAATCATTTTTCGCCCGAATTCTTGCTTGAGATATCATATAGCATGTCGCATTCATCATCTAATTAAATACGTGTGTGCACAGTTGATGTGACGGATGTGGTGGGGGGTTTTTTTTTTTGGAATGCTTCGAGGTGTGGTTGAACCTGGAAAACCCTGTGCTCTCATCATTTGTCGCATAACCTTCAGGACCTACGACCTGCATACAAGAACAGAGCCTACCTTCAATACCATTATCACGAGCAAGTCTTACAATCTGCACAATTGCACAGCCTTTGCGCAACTGTTTGCCTTGCAGATATGTATTGTATTCCGTATGCGATGTACGCGCCTGACTCGTTTCCGCATAACAAGACTATACCTGAGGCTGTTATACGATTTACCTGGTGGTCGCTTCAATGTCGGGAGCCTGAAGAAAGCCATCAAAAATGCTAAAGATGGCGAAACCGACCACTGTGCATTTGCAGCTTCCGAGGCTGTCTTGCAGCGGAAGGTGTGCCATTTGTAGGTAGGTGCAGCATCCACATACCAGATGATAGCGACTAGCAATGTGGCCTGAAAATGAGAAAGGTCCACATGTGTTCTCTTGGCTATGTGTAATTGCCTGCCTGATGTGCCGTTCCTTCCACCTCAAACTGACTGCCATCGAGGAACGGTAACCCATACAATGCTCTGACCAAACACATGCGCCACCCCTGCAAAGTACGCACTCAAGAACAGATCAGTGCAAATATTTGCAAGCCACATTACGACAACACTGGAAGAATTCTCGTCCAGTGCAGCCAGACCTTGCCCATGGGCACGCTAACGACCGGATTCGGCTAGTGCGGCTCCCACGCGACATCTCCGCGCCCAAGCTCTCCAGATCTCTCCGGACTCCCCCGCAACGGAATGAGGACTCCTGGAGCAGCACCTCCTATGCGCGCTTCATTACCTGCCTCAAGTCGCCATCGAATCTTCAGCAGCATGGCGATTTACTCTCGATGAGGACTGCACCCTGAAAGACACGTTTCATTCACGGTTTCACCCCATTTCCCCACGAATACCAGGTCTGCCATTGTCGACCATCCGACATGCTCGCGCGTCTCCGAGGTGTCAGATTTAGGCTATGCTGATCCGGGCAACCCAACCGCCAGATTGCGATTCACGTCCCGTGCAACCTCGTTGGAGAGGCTACCCAAACTGTCACCTCTTGGTCAAGTAAATCCCTCATTGGTGGAAGACCTCTTAGTCTGGGGCTCCCACCCTCCACAGTCCGGAGTAATGCAGTCCGCAGCCTGAGTATAAGAGGGCCAGGCCCCCATGGGGCAGCGAGGGTTCTGATTTTCTGAATTCTCAGATCGCACAGCATGTCACAGGCTGCAGTATCTGCGTGGGCTCTCCGCCGCAAGCTGCTCTGGCTCGTCGTGAAAAGGCACGCTGCCAGACTGGGGCGTGCTGTGGAGTGAACACATGGTAAGTCTAACCCGCATTGATCTCCATGACTGTGCCTCCTCTTTATGCATCGCTCATCCCCCGCTAACAGTGTCACCAGCGCACGCGAGACAGTCCCACCACAAGCCTGCTGAGTTTTGAGGCCATCACCCCATCGTACGAAGCGGAATCAAGATTTCATCCGGTTGATCTTCGGTTGACATAAACTCCCGAGTTTTGTCCCGACGACAGAGATTGCGCGCAAAACTAGCAGCTATTGCTCCACCATGGCCCTCTTTTTCGAAACCACGAGGAATTTTCTTCAAGATCCTCGGCACCACCGTTGTTCCCTGCGCAAGCTGCTGACCACTAGCGATGCAACCTTGGAACCAGGAATGAGGCTCTGCGGACGCTAAATTGCCGCTTCTCGGACAAGATCGGCGCCTGCAGCCAACCATCGCCAAGTCACCCCACCGCGACACTTACCTGTTGGGAGACACGGACGTAGGATGCTCGATACAGGAATCTCAACAATAATGTCCGAACACCGAACGAGAGCCTCACGTTGTTGGCCCACCTCACCACCCGCATTCGTGGGTGACTCCGCTGCTGCGAAGTTTGTCTGGAGATGACTTCTGAGGGGAGATGCGCCCATGGGCCTCCATCTATTGGGAAGCGTGGGGCGTATAACGTACAATCAAGCTCGTGCTGCCGACTTTCCTTCATGTTGCCCGATCACACGCGAGGCAAATTTGTTTTCCGGCCAAGCATCCGGTCCAGGAACGGCCCTGAGCGCGAGCTTCGACAACATTCAGCATGGAATTACATCATACAGCCCCATTCTTCGTGGTCTTGGTCAATCCAGTCGCGATGCTAGAGAAGAAATGAGCTCCGGCTGCCAGGTCGAAATTGACAGCGGGGCTCCACTCAATTCAGGCCAAACGATAGTCTCCGCGCCCTCACACGACAATAAGTTCTCCTCAAAACCCGCAATTCAGCTTCCTTCTCCAGTTCTTCCCCGTCAACTCCTCCAGCGATTTGCACTGTCCGGCAAAGTCAGAAGTTCTGTACTTTGCAGTTTCATTATCTTTATCATTTTAATATAGGACTTGGTGTCCAACTAGCCCATCATGAAGTTCTTTGGCAAGAAGACTGAGGAGGTGCCTGCTGAGAAGGGAACTCCTGAGTCTGCGACTCCTGCTGAGACTCCCGCGAGGACTGTCTCCCCTACCAGGGACGGCCATGATGTCGAGCCCACGGGTCGTGTTCCCGCTGTTGCTGTCATCCTCGGAGCGGTCGCCAGTATTGGTGGCTTCATGTTCGGATACGAGTCCGGACAGATCTCTGGTTTCCTTCAGATGTCGGATTTCCTCGAAAGGTTTGGTGAGAACGGCGAGTTCTCTGCCATTCGTCAAGGTACCATTGTCGGTCTTCTCTGGTAAGCAGCATCCAATTGTTATAGTCGACTCTCCTAACAACCTCCAGCATCGGTACCCTGTTCGGTTGCTTGATCTCGGCTCCTCTTGCTGATACATTCGGTCGTCGCCTCACCATCTCCGGTTCTGCTTTCTTCTACATCGTCGGTGTGATCATTGAAATTACTTCCGAGCGCGTCTGGGTTCAGTTCGCCATGGGCCGTTTCACTGCTGGTCTTGGTATCGGAGCCCTCTCCACTGTCGTCCCTATGTACCAGTCAGAGTCGATTCCCAAGCGCATCCGTGGTGCTACTGTCTCTTCCTACCAGTTGCTGATTACTCTTGGTATCTGGACTGCCTACATGGTCAACTACGGCACATCCAAGGACTACACCAACGATGCTCAGTGGCGCATTCCCAACGGTCTTTCCGCCCTCTGGGCTATCATTCTTGGTAGCACCATCCTTCTCCTTCCTGAGTCTCCCCGTTATGCCTACCGTATGGGCCGCATCGATGAGGCCCGCGCCAACATGGCCCGTCTCAACGGTATCGACGCCAACAGCGCCTACATCGACAACGAGATTCGCGAGATCGAGGAGAAACTTGCTGCTGAGAAGGCTGGCGGTGACCACCCCTGGCACGAGTGCTTCACGGGCCCCCGTATGCTCTACCGTACTCTCCTCGGCATGGTTCTCCAGGCTGGCCAGCAGCTTACTGGTGCCAACTACTTCTTCTACTACGGTACTGTCATCTTCAGCGCCACTGGTCTCAAGAACCCCTACGTCACCTCCATCATTCTCGGTACCGTCAACGTTGTCGCTACTATTGGTGGTCTCTGGATCGTTGAGAACGTCGGCCGCCGTATGGCTATGATGTGCGGTGCTGCATGGATGTTCCTGTGCCTGTTCATCTACTCTTTCGTCGGTCACTACATCTCCAACCCCGGCGAAAACGGCCAGCCCGTCCCTACTGCTACCGCCGGAAACGTCATGATCGTCTTCACCTGCCTGTTCATTGTTGGTTTTGCTACCACCTGGGGTCCTCTCGTCTGGGCCATCGTTGGTGAGCTGTACCCCGCCCGCTACCGCGCGACCTGCATGGCCATGGCCACTGCCTCCAACTGGCTGTTCAACTTCATCATCTCGTTCGTCTCGACTCTCGTCACCGACCGCATCGACTACTTCTATGGTCTCGTCTTCGGTGTTTCGTGCTTCCTGCTCTTCTGGGTCGTCTACTTCTTCATGATTGAGTCCAAGGACCGCTCACTCGAGGAGATCGACACCATGTACGTGCTTCATGTCAACCCTATCACCTCGGCCAAGTGGGACTCGTCTTCCATCGCCAAGGACGGTCTCGTCGACACCGACCGCCTTCAGATGGGTCCTGGTGGCCGCAGCTGGAGCAAGGCTGAGCAGGCTAACACCCGCGGTGGTGTTCTTGAACCTGCTGAGCGTACTGAGCTTCAGGTTTAGAGCTGATGGGAGTGAACGAGATAAGATGTATGATTGTTCATGAGTTTAGCGGCATTTGAGAGTAGTAATATTGTATCAATATATTCTTCACACTGAACTATGTCTCCATGCATGTACGTAACCATCGCGATATGGTCGTCTCTCCGCGTGTTTCGAAAACGTAGGGGTTCCCTCATCTATGTCTATCATACCTTGTTCAACCATCTAGAAGACACCGTCCGCAGCTCTTGCAGCCTTAAACTCATCACCGCCATAGAACTCCAGCATCTCTGCCCAGGTATCATCCCACTCCTCTTTCCAAAACCCACCCTTGGCCGCCCAGATCTTCTCGTGCACGACCTTCATTCCCTTCTCACCCTTTTCATTCGGGAAGAACGCACCGTACTCCCTCTCCAACATACCCGGCGGATACGCACTATTAATGCCAAACTGCCAGTTCAGAAACGCCTGCTCAGCCATCTTGACCTCATACTTATCAAACTTCAAGTAATTCTGCAGCAGCCGCTGATGCTGACGCGTATTGGGCGTAAACACCATGCTACCAACATTAATATTGGCATCGAAGATCGAGTACGGGTCCGCCGGCACTCCAGCGAAGATGTAGCGCTCGCACACGCCATCGCCGCCGGGCAGAAAGTCGTCGAGCTGCATCTTGCTCGGAATGCATTCCCACACTGGCTTGAGCTCAAACATGTCGTCAATTGGCGCGATGGGCAGCGCGTCTGCGTCGAGGAACAGTATTCGACTAAATGAGGTCTCGTTCCACATGTGCAGCTTGGCGAACAGGTCTTTCCATCTGTCGAGCACCGCTGGGTCAGGCGGGTTCCACGGCAGAGAGGCTAGTTCACGGACGATTGCGCCTGCGCCGGAGAGCAGTTGCCGCTGTTCTGGAGAAACCCATTCGCCGACGAAGACCATAAATGGGTGATGTGCTGACTTTGAGCGCGGAGACCAGAGGATGCGGTACACTAGTGAATGTATGGCGAGGTAGTATGGGTCTTCAATGGACGGGTTGCGGGATGCAAAGAACGTCGCATATGTGTAGGATGGGGGACCATTGGGGTCGTAGTTGCGCGGTGCATATTTGCTCAGCTCTTTGAATGTGTCGATAGGAAGCTCGAGATTGAGGTCTTTTGCGAAGTCGAAACCAATGTTGCCTGTGCCTTTGCTCTCAGGCTCTGCTGATGGAGCATCATCAGGCTCATGCAAATTCGACACATCATAGGAGTCCGATTTGGTCGAGGCGAGCGGTAGCTTCTGCGATCCAGGTACATATTCGACTACCTCCACAAGTGGGGTGCTGTCGGACTCGTGACTTTTGTCTTCTTTGGGCGAGTCATGTGCATGTTGAGTATTTGTTGAAGACCCGGACAGTTTAGCCGGTCGGAGGCCTAGTGACATCGACTCATGCTGGGTGAAGAAGTACACGAGTCCCAGAAGGAGGACGGCCGCTGCAAGACAGTATCGTAGTCGCTTCATGGTGTCGGGCGCTGGCAGTCTTCATGTGAGCATCCAAAGTACCGAAGCCGTGTACGTTCAATACGTCTCCGCCGCAGTACCTTTGGACTAAGTTAGAGATAATTGTCAAGACGGTGAAGATGTTGTGCACGGCTTGTAGAGCAGCCTAGGGAAATGACCGAGTGATCGGCGACATGTGAATTCTGGACTGGTAAGCCAACACTGTGAGGGTCATCCCAATGAGCACGGAACTGTACCAGCCACTCACAATACTTGTGACAGCAGCGGGCGAATACAGGCTCGAGTGTGCAAGAACGGGCCCAACTCCGCCCTGGAGCTTTTGAACAGTCGATCGCGCTGTCGCGCTAGAAGTGCAAGGGCCCGCTACCCCGCATGCTGGTGCCCGATATCCTGGGGTCTCTAGTGCCGGAGCCAAGGCCTTTTCTAGCAAACCAATAAAATCCTGCGCGAGACGTCACTCCCAACGTTGACAGCCTCGCTGTAATGCTGCAGCAGCGGACGGCCCAACGCTCCGAGGTACATGTGAATACACGTGAAGGCACGGCACACGAGCATTTGTTGAGGAAATGCACAGACATGATTTCGATTGCGTTCTTCTGCACGTGAGCATCAGTGTTGAGCGACTTAGCAAATCTGGAGGATCCAACCCCTCGTAGAGATGCCAGCAATCTAGGCACTGTATTACCTGACTAAACCTCAGGTCTCCGCCGTCAAAAGTCTCCACCGTTGCGCGAACTTGCAAATTAGATGGGAAGCCTCGAATCCACTGCGTCGTGCTAGATTGCTTATCGTGGTCACTGAGATACAGTATGATGATAATCGCTTTGATTGCTCGAATAGTATAGGATCTGACCACTGTATCAGGCTTATCGCTTTGGCGATTGAGATTGTGGTGCCAGAGTCTTCTTGTAGAGCCAATTGGAGAACTTGACGCTCGGCTCATCAATGAGTTTCGTGACCACTTCGGCGACGTAGAACGTGACCGGGATGTTGATGACTTGGACCGCCCAGAAAGCCAACTCGAAGCCCATCGGTCCGTTCATAGCCAAAGGAAAGATGTCGACCCACTGTGGGATATTCTTGTGCCCCATTTTCTTGAAGCCTACAGCCGCATAAAGTCGATCGGAAAGTGTGTAGATGACAATGCCGTGAACAAGGTAGAGTGCGAAGGAGACGCGTCCAAGATATTGACAGAAGCGTGTTTCAAAGAAGCGCTTGAGCCATGGCAGTCGGGGAATTGATGCGACAGTGAGGACGGCAGCCCAAGTGAGGTAGAACCACTTAGCGTCCCAGGCAGCTTGCGGCTTTAGCTTGAAGAGCCACTTCCAGCCTGGCGACGAAGCGAGTAAGTTCTCGTTGCCGTCGAGCGATTCGCATGATGGAACACCTCCAAGGTACATTCCAATGAGGAAGAGGTGGAAGAAGATGAACTCCTTGAACTCTCCCAGCTTTGCAAGAAAGCGTGGTTCTTCGTCGTCGAGAGCGAGCAGATCGAGGTCGGATAGCAGCATGCCGCCCATAAAAAGAGCGCCATACCAACCATCGACAACATACAGAAAGTAGATGAACAACGCAAACTCGCACCAAAGTCTGGCATTCTTCGTGCATCGGGAGAGAGCCGATATCGCGGTGTACACAATGATTGATCCTTTGAACTCTATAGATCGTGTCAGCTCAATTGTTGTCTTGGGTGTCCTGTGAGACAAACCTATTGGGATTGACCACAGATGGCTGTTGTACTTGGAGGTAAAGTCGAGATTGGCGCCAGTCAAGAACACAAAACTGTAATTCTTGAAAGTGTAGTACCAGGTCTTGAACTCTTCGCCCCATGTTTTCTTGCGCTCCCCAAAATCGACCCATACGTTGGTCCAGTGTCGAATGATCATCCAGGAGAGGGTGAAGCCGATGACCGGAAGATAAAGACGCAACCATCGGCGGAAAAGAGCAGAACCAACAGCATCTGCTGATACCAGGTGCTGGCTTTTCTGGACTGCCCCGAGAGACCTGACCGAGAGTACATAGCCAGAGATGACGAAGAAGATCGCCACAGCGAAGTGCCCGCCGGAGAAAAAGTGCCTGATGAAAGGAAGGGCAGCAAAATAATGGCGCTTATTGTAGCCAAATGCGTTTTCATAGACTGAATTTCCGTGGAGGTCGTGCGCCCAAAGCTGGTTGTGGTGAAGGAATACTATGAATGCAGCGAAGCCTCGTAAGCCGTCAAGCCATGCTGTACGCCGCAGCAGCTTCTTCGGGCTGCCAGGACGCAAGGAGAGGAACTCTGGGCGGACAACATCGATACTCCAACGAGTCGCTCGTATTGGTTTCCAGGATAGAGTATTCAACTTGACGTCTTCAAGTGCACCGTGGTCCAGCGGTCCCTCGATTTTCGTAGGCATTTTTGCAATTAAATTTGATCGTGTGTCCACAATGCTATGCGTCCAGATGATAGTAGACCTCTGCTGGTAAATGAGCAGTTGGCGTCTTTCAGAAGCGTGCATTCAGGCTGCCCCAAGGCGCACGAAGGATGCGCTAGGCTGTTTGTAAACTTCAGTGCGACGACCCTTGTACACGAGGGTGGATATCGGCCTAATCCAAGGCACTTGACCGCGCATTTGTAAATCGACTTTAGCGTATTGTCAAAATGCCAAACGTAGGACCGGCAAAAACATACTGCCCAATGATCGTCGAGGTGTAGCCTCAAAGTTGGTCGAATGCCGAGGTGCCGAGGGGGCGAACCTTCAAAATTTAGCATATGGTGAATGCCAACTTCGCGTGATGCGGGGAAACAGCTAATTTCGGACCCACAATTCACCGCGAGGCGTAGTAACCGTTGTTGGGGATGACGAACGACTGGTCAGGTACAAGATCGCTGCAAGTGCCTGTTCGGGCACACCCTGAAAGGTGCAAGTGAGCCGCTGCACGCGCAGGGTTTACACAACAAGCTTTAGCTTGATCGCCTTGGACTTCCTCTGTTTGTTAATTGGACCGACGCAACGGAGAAAGCCTGGAATCGCTTCATGAAGCTCGGTCTTCCAGTCTGTTAGCTTGTGATGATGACCTCTTGAAGTGTACGTACCTAGCAATGCAAGCGTGTCCGGCCTCGGAAAGTTGGCGATCAACGAGGCCAAGACAAACGGAGCGGCAAGGGTCGTGTTGCAGGGACCTCTTTAATGACGGGAGAGAGGCGTGGATCCTGTAAATTCGTGATTAACCTCAGCATGCGCACTCGACCATCTCGTCCGCCTCCACTCAAGCTCTACCTTAACACGAAGATGCCTGCTCACTCACCTATTGCCTCTCACTTCAGGAGCAAGTTCACTACACAAGTCAGGAGAGTATTGCCTGCCTATCTTCTTATCATCTTTCTGATCTTGTTCTTCACCAACTCGTACTTCTTCACCGCGCCTGTCCGCGCCGCGCACAAGTACAGACGAGAGAGGAAGTACCAGCAGCCTATCCAAGCAAAATTGGACGTCATTCCCCGTAAGATCTGGCAGACATGGAAGACTGGACCATTGGCCTTTGAGCAGCGTGATTCTGACTCCGCGAAGACATGGCCAGCCAAGAACCCCAGCTACCGGTATGAGGTCCTTACCGACGACAATGCCATGGCATATGTCGAGTGGCACTACGGTGTACACGGTTTCAATCGTCAAGACATCATTGACTTGTACCGCGAGCTCGACATCACCATAATCAAGGCTGACCTGCTGCGATACCTTGTCATGTATGCGGAAGGAGGCGTGTACGCAGACATCGACGTCGAATGCTTGCGCCCTGTCGAGAGGTTCATCCCAGAGAGATACAATGAACAGGACATTGACATGATCATTGGTGTCGAGATCGACGAGCCTGCTTTCATCGACCACCCAATCCTGGGATCGAAGTGCAAGTCATTTTGCCAATGGACCTTCGCCGCGAAACCAAGACTGCCGGTCATGATGCGTTTGATCGAGAACATTCAAGATTGGTTGCACGATCTCTCGCACGAGAAGGGCGTGCCAATCTCGAAGCTTGAACTTGACTTCAACGAGGTCATCAGCGGAACAGGTCCCTCAGCTTTCACTAAGGCGGTGCTCGAGCAGATGACTGCACAAAACCACGGAAGGGAGGTTACCTGGGACCCATTCCACAATCTGGCGGAATCCAGGCTCCAAAACGGTATCCTCGTCCTCAACGTGGAGGCCTTTGCTGCCGGACAAGGCCATTCCGACTCAGGTAACCACGATTCGAGAGGTGCTCTTGTCAAACACCACTACCATGCTTCCGGGTGGCCTTCCCGCCATCCTCGCCACAGTCATGCCATGTACGGAGAGGTTGAGCAGTGCAACTGGAAGCCTGAATGCGTCGCGGAATGGGTAGGTCGCTCCTCACACCGTCTCTGAGATCCCTTTCTGACCCCCTGCAGGACAAGAACGTCGCCGAGTGGGACACGCTCGATAAGGAAGAGCAGGAGAAGCGGCTGGCCAGCAAGCCTCCTCCACCTGGCCCACCTGCCTGAACATCTCAAAATCGCGTCTAGACCTACACCGCTACGCGTGAGTCGTAGTCAGGTCAAGGAAAGCGAGAGGCGGGCTTTAGACGTGCGCTCGGCGGTTATCGAGCGTTTGAGGCGCGCAGCGCACGCTTGGATACCGAGGTTCATAAGAAGCACGTCTACCGAGCGTGTATCGAGTCATTGAGCTGCGCAGAACATATAGAGGGCACAAAGATGCTGTGGTGGACGGTCCCATGTAGATTTCGATGATTTCGATGGTTTCCTGATTGCTGTTGACGAAGTTTACGAGGCGTTGCGGAGTAAACGAGCAGAGAGCTGCGCGGGACATATACCCTTACATAGTCCCAGCCAGCGCCAACGCATTAATGAGAACATGCATATAGTAAAAGCCGAACAGCCGCAAAGCTGCATTGTTGATGCTTGGTCCGTGGCCATGGTGGTGATGACAGGCGCAAACGGCTTTTGCGGCAGCGACGGAAGGCGCCAAGGAAATTAGCTGCGTGCGAACCATCAGCTCCTAACTCAGCCAACCACTGCCCATCATCGCCACACTTTGTCGCAACGTTCGCTCTTTGTCCCAAGCCTGTGGGGAAAACCCCAGCGGCTGTACGCGCGACCGTTGTTCGTCCCGCGACATGTTCTCGAACGAATTTACTAACATTGCGCGCAATCCTTGTGGCCTCTGACAAACATAGTCACGTGACGAAACGACAGAAATCCACGACCCCACACTGGCGTCCCTACCGGCTCGAAGGGCACAAGTCACAGAGAACGGCTCTGTTAGCTTTGGGCTTTGCAATTCTATGACGGGTCGACTTTCAGCGAGCTCGATAGGTTAGGCAGACCTCACGCCGCACGCGCGAGTGGAAACGAAAGAGGATTGGCTGCTATGTCGACCTGTCGCTTCACCTCATGGCAGCTACATCCTGGATTTACTCGACCCTTACCTATCCATGTGTTATAGATGTTGCGGTACGACCCAAGAGGCCAGCGTCGACTCGCTGTGGGGAGTCACAGATCGTTGGTGCCAGGCCGCTCCATGAGAGCGAGAGCGAGTACGGAATGCGAGTCCGAGCGCATACGTAGCATTGGCGTATAAACACCTAAGTCTTGGTGGTCATTTTCCACTCATTTCTATTGCAGTTTCGCTCCAGTCTCGACTATGAAATTTCTAGTTACTTTTCTACAACATTGTGACGACTCTCTCTCTCCACCAGCAACCATGGCGGGCGCCATACAAGCTCTCATTTCACGGGTCAGCAGTACGGATGTCCTCTCCATCAGGCGCTTTGCCCTCTTTCTTGGCGTCTTTATCACTATCCAGATCGTCAGAAGCGTCGTTCGCATTGTATACAACCTCTACTTCCACCCGCTCAGCAAGTATCCTGGACCAAGATTATGGGCAGCCTTCGATGTCGCACGCACGATAGGACGCACGGGAGGGTACATCGACTTCCAGATAGCTGAAGAACATCTAAAACACGGAGAGGTAGTACGAAGCGGTGTGGACGAGCTATCTTCCATCAATCCGAGCGCCTGGAAAAGACATTTACGGGCACGGCCATGCAGAGCTACGCACGTACTTCCCGCCGAACGCCGTCAATACAAACCAGACCATTGCAGCAAATTCGAGCAACCACTTTCGCATGCGCCAAGCTATGCTTCTGGCCTTCTCCGAGAAAGCACTCGCTCAGCAAGAACGACTGGTCCGTGTGTACATCGATCTGCTCATGAAGCGCCTCTCCGAATGTGCGCAATCTCCCAAGCCAGCTGACATGGCTCGCTGGTTACCACCTCACCACCTTCGATCTGATCGCCGATCTTCGTTTCGGAAAGCCGTTGGACGGACTGGAGACAGGGAGGTCGAACGCTTGGATAGAGAAGATCGACAAGATGCTGAGAATCATGCCGGTCTTGATGGTCGTGACGAGCGTCCCGTTCCTCATGACGCTGTTTGACACAGTGCTTGGCAGAAAGATGCAGCAGTCCCGTAAAGAACACCAAGACTACGCCGCCTCGCTCGCTATGAGTCGAATCGAAGGGACGGAACATGCCGACTGTGGCGACTTCATGGATTTCATCCTTCGCTCCCGTGGCGAGGATCACAAGCTGACAGATGAAGAGCTGGTGCAAAACGCTGACCTCTTCATGGTAGCAGGTTCCGAAACCACAGCGACAGTCCTGCTTAGTGTCACGTCCTACCTTTTGCAGAACCCGGACGCATACCAAAGAGCTACAGAGGAAGTGAGAGCGGCCTTCGTGCAGGCCACAGACATCAACTTCAGAGAGGTGAGCGCGCATTTACCGTATATGCTGGCTTGTTTGAACGAGGCGGTGCGTATCTTTCCCTCCATACCTCTAGCCCTTCTCCGGATTACGAGTGACGGCCCGCCAACTCCTGTTGCTGGCCACTCGATACCCGCCAAGGTGAGAAACAATCACGGATATATCGACGTTGACGCTGATGCCTCTAAACCCGCGTCGGCGTGCACCAACTCGCAGCGTACCACTCGCCTCTCAACTTCCACGACCCGCAGTCCTTCCACCCAGAGCGCTGGCTACCGGAGGTATGCACCGATCCTTCTTCGCCTTTTTATAACGATCACCGCGATGTACATAAGCCATTCTCGTACGGTCGCCGTGATTGTATCGGGCGCAATCTGGCGTTTCTGGAGATGCGTCATATCGTTGCACTGCTGCTGTGGAATTTCGGTTTGGAGCTGGATGAGGGCATGGAGCAGTGGCATGTACAGAGGATCTGGGGCTTGTGGGAGGAACCCACGTTGAGGGTGCACATCAAGCGCAGGGCTGCGTCTTCTGGGCGGTGAAATCACATAGTATGCTCTTGTCGAACCTGCTCAGCCTTCTTTGTCTTTTGACACAAGAGACGCTTAGTGAAACCTCATCGTCCATGGACACTAGCGGACTATGCCTCCATCTCCGAAGTATACCAGGCCTGTCTGCACGTCCAATCATTCTTCCTACCCAACGTCTGTTCCTCAATTCTCCAAAATCAAGCTTACTCCGGCGCATGTCTGCGTCTTCCTCTGCTGCTCAAAATCGATCAAGACAAGCTCAGTGTCTGTCGTCGTCAGGCCCGAGATTGTCAATTGCAAGATCTGGACTCTAGCTTCCGACACCTTGCACACCTTACTTTCTGACTTCAGGCTCTTCAAGCTCTTCAGATGACACAAAGTGCTGCGATGTCTACCTTGCTGATTTCTATTCAAAACGGAGATTTGCGGCATCACATGTCTGCTGGCTGCTACTTGCAAGCATGTACTAGCTAGCAACTCAACATTTCAAACAGCAAAATGGTCCATTCTGACAACATGTCTTCTCGTTGGTCTGCTCTCTACAGGTATATTCCTTTATCTCTATGACACTCTTTTCTGCCTTCCGACTTCACAGCAGTACAGCTACTTACAATAAGCGTGCCTATTTCAAGTTCAGGGACTTGGACTTGGGCGTGTAGATCAACAAGTCACCCACAAGTTGACCCTGCGCAGGCGTACAAGTCCCTCCAAGCCTCTCTAAAACTCTGCTGCACCACATATCTTCTTTATACAGCTTCAGAAACCTTCTTCACAATACTGCGTATCTATCTCTCTGTCTGCTGTGCAAAGTCAATGCTTCGCTCTCATCGTGTCCAAAGTTCTAACCAGCAACACTATGTCGACCCCCTTTCCTTTTACCCAAATAATTAGACGCACACTACCATGTGAGCTGTTATTTTCTGTCCAAATCTCATGTACGAGACTGTTTCTAGTCTGGCTGCCTTGCTAAGAGGAACACTTGAACCTCTCATGCGGGCTCTGCCTGAGATGTAGCTACAGAGTAATACCACAAGTATAGCTGCGGAGCGTTCCATCTTTCTCTACTGTGTATCTGGCCTCTAATTGCTCTAAAAGCCGGTACGTACTGACTGATAACTACTCCTGTTCGCTGTTGAACACTTGCGCTATGAGGAGTATCTGTGTCCTATGTCTTATTCTAGAAGAAAAGGGTGAGGCATCTGCATGTCTGGTTTGCTTCTTTTCCTTGGGGACTTAAGCGGCTCCAACTACTACTTCGACTGTCTTCTAAGTCGTCTGTTCGTTCCGAATGACTAGAAAAGCTGGGCCGTATGATGACATGTCTGAACTTCCATTTGCTCTGCAAGCTCTATGCTTCTTTTTCAGGTATTGCTCTCGATATGTGGAAAGTTCAATATGCGTGGAACTATGCTTGTGCCCAACCAAGCACCATGAGTGCCGTTATGCTGCTGTCTCCCGCCCCTCAGCACCTGTACTCCAAATCACGCATGTCCCGTCATTCTTCCAAAAAGCCGGTATGAAAGCCGCATGTCTGCTGGGCCGTAATATTACTTACAAATGCCACCATGGAGCCAGAAGTCAAAGGACTTTCTTCTAGGGAACCTCAACAAGTATATGATGCCCATTCTCCCTGAAAGAAGGTCCCGTGAATGCCATGACTGCTCTCCTTTCCAAAGCTACGCAGCGAAAATGACATGTTTCGGGTTTCCGCCCACCTAAAGCTAGCAGACGAGACTTGCATCCGGTACGGGACTAGCTTGGCAGTGTTGCGTAGTATTCCAGACGCAGAGCACATCCGGGCCAAGACCGTCACTATGATGTGAAGCCGTAGAGGTCCTTACTGTCTTGCCTCTCAACACCCATCCTCCAATCTTCTTCAAAAAAGCGCAAGAGCCAACGCATGTCTGCTCTTGTCTCTGCTCACTAAAACACACTCTTTTGTCACATTATGTCCGTCGTCTTTGCTGTTCAAAACATCCAATAGAAACCTCAGTGTTGAGTTCCCTCTGCCGAACAGTCTCCAGTGCAGGCTCCCACGTTTTTCCATGGATATAGACCCGCCCTGGGCTTTTTGTCGCTGTCTTTGACAACCTCCAATTCTAACGACTAACCAGAGTCCAAGATGTCCGCAACGATACCTGCAGCTCGACTGCTGTCAAAATTCGCGGATGGGACGGGCTATGCCTGCCGTCTGCTGCCTCAACAATGTGCAAATGAACACCAGATGCTTTCTTTCGCCTTGCTAGAGACCTGTAATAGATTTCTGATCAGTTAATTAGATGTCGCGCTCAGTATCGACAACCTGTTTGCTCCAAGTCAAAGATGGTCACAGGGCAAGGTGCATGGCTGAGGCCACTTCCGAACCTGCAAGTTCCTCCTCGTGTTATGTCTGCTCGAACGTCAAATTGATCATCGTTCTCGTCTGCAACGCGTCGATAAGTCGCGAAATGAGAGAGACGTATGACATGAGTACTGGCTCCGCAAAGCAACACATCCCAGGCCGTAAATCGTATATTCATTTGTCGTAACATGCATGCCGATCTCAGATATCCACCGTGCTATCTAACTAACACCACTGCTCTTCAAGACGCCATGCTATGGCCACCCAATGACCCACAAGCTGAAAGAAAAAAGGAACGGAACATGCAGATGCTCTCATCACCTATACCCCCTCATCTCAATAAATTCCCTTTCCCGCACCAAAGGACTTCCCTCCCTTGGCGGTGCAGGAAGGCTCAACCTCCTCTTATCCACGACCACCGTCTCCCTCAAATCGACCTCCCTCTCCAACTCATCCACCTCATGATACGTCCCCACATGCTTGACCAGGGCCTCAACATTGCGACAAATCGCATCACTCTCCCTCTCCCTCGAGCAAATAACACACGCATACTCGCCCTCGGGGGTATGGCACTTGACCGCAAACCGCTGTCCGAGTCTGAACTCCCTGGTCTCCATGACTTCTGATTTGTACCCGCCCTCGATGATGGTGAGCGGTGTGCGTTTCCCAATCATCCAGAAATCCTCGCCCGTCACGTCGAGACGCAGACCGCACGCGGGGCACGCACACGACCCGCCGGGCGCCATGCTGGCGGCCAGCGGGCGAGACTTGTCGTATTGCAGATCGAGGCTGTACCGACAATATAGCGTGTCCTGGCCCTGCATCTCTCCTCCCCCGACGATCGAGAGCGACTTGCGAGACGGCGCGGCGATGGAGCGTTGCGGCGACGGCGAGCGATTTGAGACTGAGGATGAGAGCCGCGCTTGCTGGTCTTGCAGGGCTTTTAGGCTGCCCTCGCGAGCGGAGTTCGACGCAGCGACGAGTTTTGCCATGTCCGCGCGTGTGAGCTGGCGGTCGTTGGCGAGCGCATCTTGCAGGACGGTTATGACGGTCTGTTGGAGCGAGATGATTTGCGCTTGCAGTTGGTTTTCGGTGATCGCTGGCGGGACGTCAGTATAGGCGTGAGTGCTGGTGTGCGGCTCGCGACACTCGCTATGCCCACGGCTCGCTACGGTTGCAGGAAGAGTGTCTTACCGTCGCCCCGCGCAAAGCGGTTGCCGTACCGCCCGTACATGTCGTCGTACATGCGCTGGATCATCATGCCGTTGCGCCCCAGATTCTCGCCCACATCGTCGCGGTAGTCGTCGCGGTAGTCGTCGCGATACCCGCCTCCGCCTCGTCTTCCACCGCCTCCTCTCTCCCCTCCACCATCCTTCAGGCGGTCAATCTCCTCCTGCCGCTTCTCAGCCTTCTTCTGCGCCTCCTCGAACTGGTTTTTTAAGTTCGTGATCTTATCGTCCTGCTCTGTATCTCTCTTCTTCTGCTTGTGCGCCTCGCGGCGGTCATGGACGCGCTCCCACAGGCCCATGGAGGCGGTGAAGGTGCCCACCAAGGTCGACGCAAGCGTCGCGCAGATGAACGTTTTCTGGAAGCTGGGGTGAGCATCGGCTGTCGGGGGCTGGATCATGGGCAGGAACTCGCCGCCAGGGTTGCTCCTGCCTGCCGGGCCTTTACCTTTAGGTTCTTTTCTTCGATCCATGATGCGTAGTTCATGACGCCGCAGGCGTTGGTGAATACGTGTAGAGAAGGACGAGGTCTAAGGCGCCGGCGGCGGGGTGGAAATAGACAAGTGCGCTGTATGTGAGGTATATAGAAGACGACAAAGGCAAAGGATCAAGACGCCCGGCAATGACTCGCACTTAACTGCACCTTCACGTAGTTAGTTACACTACTTGGGACGTGGGACGCTGTGACTGGGAGGAAGAAAGGAAGATGCGCGAGTAGTATGCAATGCACGACATATGACGCTGACGCTCTGACGGTCGTGCGCGTGGCGGGTCCCATGTCATGACCCGTGGTGAGGGATCGTCCGCTCGGGACAAAGATGGCATTTGATTGCTTCAAATCTGGCGTATTTCCTGTGAGGGCTGCCGCTACGCTGACCGCAAGTTTCGCATCGTGTGCTGCGGCTGTTTTGAGGGATGATGTCATGGTGGGGTTGCTAGCGTGCGGTACCGTCTGGCGCGCGAGCCCCAGCCTACCCGTCGCGAGTGAGCAGAGCGAGCTTAGCCGTCCCTTTCATGAACTAGGATCCGGTGCGACGTGTTAATGAGCATCCGACGTCTGCGACCCCGGTCTTTCGAGTGGTTGAGCGTGGCATGAATGTTTTTGACCAGACTTAAGAACCCTCTCTATACATCTCAGGGATGCCCCATCTCTCACGAACCCCAGACACCGTTCGAGTCGAGGGTTACAACATGCCGTGTGCGATCGGCCTAGGCTACTGCACGACGTCTCGTCAAGCTGTCATCGTTGCGCAGGTGCTGTCGTGTAGCACCTGTGTACCTCCGCAGCAGAGCGAGATGAAGCGAAGTTGCTATCTTTTGGGTTTGATATTGGCAAAGTCGGTACCTTGACCTTATGAGTGTGGGTAAGTACGCATGGGATGACATGCCTACTTGCTTGTCGCGACTCATCATGCAAGACCCGAGGTTTGTTTTACAGGCAATGAGACTGGCCATCGCAGACCCTTGAATTATGCGCTCTTATCAAGTTGTGAAGAGTAGAGATTGATGTGCGTGCTTGAATGAGTAAGCAAGATATAGGGTAGGCTGTATCGGACCATCACTAGGATTACTCTCCCGCCCTCACGCCAACACTTCCTCCCTAGATCACTGCTCGGTATGTATATCGATTAGCATGCGAAGCGTCCTGATCCGTTGCCTTCTACTCAAACATTCAGCCAGTCCAAGCAGTAGTGGCTCTACCGTACCGCGCCACAGGGTATTTGTGATATATTGTAGTGCGATCGCAGATACGATGACAGAGACTCAGACATGTCAAGGTCTTGATATGCGCAAGTCACGAATTATTCTTACTACTTATCTCTGCAGTATGTCAAGCCAAACATCATGTCTACGCTATCCCAGGCCTGTACTAATGTCCAGGCTAATAGTTATCTTAAGGAAGGAAGAAGCAGCCCAGGTGCAACCATAAGCAATATCTAACGCGACTATCAGCATATTTATTTTAATGCGCCAGTAGACAAGTGTAGCAGAGGTTTAGTATACATATTGTCGCACTGCATACGCTAGTAATACATGCAGCCTTGCACCTAGGTTGAGTAGATAGTGAAGAAGTGAGACGCTTTACAAGTGTTCAGCTACAAGGGCCTTTCAGCCTTATGTGGCGCAACTTGATGTGAGGGACAATCGATGGTAGGCATGGGCGTGGTGCTTAGTAAGCATGCTAGTGGACCGCAAGTCTGAGGCAAGCGAACAGCCTTCCAGGACAATTCCAAACAGCTGCCCAGCACACGACACTCGCCCACGCCACAATCTTCACGCGCATCGTCTTCACACGTCGCAGATCCGCCTTTGTCGACAGTACCACTCAACGCGCGACAAGGAAACGCGTACGGGCGCGCCGGTCGCCACTGCTTTGTTCTCGATACTTTTCCCACCCTCGACCCTCACACCGACTCTCTCTATCTTCTCAGCCAAACAGCCAGAATGGCTGACTTCTCACCCGAGTCGCCGCTCGCGCAGCAGCTGCAGCAGCTCGTGCAGCCCAAGCTCGTGGAGTACGGATGGACAACCGGCGGCGACGACACAACGCTGTTTGAATACGTCCTGCTCATGGTGTCCAACGGCAAGGATTCGTCGCAAGTCGCCGCAGAGCTTTCCAACGATCTGCTCGATCTCGGACCCGACAACCCAGAGACACAGGAGTTTGCGCAGTGGTTGTTTGCACAGATCGACGCGCTGCAGCGGCAAGCTGCAGGAGGCGCACAGAGCGCACCTTCCGCAGACCAGACCATGGACGGCGGCGCACCGTCGTTTGTCCCCGGTGGGCAAGACACCGATATGGACGGCACCTCAGAAGCCCAAGAGGGCATGTACGTCAAATCCACCACTCTGCATCGCGTGCGACTTGAACTGACACAACACAGCCCTACAGGGCCTAAAGCTATGCGCAACGGCAGCGGTCCACAATCAGGGCGTGGCGGACCTCGCGGAGGACGCACGATGCTCAACCAGATGAACAGACAGATGAACCGGAATGACGACCCATTACATCGCGTTCGTGGCGGCGGAGGCGTTGGTAGAAACAACCGCGATCCCCCACGAGGCCCCCGTGGCCAAAACCTCGGCCGCGGCATGGAAGCCATGGCAAACGGCAGGGGCATGAACCAGGTTGGCAACATCAACGGAGCACCAGGGCCCATGAACGGAATGAACGGCATGGGCATGGGTGGCATGCCCGGAATGCCAATGCCCCCGATGGGCGGCCAGAACGGGATGAACGGCGGCATGGGCCTGAACCAGCAGCAGCAGATGGCGCTCATGCAGATGTACGAGCAGCAGGCCCAGATGATGCAGCAGATCTTCTCCGGCGCAGCACCTACACCCTACGTCAACCCCAACTTCAACAGCAGAGGCCGCGGTGGGCGAGGCGGGCGAGGAGGAGGTCGCGGCGGCATGCACCAGTCTACCAAGTTCACCAAGAAGGAGGGTCAGGACGACGCCATGACCGATGGCACAGGCGAGAACGGCGAGGGCATGGACGTCGAGAACACGCGGCCGGACCCCTCATCGACCATGTGCAAGTTCAACCTCCGCTGCACCAACCCCGACTGCCACTTCGTCCACCAGTCGCCCGCCGCGCCCCCCGGCACCACCGTCGACATGGAGAGCGTGTGCGAATTCGGCGCAGCCTGCAAGAACAAAAAGTGTGCCGGAAAGCACCCCTCGCCCGCAAAGCGGCAGCAATTCCAGTCCGAGCAAGAATGCGCCTTCTGGCCCAACTGCCGCGACCCAGCCAATTGCCCCTACAAGCACCCCTCCGCGCCTCCGTGCCGCAACGGCGCCGACTGCACGGTGCCAGACTGCAAGTTCAGCCACAGCAGCGTCATGTGCAAGTTCAACCCGTGCTTGAACCCGCGCTGCGCGTACAAGCACGCCCCCGGCCAGAAGAAGAATAACACCAATGTGTGGGTTGCGCCGAAGGAAGGGGAGCACGTTAGCGAGCGCAAGTTTGTCGATGAGAATCGCGCGGAGGAGCTCATCATTCCGGGCCAAGATGGTCAGAATGACCAGCAGGTCAAGACGGAGCCGGATGTTAAGATGGAGCAGGATGTAGCATTATAGATGGTAAATGACGGATCGGGGAATGAGGTGGATGATACCATAGGAGGGAGTCTTGCAGGGGGTGGAAGCAGAAGTCTGCGCAAAAGCAGCAAAAGAGCACATGTACTATATCGTTCTGGATAGGATGGCGAGGCGAGGCGAAGCCGGGCCTGAAGCTCGTAAGCGCAAGTAGGCGTCGGAACAAAATCTGGTTTGGCGGCCGCTGGGCTGCTTGTGTCTCTTTACATTATGTTCCCCTTATGCTTCAGTGATGTTTTCCGTTTACGAGAAAAACTGCGGATAAGCCGCCCCTAAATTGAGCAGCATCATGGCCTTACTCGCTATTGCAACAAACCAAAATCTCGGACTCTTACTTTCTCTGCTACCGTGGGCTTATCTCTGTATATCCTGCAAGTCTCACGGATAGTCGTAGACCATGGCATTGCTGTTATGTGTCCACTACTGTGTTTCCACTGCTTACTATATCTATGGGTAACAACAATAGTAGTAACTTTACATTCTATTCTGTACATTCTACCGCATCAGCAGAACCTTGGAACGCTGCTCTCCCTACGCGTCGTGCTCCTCCCCAGCCTTGACCGTCTTCCTATACACCATAGACACGGCGTCCACTCGCTGCCACGGCCTGGAATCCTGCACACGATCCAGCCCACAACTCCTGCTCTTCCAACCGTCGCCCCTCAGTCCTCTCGCAACATTCCACGCGCCTGTGATACAATCATTGACCCCGACGCCGTTGAACTGCGCGCCCACGACCCTCAGCCTGCCTTTGAACTCGTCCTGAATGCTGCTCGCAAACGTCCTCAGGCGGTCCTCGTATCCGAGTGTATACTGCGGAATGCAGTCCTTGCTCAGATTGACATGGTGCGCCACGGGCTCATCCGTGATGCCGAGATGGCGCTCGATGACACTGCGCGCCATAGCGAGACCTTCCTCTTCGTCGGGAAAGCCGTCGAAGCCGTTCCACCAGTGGCCGCCCATCATGACGGTCATCTTTGTGCCGGGCGCGCTGTCCTGGCCGCGGACGGCGCTGTTATCGAAGATGACGCCGAGGGCGCGCTCAGGGTTCTGCTCGAAGGGGATTGATTGGGGGAGCAGGTAGCCGAAGCCTTCGACGGGGAGGAGGGAGGGGTTGGAGAAGAAGAGGTTCACGGTCATGACGGTTACGTAGGGAGTTACGTCGGGATGGCGGAGGGTGGAGATGACGGTGTCATAGTGCTCGGTGGTTTTGTTGGCGTCGGACTGAGGGGTTTGTTAGCTGAGTATTGCAAGACAGAGAAGGATGCGGACGTACGCCGGCGATGACCTCGACTTTCTGCTCGCCGCCTTCGGCCATTTTGAACGAGGACACGGGGCTGTTGAGCTTGATCTCGATGTTGCCCGTCTTCTCCATTGCGTCCTTTAGCCCCTTGACGAGCGTCTGCAGGCCGTTCTTCCAGGTGAACATGCTGGCCTCCTTCATGTTCTGCGCAAGCTCGAGGCTGATGTCGATTTCTTCGTTCATGGCCCTCGCGGCCTCTACGTCGTATGGATGCGCAAGAGCCTGCGGCTGCCCATTCGTGCTCTCGTTTTGCATCTTGAGGTACCCCCCAAGCGCGGTACCGTATCTACCCTCGAGCTGCCAGCCCAAACCCAGCAGTGTCTTCGCACTGAGCTGCCAGATGTCGCCAGCGTAGATACCGTGGAAGACGGCCGAGATGATGTTGTTGGCAATGCGCTCGTCGACTCGGCGTGCAAGGAAAGAGCCGACCGTCTCATCGCTCAGAGTGGAAGACCGCTTAGGCTGCATGGGCTCCTTGATCATGCCCACGAAGCCGTCGAGGATGCCCGTCCGCCATAGCGAGAAGAGGTCGCTCAAGCCGGGCGCTTCGGAGGGCAGGCGGTTGAGGCGGTCGGGGTAGTATATGAAGCGGTTTCTCGCGCCGGGTTCGGACTTCTTCGTGAAGACGAGGTCGTCGGTGATGCCCAGCTCTTGGATCTGCACGGGTTAGCCAAGGTCGTCTTCTCTGTTCAGTGTCCCAGCTCACCAGGTGTGCAGTCGGCGACGCATTCCGCAGTGTCCTCGGCCCTGCCTCAAAGAGCACGTCGCCGCCGGGCACCTGCACGCGCTTGCTGTTGAGCCACCCACCGATGTCCTTTCCTCCCTCGTATACGGTGATTTTGCTGTTCGGGAATTCTCTACTCGCGAAGAAGGCGCTGGCAAGTCCGGCAATGCCTCCTCCAAGCACCGCAATCCGTTCAGGATGCGCCGCGGAGGTGGAGGAATAGCGCAGGTGAGGTAGGCGTGTGCATTGCGAGGCCAGCAGCGGGCGCAGGGCGTAGGCCCTCACCGTCGACTCGAGGAGCGGCACATGTCTTCTGACAAGCATTGCCGGCAGTGTGGAGCGGTGGGGTGCTTGAACGGAGGCTCAATGCCAGCCCATGCGTGGTCTGGTGGTGCTGCTTGTGAAGTTGCGGCTCGGGAGTCCGAGCTCAGCCCGATGATGCACGATGTCATACATGACTTTTGGCAAGCCTAAATATCACCTCTCACGCCAAAGCCCTCGACGTAGTCAAGATGAGTGGGTCGAGCCAACTACCACAATCGGCTTGGACGATTCTTACTTTGAGCCCGACGCTGAAGGGACCCTCAGACTTCAGATAGCACGACTTCCCGGTATCTGCGCCGACCAGCTGAAATACGGCAACCGCCAGCTGCATCGAGAGACCTGGGGGCTGGGTATATGCTTCAACAACCTGGTGGATGCCCAGATGGTTGGGCAGACTGTCATCAGTCTGCGTCAAGGAGATGACGATTATGAGAACGTAAAGAGAGCCTACGCGATGGCGTGAAGTAGATGGGAGGCTCAAAACTGCTGCTCGCACATGAGTGAAACCAGCGCTAACTCAAATATTTCCTTCTGGTTGCGAGGCAGCTACCTCAGAAAAGACAAGGCGAATCTGTCACACGGAACAGCATGGAGGCCCACGTCTGCTCCCTGCCTTGCACAGTGACCCTGGATTCTTCGGGCCTGATAGAGTCCGGCGCTCATCGGTCGGAGTCATGTTCGCAGCTTTCACTGAGCTACCTTCCCGTCAGAACGCTGCATGAGCCGAAGAGACTGATTGCGGCCTCAGGTTCCTCTTATTGCGTCTTCTGTCGCAGCTGAGCTGGACGTGATGGTGAACATAGTCGCAGGGCGACTGATGAGAGGCTGCTGACTCCGGTCCACAACACTCCCTGGATGTGATTGCTTCGCATGATTGCTCCTTAGATTGGGCAGCTGTTCCGATATTGAAGATGGTCTTTCAAGATGTACATAAAACCCCGTATTGAGGTACCAAAATTAGCATCCGCGAGTGCAGGTACCCGTGAACGGGTAGCTACTGCGGATAAACAGCCGGCGGGTAACCACGTGGATTATCCGAGACATCTGTCCTTATAGGATGTTATTGACGGTATGTGAAGCTTCAACCTACGCTTTTTGCTTTTTGACAGAGATGAACCTCACTCGCCATGTGTCTGACTCCGTCGCAGCAACGCCTTCTGAGATTTGCATCAGCGCTCTGCAACCAAGAATCGGGGTGAGGCTTCTTGGGCAACACATTGTTGCTCTAGGGTACAAAGTCATGTGGCTCGCTCCGGTGCACTTACGAGATAATCATCAAAATCCGTGGTCTGCGATGGGCGTCCGGGTTGCGGAATGACGGCGACACGTGGAGAAAGGAGGCGACAACTACGCTCTTTGGCGCTGGTTGGCCGGGAGGATTCTTTCCGACAAAAAAGCGATTCACTGTCCCTGTAACTAATCTCGAATGCAACATCGTATAACCATGTCGAAAGCATAAGCTTCCGCCGTACCGACACCCGAAATATACAAAAGCTTGTCCTTATAATTCTCAACGGCGGACATTAACTTGGTGTCAGTGTGTATATAACGTCGAAGGTCTTCGTCAAACGATCACTACCTCACATCCATCGATCTCGTCAATCACAACTTACTCACTGCCCCACCTTCACTGCCAATCCACACATGCATCATAGAGTTCGTCCTCGCTGCCCTCTTCGGCCTCGCCGCCGCCGCACCCACCGGCACCCTCGACATCCGCGACCGTCACTTCGAGAGGATCACCATCGGCCATGCCGGCTACGACGCCGTTCATCGCTAACCAGTATTGGACTTCCTCATCAAATCCGAGCGCAGCGGCCTTTTCACAAGCTGCACTTCAGACTTCTCTATGAACGTCACGATCAATGATGTCTACAACTGCATCGATCCTTCATGTACATTCCGCAGGGTGGGGGAGCATGGCTCTCGTCTTAGGGTGGCTCACTAAGATAACGAGTATGTTGATCAAGCGAGTGTTGGGTGCGGACGAGTGCTGACGGAGGTGCAGACCTAACATGGCCGGCGAATTCGATATGGAGAGGGATGCCTGAAGTTTGGAGGCCCTAGGATGGGGGTTTGCGGTCAGATAGCCCACCAACTGAAAACGATCCTGTCTTTTGTGCCGTGGAAGGCGCACAAGCAACCAACCGTCAAAACCGCGTGAATCCGTCTAGGTGAATGCCCTGGAGTATGTGCGTAAGGTCTGAGCGAAAGCTTTTGACCAAGGATAGCATTAACATTCGGTGAGCCCACGATCCTGTGTGGTGAAGCATTTTTATATCAGAGAAACTTGATGAATATTAGTAGCTGCCTAGTGCTGTCCGATCTTGTCAAGGAGTAACAGGCACCTTACTGTTACAACCTATTATGTTTCTCTTCTCGGTCTAGTTCAGACTTCCTACCCTTTTGCGCCTTCGCGGAAGGGCAGCAAATGCGACGACTGGGGACGGTCCGATGGCCACCAGCGTGTGCACGAGCGCTTGTCATCATACGCACGTCTGCTGAATTAGGAGCGATGTTTGCTAGTCTGTATACATGACACACCGTACATCGGTCGTGTGAACCGAAGGCCTTTGAAGTGTAGCTTGGGGCATCACTTGTGAACGCTCTGGAAGCTGTTCAGACATACCTTGGCCAGATCGACCGCTGTTGCGATGTCGGTACGATCAAGCTACAGCGTGTTCACTATGAGCGGCAATCAAGCCCAAACGGCGTGCGATACTGTTGGTTTGCTGTCGTGTTGGTGTGACAGTATGTTGTTCACCATCGTCTGGCTGATGGTGTGGTGACTGAGTGTTCGGAATTGAACCATCCAGCAGACAACGATGATGGCATCGTTGCCCAAGCAGAGCTTCTCAAAGCTTCAGTCAAGCCCAATCCTTCACCAGCTCGTGTCCGCGCGTGCTGTCATCCTTTGTGGCATGAAAGTAGCTGGGCATGGGAAGCGTGTACTCGTCAGCTCAATTTTAGGCATGTTCAGTTCGAGTAGCCTGTGTAGGTAGTCCAGATCAGGGAGTTGAGGAGTCATTGAACTTCTCGAAAGGCTCGACGTGTCGCAGCCTCGCGCGTCAGGGACGCGCCCGCGATTGCCAACACCACCAACCGTGCGCAGATAACACCATGCATCACCTTGTGACAACGGCCAGCAGATTGCAACCGGCACGACCAAATGCATGACAACCCCAGTATCTTCTTCACTAAGAAAAATCTCCACGAAATTGTGCGGAGGGATGTTGCGACTGCACCTACGCGTCAGCTTGCGAGGCTCCGGCTCCGGCTCCGGCCCCGGCCCCACACTTGATTCTACCCGCTGCACCGCACAGCAACATTCATAGTTTAGGCCACCCATTCGAGAAAAACATGAGCTGAGCGAGCCACGAACGCAGCAACATTCTGCGATTACACTCCTATTCAGGCATAACGCAGCCCCATCGTCGGCCCTATGTTACCGGTAGGACCTACACCAATATCGAGACGCGGAAGCTTGCTCGATCAATCTTACTCCCATATGCAGCACATCTGCGACCGCCAACGGCGGCTGGATAACGAATAAATGAGGGATGCTCGAACCGAGCTCTACAGCGTGGCGTGTTGGAAGGAAACCTCGCCTGACATGCATATCTCTGTGGCTGGCAGCTTCCTCGTTGTCTTTGGGGCTAACTTTGCACTCCAGCTTGTGCTTACATGCTATCAGATCATGTACTCTCTGTCTCACAAGCCTTGTCAAAACCAGCGGGGCAGTCCTTGATCGCCGACGTAGGCGGTCAGCTCATTGTAGAGGGGCGCACACAGCACTATCTAATCCTTCGAAGTTTCTCGACTTGATCAACAATCTCGAAAACCTTGTAACCAATTTGACTGCGCGACATGATTCTGAGACTCTCGGCATTTGTGTTTTGTCTTTTGTGCCTGCTGTCCTACCTCTGGCGCTCACGAGACTTTGGCCGTTGGCTGTGTATCTTATCAAAGCCGCAGTCTAACTCAGCAAGTTCTACAACACCCCACATCAGCAGAGATCCAGCTCTGATACAATCGGAGTATGATATTGTTATCATTGGGTCAGGCTATGGAGGTGGAGTGGCAGCGTCACGGTTGGCAAGAGCTGGGAAAAAGGTTTGCGTGCTCGAAAGGGGTGCGGAGACATGGCCAGGTCAATTCCCGCACACTTTGAAGGCAGCTCTGCGACAATATGGCATCAAAGACATGCGGCCTGGACAAGGAAGTACTCTCGGTAAAGCATCCGGCCTGTACCAAACATACAAAGGTGAAGGACAGAATGTGTTCACCGGATGTGGACTGGGTGGTACGAGCCTCATCAATGCTGGCGTCTTCCTCCGAGCAGAAAAGAGGATACTCGAAGGTCCAGAGTGGCCCGTCGAGATTCGAAACAACAGTGAGACTCTGACGCAATGTAAGGAACTAACCCTGTCTGTAGTGTATGCTGCATCGCAGAGGTTGAGCCAACTAGCTAACTGCAGATAGACTACGAGAGAGCCGAACGGATGTTCCAACCATCGCCATACCCTCAAAGCCTACCGAAGCCACCCAAACTGCATGTTTTTGAGCAGCAGGTGAGGAGTCTTGGTCTCGACCATCGCCTTTATCGACCTCCGCTGACGATGAGCTTCGACGACTGCACCAACAGCGCCGGGGTGGTAATGCGACCGTCAGCAGGCTCTGGTAATGAAAGCACCGGCTCGAACGATGGATCGAAGAGCTCCGTTCTGACGACGTACCTTGCCGACGCTTGGACCTGGGGTGCTGAGATCTTCTGTGGTGTTGATGTAACGCACGTCTGGCAGCATGAGCGTGAGAAGGGCTACACAGTTCACTTCTCTTTCACGAACAATCGTCGTACAAAGCAGGCGATGTGGTTACACGCGGTATGTGACAATCTGCGTATTGACTGGCGCCCTAAGGTGCTGACGCGTGATGTAGAAGGACCTCGTAGTACTTGGGGCTGGCGCTATCGGCACGACAGAAATTCTGCTACGCTCTCGCTCTAAGGGCCTTCCAGTGTCACCTCTTCTCGGTCAGAGGCTTTCTGGCAACGGCGATAGCCTTGCATTCGCATATAACTGCGACCGGGATGTCAATGCTGTTGGGCGTGAAGCGCGTTCAAACTCACACATAGAGCGCTGCGGACCCACGATTACTGCGTGCCTTGACATGAGAGGCTCCGAGGAAGCCCAGAACGTCAGAAATGGCTTCTTGATACAAGAGGGAGCAATACCAAGTGCTCTAGGACCAGTGATTCAAGCAATGATTGAAGCTCGAATCCCAGCGAAGCGGCTGTACAGCAGCCTTGGGAACGCTATCGCAAGACTTAAGAGCTTTGCACTTGGCCCGTACATTGACGGAGGTAGCATGAGCCGTACCGCGGTTTATCTGGTAATGTCGCATGACGAGAACGAGGGGACTTTAGAGATGTCTGATGGCGAGCTGACCCTCCAATGGTCAGGAGCTGGTGCCCGATCGCGAATTGACAATGTTCGAAACCTACTTGTCCGAGCAACAGCGGCTATCAAAGGAACCTTTGTCGCTGCCCCGTCCATCACCGTCCATCCTCTTGGAGGAGCTTGCATGAGCAATGACAATACTGGGCTCGGCGGAGTAGTGGATCACATGGGACAATCGTTCTCAGGGTCGGACGGGACAGTGCACGAAGGTATCGTTTGCGTCGATGCTTCCATCATACCAACATCGCTAGGTAATGAACCATACTATACGAGATCTCAGTTGGTTGACCTTAGCAGGCGTCAATCCCTGTGCGACGATCACTGCTATATCTGAGCGATGTTGCGACATGCTCATCCGCAAACATGGCTGGATTGTGGACGAGCGTCAAAACGAGCAACTCAATTATCAGGAACCACCATTCAAGTCACAGCCTTTACCGCCCCAATGGCTAGCGCGTCGAAAGAATCTTTGCCTTCACGAGCGAGACGGCGCTCTCAAGTTCGAAGAAACTCTGCAAGGTTTTCTACATGTCACCAAAGCGGACTGCAATTTCGAGACCGCATTCGAGGCTGCAAAAACGTTGTCTAGCTCTGCAAAAGCGGCCATGACAGTCGCACTCTATCGCACGGAACAAAGCTCCTACAGAGGATGTGTTACTGGTACAGTATCGTTCAGCGCCTTGTCTAAAGACCCGTTGATGATCACACAAGGCCACGTCGATCTCTTCGTGACCGATGAGAGCGTGTCTGATGCTGTCAATTTGATCTATCATCTCGAGCTGCTGGCAATTGACGGCGAAGAGTACATTCTTCACGGACACAAGAACATCGACTCGCGAATCACTCTGTCGCCAATCCGGACTTGGGCTGCAACAACGGTCTTGTTCACCACGATATCTCACAAGGATGGCACGCAGATGGCCAAGGGTATCTTGCACCTGTCGCCAGCAGGATTCGTCTCTGAGCTACTTTCTTTGAGATGCAATCCCAGTCTTGGCCTTGTTCAACAGAGCTGCGTGAAGGCGAGGTTCCTATGCTTCTTCGCACGCAATCTGATGTCATACGTCCTGAGTCCCCTCAGACCGCTCCACTACAGTGTATCGACACAAGACTATGCTGGAAATTGGAAAAAGGCTGAACCACATGAGGCTTACATTCGATCCGTCGATGGTGTCGAATTCTGCATGAAGACGTGGGAGCCATCCCCACTTGTGCCATCGAAAGCAACTCCCATTGTGTTGATCCCCGGCGCCTCCGTCGACCATCAGATCTTCTCGCTTCCGACTATACCTGTGAACACGATCGACTACTTCACTGCTCGAGGCTATCGCTGCTATGTACCTGTTCTTCGCTTTGGCATCGGGACCGAGGCGAAGAATGGCTGGACTGTGTTCGACGCACGGCTTGACGTCAAAGCAGCTTTGGAGTACGTTAAGGCACGGGAAGACAACCGGAAGATTTACGCAATCGTGCACTGTTTGGGAAGCATTGCTGCAGCAATTGCACTGTTGCACGGCGATATTGAAGCTAGCTGGCTTTGTGGCATGACGTGCAGTCAAGTCTTCACAGATTTGATCTACAGCACGGACAACAACTTCAAAGCCAGACACCAGTCCCTGGTCAGAGCGTATAAGGTAAGTTATTCCTTCTTGGTGAGGAGCAAGCGCTGATCCCAATCACCAGACCCTGGCTGGAGACTGGTTTTCATGCCGCTCATCGATGTCGGCGCCGTGGATCCAATACGCACTCGACCAACTATTGCGGTTCTACCCAACAGGAAGTCGGAAGGAAATCTGCAACTCGGCAGTCTGCCATCGCTGCAACCTGCCGTTCGGTCGTTGTTGGAGCCATGCGAACCTCAACCGTGCGACACATGCCAGACTCGACCAATACTTCGACGGCATCCATATGACCTTCTTGACCCATCTTTCTCGTATGGGTGCGACATCTCCGCACCACGTTCGAAGCCATCTTCCCGACTTTGCCGACCTGGTAACGCCAGACAACTTGCAGCGACTAGCAGGGCTCAAAATCTGCTTCCTCAGTGGGGGTGACAACGCAGTCTGGAAGCCGAACGCTACTAAGAAGAGCTTCGATACATTCAGGCAGATGTTTCCAGAAGGGAACTACCAGCGAGTCGTAGTACATGGCTACGGCCATCTTGATTGCTGGATGGGCAAAGACGCTTCTCGTGACATCTACCCAGGGATCTACCACCACATCAGATCCTGTGAACGATCGTCCGAGCTGCGTCGCGAAGGTCGCGCATTATCGATGGAAGATTGTTGCGTCAGCGTTCAAGCATAAACGAAGCGCCAGTCCATACGAAGATAAGGAATTCTAGCTTATCCTCTACTTTGAGGTGTTCTCCAACGAAGCTAGCACGTTCTTATCAGAAGGGCAGGTGTGGCTGCATCGACAACAGGAAGCGATTGGTCATCCTGGAATTGTCACTGGTCCCCCTCCAAACTTCAGACTGATACACAAAGCTGAGCTGCATTCACTCTCATCTAGACATGCTTTTCGCTTCAAGCTAACAGTCACTGATCATGGCTTCACAGGTGAGCAATCAGCCCCGAGCCTACTACACAACTCTTCGGATAGACCGCCAGGAGATACGAGTTCTGGAAGTTGCACCAGGTGCTGACGAGGCTGAACTAATCTGTAAAATCAAAAACATCTCCCTTCTCAATGACCCGTTACCCGAATATGAAACGATATCGTACTGCTGGGGCCTACTGACAGAACTAGCGCACACCAGACTCAAGGATGGTCGTGTTGCGGTACCGCAAAGCTCAGCGACTGCGCTCAAAAGGATGAGACACCCAGATCAGTCTCGCAGCCTCTGGATCGACGCCATCTGCATAAATTAGGAATCGCCTCGGAAGAGAAGCGAACAGGTGACGCTTATGTCAAACATCTGTCGAGCCGGCAGAGCTAACCTGGTTCACCTCGAGGAAGATTTGGCGTTCGCAGACCGAGCTGTGAGAGCTATGTCATATTTGGTCTCAAATATACCCGAGGCGACCAATGGGTTCCACTCGGTGTTCCAGACACTGTACAACCAAGAGACGGGCGCCACTCGCTTTTCCGATACGGGATTTGAGATTGACATCGACTTTGAAGCGCTCGAAAAGCTGTACATGATGCCATGGTTCAGGTTAGTAGTGTCCTCATATCTGATTGGATAACACTGATAAGTTCGATGAAGCCGCCTCTGGGTTCTTCAAGAAGCTGCTCTTGTACAGCATAGTATTTGCTGTTGGCGCGAGAGAAGTTTCAATCTTCTCGACGCAGTACGAGCCGCAAAATGGCTTGATTACAAATTTCAATTCATCACTCAAGGCATCTACGACTGCGTTGGCTGGAGATGTACAGGAGAGATGTTTGACTTCCTGGATCTAGAGCGAAGCTTCACAGCGAAACGACAGTTATTGGTGACTATGATAGGCGTATCGCAGCGCTTCAATAAGACCGTCCCATAAGACAGTATCTACGCTATCTTGGACCTTCTCACCGGCAGGTCTCGTTCGAAAAACGAAAATGATCCTTGGCTCAGAATCGATTACTCGAATTCCATTGCACAAAGGCTGCAGGACGCCACCAGGTACCCTCTTTGCCAGAGCGAAGACCTGAATATATTTCGCAGTGTATTCTACCGCGCAGACCATCTGCCACTTGCCCTCGACTTTCCCACATTGGCTGTCAGGGCTGACATACAACGCGACGCATTAGACCCGACTCTGATTCCCGGGTTCTACCATGCTAGCAAAGGCTTGCCATCCCCATCGCGACTCCAAGAGTCTTCGCACGGCGCGGAAGCCCTTTTGGCGGAGGGGTTAATCATAGACCAAATCGTCATGGACACGACCATCACATGTGAGGGCGACCATTGGCACGAGTATGAAGGGTACTACTAATGGCTTGTATCGGTGAAACGCCTGACCTTGAGAGGTGCCAGCAATTCACCAAAAGATGAGACTTTCCTTTCTCTTGTCGCAGCTGCAATGTCTCTAACTGCTGGAGAAGCCTACAATCGTCAGCGCTCTCTCGATGAGGACGTTCCGACGTTGGCCAAGTACCTAGCTATCATCGACTTGAGGAGAGACATTGTCCGTCCCGAGGAGACCGAAAGCAGCCTGAGGTTCGATCGAGAACATATGGACAGGATGCACGCCGTTTCGCGGGTCGTATACTGTATTCGCCGGAGATTCTTTGTCACAGCGACCGGACGAATCGGACTCGGTCCACGCGTGATGCAGCCAGACGATCTGGTGACCGTCCTTTGGGGAGGTGACACACCCTTCATCCTCAGACGCGCTGACACCAGTCTCTTGTTACTAGGGCCAGCTTACGTCCACGGCGTGATGGATGAAGAGGCAGTCCGTGCGTGGATGGACAGTGACGATCCTGTTGAAACGGTCTTCGTCATCCGCTAGAGAGGTTTGGTAGTCTTTCAGTCAAGTGGCAGTGATTTCTATCCCCTCTTACCATTGCCTTGGTACGTGCTTTTTAGTTGCTCTCGCAATGCTCTTGGCACCTTCCACACGGAAGACCCTCGTTGCCACCATCCTTTCTGCGATTGCAACCTGGACACATCAGGCAAACGCAGTACATGCCTGACTGATCCTGTACGTCTCTATTTGTGACGCCTGTAGCCTTGAGCCTCTCGTGTCGTTGCCGCAACCACCAGATCGAGCCGACCAGAAAGAAAATTAGCGCAATACCGGTGCCAGCGCTGAGACCATACGCGAGAGCCAGCTGGTCTTTTCGTTTGACGAAGTGCAATGGCGTGACTGGCATCGCCGAGTTCGAAATCGACGTGGTTATTCAGGGGTAGTAAAAAGAGGCGGAGCTGACTCTTTGTTCGCAAGATCGTGAACTTTGTGTTGACCAGGTTGTAGTTGACCTGATGAGAAAACCACAATCAAAGTCGAGAGAGGTTGCGTGCAAGCCCTCGAAATCGCTCGGCTAAGGCCTGTTTTCATCGTGTTGAGAAGTCTGGGTGTGAGGCACACGGCTTCGTGAGCGGTTCTTCCCAGATTGGATCTTGCCCCAAATGAATGCATGAGAGTTGACTCAGCGTCAATTGCTCTCAAGATCCCAATAGCCATGGCCGATATGCACGTCTAACTCGTTTGCGTCGTAGTCACCAGGCTCGTGATAGTCGTAAGCCACGCACTCACCCTGCCTTGTCTCAGCACGCGGACATAGCTTCGTGTCCGTTGTTCTGTATCTTGATCCATGACCTATCTCTCTCGCCTCGTCCGTGTAGTCAAGACCTGCGGGGTCAACGCTCTGAATCCAACGCTCGAGCATCCAAAATGCGATTCGAACCGTATAGGTGAACCGGTCATCTCCAAGCTTTTGCGCTGAAGCCTTCACCACGGACATATTGTGCTCCCCGATTGGCTTGGTTAGGGTGGTAGATAGGGGTTTCCCACAATTCTTCTGACAGTGGTACTGTTCGTCCAGGGTGATCCACTTCCGGCACATAACAAGGGAAAGCCCCGTGTACAGTGCGTCGAATCATGTCCTGACTACACACAGCAAGTCGGCTGCGAAGTTCTCGAGACGTTGAGCATGCGTCGTCAGACCACCATTGAATCGTTCACAGCCCTCAATGTCTTCGGCTTCCGCAATGCCAACAGGATCAAACCATGCATCGAAACCGATGCAGTCAAGTTGGAGAAAGGGCCCATTTAGATCTTCTTGCCCAGATGCAATCTCTTCCGTGAGTCTTGAATGCTAGCATCACGGAGCGTATGCATATCTTCTTCCTGGACATCTGCAGACCGTGGTAAACAAAGTTGAACTTCTCCAAAGGATAGTCGACGGTTAAATCCTCCCTCTCCTCACACAACGCGAAAACCGAGTAAAAGTGATCTCTAGGGACTGTGCACTTCTTGCCAGCAAAGTCGCGCAGGAGCTCGGCTGCGCTTTTGTCCTTCGCGATCTGGAAATCGCCCTTCCTTAAGCCCGCAAACTTAAAGAAGTTCGCATCGTCGAGTCCAGAAAGAAGGAAAACGACCCCGTAGTACAGTTGCGCGAGAGACACAACTTCGTGTCTGAGTACAACTAGGAGTCGCCGAGCGAGAAACAATTCTTGAATGTTCCATGCTCGCTCCCAGTACTCGTTCAGTACGAATTTCGATCGTATCCTATCTTGCTCGACCTGCACCGAGACCTTTGTGGGGTCCGGGGCTTTCAGATTGATGATGTCGTCCTCGTTCCCATGTGTTTGGCAGAACGTAGCAAAGTCATGCAAGCCTTCGAGCTTTCCTAGCCAGAGATAGACGCATTCTGCTCTGGAGTAGATGTCGCCCATGTGCGCTATTTGCTGATTGCGTTCTGGGAGGTTCGTCTGGTCGATACATATAGCATCTATCCAGTAAAGTGCTAGAGGTGATTTGTCTGCTGTTGCTTGGATATGTGCGAGGAAGTCGTAGAGGTTCTGACGCACCTCGCACGTCCCGCCGTTGACCAAAACGGCCTGAGCTGGCAAAGGACGTCCCCAGACATATGACAGACAGCTGTAGGACAGTCCGTCAGTAGCTCCGTGTACCATACTACACTGAATGAATCCTTGAGCTGACAGCTCCGCCTGAACACAAAGGACGCGTATCGTAGACCGATCGTGACCGAGCGGTTGGTGCTTGAACTGCGGTACGTCCATGGCAATCCGCGCAGGCCAGATTTGACGACGTTGTTCTGGCCATGACTGCCACAGGAAGTATAATTGCTACATGGCCATGATATCTCAAGATTGTCAATGTCATCAACATCCTGGATTGTATAAGGAGGGATGCTTCGCAGCACTGCAGACTGCGAAATACGAAAAGCCGTCAGGAAGAACCTCGGCCCGCGGAGGATCTGACTTCTTTCCCAATTCAGCGACGTAATGCTGACGCCATCATTCCCGCCGTCTCGAACTTGCACACTGACGTTCCATGGAGGCGTCTGCAAAGTCGAATGCGGGCGAGAATATGTCTAGCATCCTTGAGCTAGTCTTTTCTTCTCTGGCGCGCGGCCCTCACTGACGTGAAAGCCCACTGTGGTCGATCAGATGGGGCGCCCACAACATCACGACGCTCCCTAGGTATGTCAAGATGCCTGAGCACAACGAGAAGGTGCAGGCATTAGTTGAGTACCAGCAAAAGCCTGCATTGGTGCTTGATCTGTCCGGCACGATCCTCGCTGCAAATGAAAGTATTTCGCGACTTCTGCGGTTCTTGCCGCTCGGGACCTCGAGAAATTCGGTCTTGCAAACCGCAGATTCGCTGAATGGAACAGCTATCTCTGACAGCGGACTGACCCTACAACCCGGCAATCACTTACCTACGACATGGACCTGGATCGACGTACTTCATGCTGCTCATCGCACCTTCCATTCTCACGATTGCAAGGGCGACCACAGCAGTACACCTGTTGCTTCCGGAGATCACGGCTCTCAGGCCACCGATGACTTCTGGGATCGTGAGGCCGAGTTATCATCTGTGATAGAGTGCGATGTGTACTACACCAGATTGCCACCACTGCAAAGCGAGTTCAACCTCACTATGCCAGGACCGAAATCAAACTCAGCTATTCAAGCAAGAGCCAATGTGTATTGGCGAAGATGCCAAGGAGTATTCCTTGTCACCCTGGATAGGCCATATCATTATCAGCAGCCGGGAAATGCGGTAAAACCGGCTATGAGGCACGCCAACCACCACAAGGATCGCTCACACCCACCATCTGCCTGTTCGATATGTACCCCAAGCAAAAGCTCAGCGGAGTTTGACGCAGCTTCAGCAGAGTCGGACGAAGCTTCAGCAGAGATCACAGCATCACTCATCCCTTACATCATGGCGACATGTTCAACCGACGGACTTGTAACACACTTTTCGAAGTCATGGTACCGCTTCTCTGGACTGACCGAAGAAGAGAGCCTTGGAGCAGCCTGGATAACAGCAATGCATCCTGACGACGTCGAAAGGACGCAGTCGTCTTGGATGGAGATTCTCAGTAAAGAGCTGCCCCAGTGGTCTACAGAGGCACGCTTCAGGAGAGCTTCGACTGGGAAATATATCTGGTTCTTGATCCGTGCGCAGCCTCAACGCGATGCTACCGGCAAGATTTTGCGATGGTATACGTCCATGATGGACATCGATGAGTGGGTCATGGCGCGTCAGGAAGCTGAAAGAAGGAGGCAATCGATGATTGCGCTTTTTTCGAACTCTGACATCATGCTCTGGGGTGTTGATAAACACGGTGAAGTATATCTGCGAGAAGGGGGACTGCACTGGCGTCCCGTCGACCTCGCCAAGCCACCCAGCTCTTCTTCCGAGGCATTGACAGTATCTGAGACATGTTCTCCAGAATCCACGCTGAACCAAGGGAGGGGAAGATTGGGTTCGGCACTCGAGGCCATACTGTATGGGTGTGGCTCTAGTCCCATCGTCGAGCACAGGGAAGGTGATCGCTGGTTCCGCACAATGTTTGTGGCGGAACGGGCTTCTTCGACCCCAGTCGATGCTGATGGCAACGCAAAACCTGCTGTGCGAGCTGCCTTGGCTCTGACGTTCGAGATCACGGACGAAAAGAATCAAGCGGCATTAATCCTGGAGAACGAAAAGTTAGCAGCAAACGAAAAGGCGGCAAATGAGGCAAATGAACTCAAAAGTCGGTTCCTTGCCAACGTAAGTTTTCTACCGTACGAAGTATGTCATTCTCTAAAACGTGCTATAGATGTCACACGAGATTCGAACGCCTATCTCGGGAATCATTGGACTCAGCGAACATCTCCAGACTTGCACATTAGATAAGGGACCAAAGGACCTCGCCAAAGACATCCACGAAACGGCTCAGTTCCTGCTACACTTGGTGAACGATATCTTGGACCTGAGCAAATTGGACTCTGGCAACGTGGCGATTGAGTCGATTCCATTCTCCCTCGATCAGGTGATACGCGACACGCTCGTTCCCTTACAGTTCCAAGCAAATGAGAAGAAGATCGCTTTGGAATGGAGTTGCGACATTGGGACCGAGGACTTTCTACTGGGCGATCCGAGTCGCGTTCGACAGATCCTGACCAATCTTCTTGGCAACAGCGTCAAATTCACCAAACAAGGAAGCGTCCACCTCAGTGTCAACAGTATTCCAAGCGAGGACCCTGCAAGTGTCAATGTACAATTCATTGTCCAGGACACAGGAATTGGCATTAGTGAAGAAGCCGTAGGAAAGCTCTTCAATCCCTTCAGCCAAGCCGATACGTCGACAGCCAGGATGTACGGTGGCACGGGCTTGGGACTTACCATTTGTCGTGATCTGACAAGACTGATGAGAGGAGAGATCTCTTTGAAGTCTACACCGGGCCAAGGAACCACAGTGACGTGCAGCGTTCCCTTCGCTCGTCAGACTTCAAGCAAGGATGGTCGGCGTTTCTCACGGACGTTTCTTTCGAAGTCCACAGCTGAAGAGAACAACGTTGACCACGCTCCATTCCACTCGGAGGAAAGCCAACCGCAAGATGTCAGGGAAGGGCGACAATCTATACCAGAAATGCTGTCGACCGAAGCACCGAAGCGCTTGATCTTGATCGTCGATGATAATCCAATCAACCGCAAAGTCAACTCGCTCTACGTGACGAGATTTGGACATGACGTGGCGGTGGCTTGCGATGGACAAGAAGCCTGCGACTATCTCGGCAAGTCATCAGGGAACCCTCGACCAGCTCTGGTGTTCATGGACTGCATGATGCCAGTCGTAGACGGCTACGAGGCGACCCACAGGATTCGGACTGATGCGAAGGCGTTCGACGAGGAGACACGCGCACTTCCTATTGTAGCACTCACAGCAAGTGCTCTGCAAAGTGACAGAGACAGGTGCTGGGAAGCTGGAATGAACGACTGCATTGGTCGTCCTGTACGCGGCGCGGAACTGAAGGCTGCAATAGATAGATGGACAGCCCTTGGAGCTTGAGAGAGAGGAAGGACCTATCGGCGTGATTCTCGCATTTGTAGGTCCTCTTTTGCAAGCAATCGCGTTCGCAGAGGGACATTCATAACGTCCTGCGTAGGTGTCCCCCTATCTCATCTTGCGCTTGCTCCGCAATCCAGAGATGCATTTGTCGACAATCGATCGCCATTGCGATGGGACATCCGGTGCTTCATCGCATCGACCCGCGACAATGACGTCTTTCATTCTGTTTTCAATGCCGACTGAGAGTGGCCCCCCTTTCTGATTCGCGCATCGCCGTCGCGAAGATAGTTGTACGATAGAAGCAGCAGCAGCGCAATTGAGCCACTACATTGTGCAAGAACCGAGGCTTTGCACGTACATCGATCGTGGTCTTACGAAAAAAATCTACACCTCGTATAAGCTCGAATGAATGAGGTTAGTGTCGAACTCTCTAGCACCAAAAATCTGTCTTTGTTGGTGCCGAACAACGTGAATGCCGCCGAGAAAGTACCATCTACCATCAACGAACAACTGCCGGGCGTCGACATTGAGCAGATTCGACTTTAGGCTTGCTATCGCGATGCATATCAAAGACGTCTGCGCCAAGATCATCTGCAGCTTCCCAAGACCCACCAAGGGTTCACTCGCCTGTTCCCGAGATGCCGCTCAGCCCTACGATCTGTGGAGTTCGTAGTGTACGAGGGATTCGCGCGATGGTCCAGGCTCGCGTTCTGGAGATGACGTGCTCTTGTTGGCCATGAAAAACTTCTCCGACCAACGGAAGTAATTGCGCATCTTTTCAATAAAGAGAGCTTTGACGACTTGTCACCATCACCCGCCTCTCCGCTTCCCCACGTTCACGTCCCAGCCCGCGGAGCAAGATGTCGAAGTACGACCAAGACATCGAGTATGCGGCTCAGCCCGACCAGTATTCTCCAGACGACAAGCCTATCCTCGAGCCGGTTCTCAATGTTGGTGGCCATGGCGCAACGCAGCGCCGTCTGCAAAACTATCATGTTACTATGATCGGCTTCTGCTCGGGCATTGGCACCGGTCTTTTCATTGGAACTGGTTCTGCGTACGCAAATGCTGGACCCGCAGGACTTTTGCTGGCCTACATCGTTGTCGGCAGTGTCTTGTGGTGTGTCATGCAGAGCGTTGCTGAGCTGGCCACGGTTGTCAGTAAATTTTTGGCTTTCGTCAACGCATGACGCTGATGATGAACAGGTTCCTACAGCCGGATCATTCCCTCACTTCGCTACACGTTTCATCGATCCCGCTGTCGGATTCTCCCTAGCTATCAGTTACGGTTATTGCTACACCATATCCATCGCAGCCGAGGCATCAGCATCAGCCATCCTTGTCAGCTACTGGACCGACATGACCCCGGCCGTCGTCATCACCATCAGTCTTGTGCTCATTCTTGCAATCAATTTGCTGAGTGTGCGCTGGTTCGGCGAGTCTGAAGTCATAGCAGGGACGATCAAAGTCGCCTGCTTCCTTGGTCTGGTCATCGTCTCCATTGTGATCACATCTGGCGGCGGACCGAACAAACAAACAACAGGTTTCCGCTACTGGCACAACCCTGGTGCCTGGGTCGATTACAATGGCATAACTGGATCCACTGGACACTTTCTGGGTTTCTTGGCTGCTTTCATCAATGCTTCTTTCTCCTTCATTGGTGTCGAAGTCGTTGTGATCACAGCAGCTGAGAGCATCAATCCACACAAAGCTATCCCACGATCTGCCACAAACGTCACCTACCGCATTGGATTGTTCTACATCCTTGGAGCTTTGCTCATTGGCTTGATCGTCGATCCCACGAATCCTGACCTCGTCTCGGGCACCGGAAACGCCAAATCCTCGCCCTGGGTTATCGCCATCAAGGAGGCTGGCATTGGCGCTTTGCCTTCCATCGTCAACGCGTGCATTCTCGTCTCGGCGTGGTCTGCTGGAAACTCGTACTGCTGGGTTGGATCGCGTATGATTGTGGCGATGACCACAGATCACCAACTGCCTCAATTCTTCGGTCGCACCTGGAAGAACGGCGTCCCGTACGTTGCAGTCGTGACCGCTTGGCTCTTTGGTCCCCTCGCATACCTGAGTCTCGGTTCTGGTGGCGCATCGCAGGCATTCACTTGGCTGGTGAACCTGAGTACCGTCGCTGGGCTGATGCCTGGGCAACGCTGTGCTTCTGCTACATCCGTTTCTACGCGGCGATGAAGGCTCAAAAGGTCAGCCGCGAGACACTGCCATGGAACAGCCCCTTCCAGCCTTTTACAGCATGGTACGGATTCATTGGCGCCACCATCATTACCCTGGTCGCTGGGTTCCCCGTATTTCTTAAGGGCAACTGGAGCACTGCAGACTTCATTGCTTCGTACATCGGTATCCCCGTCTTCATCATACCTATCATCATCTGGAAACTGGTGAAGAAGACGAAGGTATGTCTTTCTGCAACAACACAAGCCTGTTCTCTACTGATCTTCCGTAGTTTGCTCGCTCAAACACCATCGATTTGTACTCTGGGCGGCTGCACCAAGCCTAGACCACCACATCACAAGATCATCACAATATCACCACAGTTCAATGACATTATCTAGCATGCTGAACAAGCTCTCAGGGCGGCTTGCATACCCTCGGATCCGCTCTAAACTCTTGCTGCATGCTTGCGATCTTTCGAGCGATTGTCGAGAACGCGCTGGAGATGTTTCCATTGGAACGGCACGACCACCCTCCGACACTGCGCCTGGGATGAAGCGCGACACTGCAATGAAGGCTGACTGTGGATCCTAGTGCAGCAATCAACAGTTGCGCGCTGCTGCCAAATGGATACAATATTGGATGTCCATACAGGATCTGCGGAGTAGAAGCCGCGCTCAGCGATGGTTCTGGCACCGTGACTCATGATTGGTCGACACCCCACGCAAGGCTTCCCGCGCCACAAAGCCTTCGGGCCCGAGACTCTACACCACAGCATCTTGCGCCCGAAAACCACAATGAATGGAACGCGTTGAGAAGCCGAAGTTTGCTGCTTCGGGCCAAATTCGATGCATATCCCACAGAACAGCGCAGCGTTAAATATAACATGAGTTGCTGCCAATTGACAACACCAAGTTTTACCTCTCCCAATCTCAGCCGTGTGCGAATATCATCATGACCTTCAAAGACGCCCATAATGCGGCTGATCAGTCCGTCAAGCCGGATCAGTTGTCTGAAGTCATCAAGTCTGAACATTCAATCACCCCGGAGACATCATCTGAGTACCCTTCGATGGGCAGAGTGGCAATCATCATGTACTCCATCTACATTGCCATGTTCCTGATCGCACTCGTACGTTGGTTTGGAGACTCTCGCAAGCACAGTGGACTCTGACACCACACAACAGGACAAGACCATTCTCGGCCTTGTTATCTTCATGCCATCAATCATCTGCCTCTTGCTGGCTCTACAATGGGGCGGAACGACCTACGCATGGTCGAGCTGGCGCATCATCTTGCTGCTCGTAACATTCCCACTCCTGTTCGGTGCCTTCCTCTTCACCTTCCCTAGCCAAGCCGCAATGCTAGTTGTCACCTATTACATTCCGCTCTTCTTCCAGGCCATCAAGTCCTTCTCAGCTCTTGGCTCCGGTTTGGCCACTGCCATTTCTACTTTCTCTGGTCATTGGGTCAGTCATCGCCGGCGGTCTTGCTCAGCGTATCGGCTACCCAGCCCCTTTCATGATTGCCTCCGCCATCCTCGGCAGCATAGGCGCAGGCTTGATCTCAACTTGGCATGTTAACGTCAGCAAGTCGACGTGGATCGGCTTTCAGGTTCTCTGTGGCTTCGGCATCGGCATTGGCATGCAGCAGCCCACCATGATGGCGCAAATTGTGCTGCCTAAAGCAGACCAGCCAACGGGTGTCGCGCTTATGTTCTTCGGGCAGAACTTGGGCGGAGCGATCTTTGTCAGTGTCGCACAGAGTGTCTTCACGGATCGTTTGGCGAGCAAGTTGAGCAGTATTCCGGGGCTCGAGCTCAGCAAAGCAGCGATTGTGCAGATGGGTGCGACGAGCATCAAGAAGATGGTTGCTGAGCAGTATTTGGGATCAGTTTTGGACGGCTATCGCGATACTCTTCGCAGCGCTTTTCTGGTCGGCGCTGGATTGGTCGCCGTGAGTATGACTGGTGCTGTGTTGGTCGAGTGGAGAAGTACAAGGACGCTTCCACAGGTCCCACGGAAGAGCAAGAGGGGAAGGGTCAAGACTCAGTCTGAGCGTGAAGACAAGATTTGAATGAGCTTGAGCTAAATGTCTCGGCGACAAAATATTAGAAAAGACAGAACAAACAAGCACCAAAGCAAAGTCTTCCAGCGCCTATGTACACAACCGTCCTGGAGATTATTAAAAGCCAGACTAAGGTATGCAGTAAATCTGACGAAATGACTGCACTCTGGATAATGATCGAATCACGTGCATGGTCTGGTGTTCCGAACCACCGTCGAGACACTGATAAAGAGACGCACCAGGGATGTAGGTCGCGGATCCTTACCCACGTTTCATGTCAGCCATTTCGTGGTATTGACTACCTCCTGGCAGTGTTCTGCGTCCGTGATGCCGGTGCGCGGTCGCACCTGCCTTCAGACCTTGAGAGGGTCCGCAAACTTTCCCAAACATTTCATCACGAACGGCCAACAAAGAGACGCACGACGTGCGTACGGTAGGTCAGCGACCTCTGAAAGAGTCTAGAAATTTCTTCTCGCAACGCGCGTGATGCGCCGTGTCCTCTTTCACCTTTGGCCCGATGATGCTGCGCGAGCTTAACGCGACTTGCGCGCCACAAGCTTTGCACCCTACCGAGTCTACAACCCCACTCTCGACTCACCACAGCGTCAACTCAAGCGACGACATCTATATCACTCGTGCTGGCGTTCAGTCATACTAGGATGTCAGCAGAGGGCCCACTTCGCGCGGTCGACGCACCGACAAGCGAGGAGCGGAAGGCTTACTTCGAGAGTATGGTTTAACTTCTTGATACGACGAATCGCAAGCTTCGTGCTAATAGCGCTCACAGGACTCAGAGCCAAGAGCGCTCACCGATACCTTTTTCGCGTCTGGACCCGCGAAAGCGGCGGTGGACCCATCGAGACTAGGAACAGTACCGACAGCATGACGCCCACTCTCTTCATGCCAGCAAGGCCATGGCACCCCAAAGTCTTCTCTGCCTGCTGGGAGAGCACTTCACTGAAGATGGCTACAGGGTATTTCGATGCGGACACGGTTGTGACTGTTTTCCGTTTTTGGACAGCTTCGGTGCACCTTGCGCTCTGTTATGCCAAGTCCAAGTCCGCAGAACCCAATACCCATATCGACGTGATGGACACTCAAAGCCTGGACGAGAGGGTCCTGGTCTGGCACTGCCCGCATCTACTCGGACGCGCCAATGAGGAGTGTCTTGCGTGGGGCATCATTCGAGGCCGAGGGTATAAAGCAGTCGCTTTTGCGGATTTCGAAAAACTCAACATATGCCGACTCCTACCTCAGCTAAAAGACGTTCCACATTGTGGACCGGACGGCCAATCACAACCGTTGGAGTTTGGCAAAGATTGCCGCTCAAGCACCTTAGCGGGCAAAGCAACACCCGTTACGTGCCTAGACAGATTGACTGCAGTGAATAATGGTTTGGAGTTTATATTTTTGTCCTCGCCCGTGTTCACATCTCTGCTGTGTCTTCAGCCTCGGTCGTGGAGTTCAGATCCTGCGCAATTCGACTAGCTTGATCAAAGGGCTTCTTTACTACATTGGCTTGTTAAAAGGGACTGCAGGCCTCGAGGGCGCGGAGCTGGATCGCAGGACCAATATCACTGACTTCCCCGATGTACGACAACGGGATAAATTACAGGAAACTCTTGTATTGCACTATCACATCGACAAGGCGAGGAAAGAGATGGAACAGGTCAGTCTGGCACACTCGACCAACTGCATTATCTGGCTGACAGTACCACAGGCCGGAATCTTGCAAGCAAGGATGCAGCGACGCGCGACGTTGGAGGCAACCCTTGACAGGCGTCGCCCTCCCAGCAGCCGACCAGCACAATTTAGGCACAAGATCTCAAAATGCGACAGGATAGAATTGGCAATGAACAGATCAAAACTTGGGGCAAATAAAAGCAGACCATTGCACCATTCTTCGTATTGCTTTACACAGACAAGAGTAAAGCCTTTTGCATAGCTCAGAAAGGGTCAAGAGAACTTTGGGTTGGGAGAAGAGGGTGTGTGTAGAAAACGTTTGAGTCCAACACAAAGAGGCGCATCATGACAGTTCGGGATGTCACTGTCGAAGTCGCAGTCTTCTGATAACGGAAGTGCAGCGGATTACAATTAGAGAGAAAGTGAATAAGCCCCACAAGTTTCGCTGGATACGCGAAGGGACTGTAGACATACCGTACAGTCGAGACCCTGGATTGCGCAGAGCGACGCCTCCATGACTAGGTTCCTCGGCATCATTATGCTCTCCTTCACCTTCATCGTGCCAAGACGAGCGCCGCGTTCAGAGCCGGACCGAAAAGTCTCGACATGGCTGGCTCTCGATCTCTGAGATATACACCCTGCGTCCAAACGAGTGAAGGTTCATGTCCTCCCAGCGCCAGAAGCGCAACAGCGATCAGCGATGTCTGCCGCGCAGCTACTTCAGTCGAACAATGCGCCACTGACTGAGGCACGGAAAGCGCACTTCGAAAGTAAGTTGACTTACCAATTTGTGCTTGCTCATACCCGCCGTGCTAACTCCGCTGTCTTAAGACCTTCGAAAGAAGCATGTGCCGCGCTACTTGTTTCGCGCCTGGTCGAGTCGAAGTGGCGGCGGATCCTCGCGTACGATCAATTCCACTACCGAAATCATCCCTCGTCGTTTTATGCCCGGTACAAACAGACCGATCGACTTCTACAGCATCAACGAGGACCTACTGCATCAACTGGCACTGCAGCACTTTGAGCACAGACAGAGCGTGATCACAGGCTTTAGCTCGTGGGCGGCCTCCCTGCATCTTGTCCTGTGCTATGCAAAGTCGATGGATCCAAAGACAAATCCGCACGTCGCTGTCATTGACACGCATGAGCTGGGTAATCAAGTATTGGTTTGGCAATGTTCACAATTGCTTGGCGGGGGTCTCCACGAGGAGTACCTGGCCTGGGGTTGCATACGAGGGAGAGGCTACAAAGCTGTGCTGCTCAAGAAGCTCGAGGCCTCTGGAGTTCCTGACATCTTCCCCAGTCTCAAGGATGGGACTTACCGAGAGGGCATCACCTTCGAATTCGGCAGCGTATACCGCTCTAAAAGCTTTACGAAGGCCCCGCTGCCATGGTCGCCGAAAGTGTACGAAGCCGCCCAAAGAGTCGGCAGTCTTTTCGGGCATCTCTTTCTCCCCGTATACACCGCTTTACTATGTCTCCGACCTCGACCTGGCCTCGTCGATAGCGACACTCTCGATAGAGTGGCTGTGAGCGAGGCCATGGGCGCTGTTGATCGCGCAGGCGCAGCCGATATCCTGAACAGCATTAGGTTAGACGACTGGCTCCGACCGGATAAGGTCGACATGCACGGCTTCCCAGATGTCAAACAGTGGATCACGCTGTTGCGCGCATTGGTGCAGCATCAGATCCAGCGTGATCTCAAGAAAGCAGAATCCCAGGTATGTTGAGCGGTGACGAGTATAGGATGAGCCAACTTCTGACCTGCTTGTAACCTGCCAGGCCACCAACCGCACATGCTGAGCCTGGGACACATAGAGAGCCGAATAAACCGCCCGCGCTAGAATTAAAGCCCACGGGTCAGTCATACAAGACTGCCACCGCAGCAAAGCAGTGTTCGCACTCTACTCCAAGTACGCATATAATGAAAACGGCACAGCAACCTCAAGGCGCAGCCAACAAGGCCCTGGAAGAGCACCAAGAACAGTGTGGCACATGTTGTCAAGCCGTTCGAGGCGATGGAGTTACTGTAGCTTGGGGCTTCCGAAATCCAGACAAGATGCGCGATCGATGAGTTGATAGGAACGGTAGACGACAATGAAGGACATAGAGATCAAAATTGTACGTTACGACTGTCAGAACAGGATGGTAACGATCGAAAACATGAGCTATACGCTTGCCAGGAGCTGTAGACTGGCTATAAGTGGACATCGACTTGACCTCGAAGTCAAAGCGGCGTAGCTCGGTAGATCTCGTGCAAATAGCAATCGCTGCATACGAGACATCGCGCACGACTTTCGTGATGTTCTGGACGTTTCCAGGGCTTTGATCCATCCATCGCCAGTGGAGTACGAGACTGCGTTTGCGATTTCTTAGTGTTTATGGACCCTTTAGACCCTGCGCGCACACAAGCATTTAGTGAAGGTAGGCAATCAAAATAAGCAAAATAGTACAACCGAATCATACTACCCGTCTGCTGCGGTCTGTGCCATTAGCAGCAGCGAACCCCCCCCCCGCTCCCCCCCCCCCACTACGCCCTCCCCCAACCCATGTATAAATAAAGTACCAACAT